>CM062589.1:1199866-1521214 GCA_031468815.1 Morus bassanus
CAGAGCTGTGATTCTGGCTGGAAGGGATGAGGTTTGGGTGGGATTCAAATTTTTCAACCCCCCCAGACTGGAAGTAAGAACCTCCCTTTAACAATAATAAAAAGCAATAAGCTTGGGCAATATTTCATTGTCTCTTTCTGGCCATGTTCTATCACTTCTATCAGCCCCAGAGCGAGCTTGCAGGCTCAGGAAACCCCTGCAAGCACAGAAAGCAATAGGATCTGTTCCTTCTTTTAAAATATTTTGTTTAAATGCTGGCAGAAGCACAAGGTCATCTCAGGCTGGAGCTGAGGATAATAAACCCAGCTCCCCATGGCTTTGCAAGCCCGACTCTAAGGGCCAGCAAGCATTACTTTCACAGGCTTGCTCATCGGCCTTTCATCCTGCAGCAGGGGGACAAGGGAGATGGCGGAAGCCGTTTAGGAGAGAAAAGCCAACAGGAGCTCATTGAGCAATGCCGACTGCGGGCATTTAATTGCCTCGCTCGTGCTGGGCTGCGAGAGCGGCTGGTTCCTTCCCGCGGTGAGGAGGGCGGAGGAGATCCCACCAGCTGGATGATGGCACAGGCCAGGGGGCTCAGGTACCCTGGCCCTGAATTTGTTCTGCCAAGGTCCCAGCAAGGATGGGGATGGCTGATGTGTCCCTGCCTACGCTGCCAAGAGCTGGGACGAGGCTGCTGGGAGGCAGCGGTGTTGCAGGACAGAGGTTGCAGCTGTAGCCAAAGCTCCTCTTCACTGGAGAAAAGAGATGCTGGGAAAGCTGGAAAAGGTAAAACGTTCTTTGATGGGCCACCTGACCAGGGACCTTGCGGGGTCGCCACCCCCTGTGCACCTCCAGCGCTGGTAAGCTGTGGCGCTGGTCTTTGGTACCAGCGGTGGGCTGTAGGCAGGGCTGGCTTTGGGCAGACACGCCGGCAGAGCTGCCTCCGCAACAGGAGAGCCGGCAGATAAAGCACTGACTAACACCATCCCCTGGGAGACTGAGATCAAGGAAAACCCTCCAGACAAGATAAACACCAGGCACTCCCTTTTTCACACTGTGAGCTAATTACTTCTCGTTAATTCTCCTGCCAAATACCCAGATCAGAGCAAACATTATCAGCAGGAGAAAGTGGAAGGAGAGCAGCGTGAAGGGCACTGGCTGCCGAGGGAGCACCTCGCTGTGCAGGGTCCCAGACCCCCGCCGGGGTCGGTGGCTGCATCTCCTTCTGCTTGTGGCTGCAAACGAGCAGCGTCTTTGCTGCGGTACCTACAGGCCTCCACCAGAAACTATGTACCGAAATCTGTCCCACGATTGCTGTGGTGTTGGAAAGTGGCACGGCACAACAAGGGGGGAAAATTCCTCACGTGTCTTGGAAAGGCTGCAGTTATCTCGGCGAGACCGAGATCTTCCATTTCGTGAGAAATCCTCCAGTTGGGTTCAGTTACTCTGAAATGAAGCGAGACGGGGAACATCAGAAAATTCTGGCAAGCAGAATTTTGGGAGGGAAAAAACCCAAACATTTGTTTTGGATTGATTAAAGCATCCCGTCCGATTTTATTTCTAAAAAGCTAAGACATTTTAAAAACACTGAAATAGGAAAGACAATGGATGTTCTGAGAGGTCCCCAGCTGCCTTATCAGAACTTTGTTTTTAAAAAATGAAGTTGTGCTGGAAGTGGCAGATTTCTGTGAAATGCTGTACTCTTGGGGAATCTGCATTTTTACATCAGAAAAAACCCCCAAGCCCTGGGTTCAGTTTAGTCTGTGAGAGGGAACTGCTCTCGATGCTGGAGCCTACTTAGGCCTGGACTTCTGCATGGTCAGGAGAGAGGCAGGAGCAGCCCGTGAGAGCCCGGCAGCCTGCAGCCTGGAGGAGCCAGGAGGGAGGGAGTTAATAATTAAGTGCATGTGGGGATAACGATCCCTCCGCCCTATCAAACATGGTTCCATGTGATGCTGCCTCCTATGAGGTCTTCACATAGTGTCTGTAAAGCCTTCGCATCGCCCTCTTGCTAAGGGTAGAGCTGTTCGCTCAGCTCAGGCAGAAGGGCTGGTACCGATCCCTCCGATGGCCTTTGGCTGCGTGATGCTGCATCGTTTACTTCTTGCAAATCAGTGTGCAATCACAAGCCTGCTGTGTTTCCCATTTGCTCCTGGAGTTCAGCTGCCAGGAGGTGGGTGTGAGCTGCAGTGCTGCGGGAGATGCTGTGCTACCACGCGTGGCACTGGACCACAACTTTCCCTTCCCCGTTCCCTGCACCTTGCACAGCAGCAGAGACCAGAGACTTCACATTACAAAGGCAAGTGCTTTCAGAGCCTGCACGGTAAAGGAGGTAAAGCGCTCCTCACTCCCTGCTACCTTTTCTCCTCTCTACAAGTAATCTGCTGCACGGACACATCCACCGGTGCAGCTGAAGTGAGCTCATTCTCAACAGCCCGGGAGCGCCGGCCACTCCGATGCATTGGGAGAACAGGAGACAACTGTCACATGTTGGCTCCCAGTTGTTTTTCTTGTTCTAAGAGTCTGCTGACTTCGACTCTTGTAAACAAGGAGAAACCTAAATTGCTTCTAAGATAAACATGCAAATCAGAGGCAGACGCATCTATTTACTTGGCAGCGTGCATTTTGTGCTAACCCCCTTCCACAGCTTGCCTCCGTGCTGTATGTGTCCTGCTCCCGCGCTTCCCACAAGAGCCTGCCCAGCTTCCCAAAGGACTTGCAGACTCCTCAGGGTGCTCTCGCAGAACTGTGTGGCCCATGTCACGTCTCTGCCCTCAGCTCAAACTGCTCTGCTGGAAGTCTCAACAGCTCAGAGCTCTCCTACCCACAGCGGCTCTCTTCCCTGTACGTGCAGTTCCCTGCGGGTTAGGAGGGGATCCCCACCGTTGCACGTGGGCTGCAAGTTCCTGGGATCTGCTGTATCTTGTCCCAAGGATCAGATTCCAGTACACCTCACTCCTCTATCTTCACCACGCTGGAATCTTTTTCTGGATCAATAAACTGTGCTTTTGGCACCGACATAGTGTACGCAGCTTCCCAGTTCCTGAGCTCTTTAATAGGAAAGACCAAAGGACTCAGGAAAAGCACCGTTCCCCAGGTGTAACAGTGGGGAGATCAAGAGCACAGCCAGAGACTAAGGCACCTTAGCAACAGGCAGATGGGAACTCCTACTGCTGGAGAAAGGAGACCTCTCCAGCAGCCTGGGCCAGCCTGCCCCAAACGTGTCAGCGTAAGCCTGGCCAGGTGAGCAAACGGGTTGTGCAGCTGCCAAGGGGTTTCTCCGGCTCCCAGGAGTACCAGGCTGCGTTTGCGGGGGCTTGGGGACTGCTCTGCAAAACCAGCGGTCAGAGGGAACCATGACCCTAAAGATCAAAGTAGGAAGATGCTGAGAAAGGGAATTCAGTTTCCCTTTCGTTATAAATAACCAGCCTCCTGCAGTATAGACCTGGGGCACCTCCAGATTGTTTTTTGTAACTCACAGCTGTAGGCAGTAATTTTGTTTAGTTGCTAAAACCCTGCTGGCTGACGCCGTGGTTTACGGGGGCAGCTCTCCAGTCCTGAAGAGGCAACGGCAGCGAAGCCCCTGTGTGCACGGAGCTCCGACCGTCACCAGTCACCTGCAAAACAGCGTTTCTTCGGGGAGTCGGTAAGTCAGCCCAGCAGAGGTGAAGCCTCGTATCTCTGCGGCGTGCCCGGCTGCCGCTTGCTTTGTGTAGGGCTGCGGCGAGCGTTGCAAGGGAACAGCAGCCGTTGCGGTGCTGCGGTTGTTGCGGTGGCCGGGGAAAGCTCTGCGTTTCCTCCTGGTGCCAGCCCAGGGCTTGCTTTGTCGCGTGGTATCGGCCTTTGCCCAGGCGTGTCGGTGTGGGGTGCTCTGGTTACGGCTCCCCCGAATAGCAGGGCTGCTCTCCTCCGGCGCCGACCCCGCGCCCTGGCTTGGCAGAAAGGCTGCCTCAAGCTGCCTCCCGCATCGTGGAGACTCGGTGAGATCCGAGACCAGGAGAGGCTTAGCGGGGGTCATGCCACTGTTCTGGACTCACTAGTAGATATTGGGTGGGAAATGTCTTGGAAAATGAGGTTTTGAAGAAAGGAAGGCATTTCATGGGGATTGGTAAAATTAAGTGGAATTGGAACTTGCTTTTGTTGGTCGCTTTTCCGTAATGCCAAGGTGTTGTTGAGAAATACGGCAGTTGCACTAATTCAGCTTCTAATGAAAGTTATACTAGACACACTGCTGTGTCTAATATTTCACTTTACACCATTTTATATGGCATTGAAAAACCTATTTGAGCATTACTTTCCTTCAGAAGGGAAACTTTTGGAATTGCCATTCTCAGGCAAATTTCAAAATTTTTATTTTTTGTGCTCTGCTTTAGAATTAAAACAGCTGCTGAAATGTTGGACGTTCCCGCTGCGGGGAAATCAGGGTTGCGCCAATACCATTAAAGGCACAATTTTACATTAGATTAATATAAAATGAGCTTAACTAAAATCACTGTTGTGGGTTAGCTATACGCTGGGAGAAGGATGGCTGTGCAAGCAGCTATGATGCTGCTGCGGCGGCACCCGGAGAGCTGAGGCACGAGGCTTCTCCGTTGTCACTTGTTAATGCAGAGAGAGGTAATGGCTGAAAAACGACGGCAGGTTAACAGTTCTCCTTCCCGTGGCTTCGCTCTTCCCAAGGATCCCAAAAACGTTTTGCGAACTGTTTGTAACTCCTTGCTCAGCAGCAGAGCAGGGTGGGAACAGAAGCGCGGGGGCGACGCAGCGCCCGGGGGGCAGGAGGTGCTCTGGCCAGACACAGCACCATGAACCCTGTCAGCTCGATGGCTTTGAAATCATCAGGGGATGCTCCTCTGACCTGAAGCCGGGTCTCGGCACAAGCAGCAGGCTTGGCTCCGACATCCCATTTAATAGGTTTTCAGCTTGAGAATTTGCCTTTCCTGATACTGCCTCTCCCCATCAAGCACGGGGTGCTCTCGACTTGCTTAAGGCCATCTGGACAGCTTAAATTCCTGGACCGCCGGCCATGTCAACTGCTCCCCGGGGCTCCTCTCTCTTTTGTTACCGGCAGCGAAGAGATGCAGGCAGCCTCGCACTGTGTGCTGCTGTGCAGAGCAGCACCCAGGGGCTCCGAACTTGACCAAACCACATTCAAAACAACAACAACAACAACAACAAAAACCCAAAACAAAAAAGCAAGCAATCAAGAAAAGCACCAAGGTGTTGTTCCTGGCCAGGTTAAGCACACCTCTCAATTCGATACCCTCTGATGGCCACCGACTGCCTGTCACGTGTAGCTCTCCCACCCAATATTACTCAGGCAAATAAGCTCAGCACCGTTTGGAAGAAATGCTGAGCTTTGAGCCCCTCCACAGCTCCCGTTGGTGCCATCAGGCGCCCGTGAGCTGAGCTGTAACTGGGGCTCAGTCCTGGCTCGGAACGTTCCCCTCGGCACTGGTTCTGCTCTCGCCCCTGAGCGTGCCGTGCCGTGCTCAACCACAAACACTGCCTGCTCCCCAAAACAGCCCTGGGAGGGGTAGCATCGCACTGGCTTAGGCTACACCATCACTTACAGCGCTGGGGGTTTCTCTAGGTCTTTCTACAAACCGAGTGCTGTGAAACCCCCCGGAGTTCCCCTCATCCATGCCCAGGTGAAGCGTGGTCCGGCTGTGCCTTTCCAACCCGACGTGTGCCCAAGCGCCGTGGCTGTGATGACACCTCCAGCCTCTTCTCCCGGGTCAGCGCTGGGGGAAGGCAGTGCTGCCCCACAGCTGCCGGAGCCCCGGTCCCTGCCTCCTCGGGCGGGAGATGCTCAGCCTCTCGTGCAATCCGTCCCACAGGCTGGGACCACGAGCTTGTTTTACGTAAAGCCTGGTCGCTGCTGACTTCTGCTCCAAGAGCTCTGCTGCTGAGGTTGAGATGAGAGTGTGGACTGGCTTCTTGGTGCTATCAGCGGCTGTTGGAGTCCTTCCCCCGGGAAAACTGATTCACCTCCCCATTGCTCTCGTAACCACTTTGATAGTCCTGAAAGATCAACTTGGGAGCCAAACTGTCTTGGCTTCTGTCCTCTTCCCATCCCACTGAATCGACACGAAGTCTGTATTTTGGTGGGAGGCTGGAAAGCCCTAGGCAGCTTTTGGAGACACCTTGTTCAGACAGGATCAAATCCAACATCCCTGCCTCTTTGCCTGATAACGAGCAAATTCCAGTGCGCCTGGCAGCATTTCACCTCCTCAAGTTCTTTGCATACTTCCCAGGGATGCTGCACTTTCCTTCCTCTGCTCTCCCTGGCTGTGGGCAGACAATTTATAGCCAACTGCAAAGCCCTTCGGGTTGCAAGGTGCTATAGACATTTGCGGTATTATTTTATTATTATAAACCCAGAGTATTTTATTAAGACCCACTGGGAACGGGGCCATCCTGGACTGCTGGAATTGTTAACGCCTTGGAATGATTAATAGTCCTAATTTCCTCACTTAGAGCCACTACTCTGTATGTTGAGAGTGTTAGTCTCACTTGAATAATTATTAATATCATAATGCTGAGCCACTACCAGTGCCATTCAAGGTACATACATTTCATTTTCTGCACTACGCGCTTTTTTATTTTCTTGTGTGTCACCCTTTCTCCAGTTGTGTGCCTTTGGGTCCTTGTCGGAGTCCCCTCTCTGCGGTCTCCCTGCACCCGTGTGCAGGCAGTGGGATGCAGTTTCTGTAGGAAGGACTGAAATGTCCGGGAAACGCTGCAGTCCCGGGGAGCTGGACCCAGATGAGCGCCCTGCCCTGCGCAGGTCAGCGCTGCCCTGCCGTCCCCTCGGCTGACGTGGGAGGGTTTGCTGCTGGCATCTTGTATCGCGAGTGACCTGGAGATCGAGGTCTGTTCTGCTTGTTGTGGTATAAAGGGGAGAACATGTCTCGGGTGAGCAGCAAAGCCCCCGCGTGCTCGGGCCGCTGCAGAGCCAGAAGAGGGGTGAAGGTGGGAGGTTATAAAAGCACAGGGAGAAAAGGACTCTGGTGCCTTCTGCCACAGTGGACAAAACCTCTCTCAGTGCTGGGTGAAAGCTATTCCTCAGAGGCGTTGTTGGCGATGTACAAACTGCTCACCAAAACTTGCTTCACGTATCAATTTTTTTTCCTCCCAAAATCTCAAAGCAGTTTGCTAAGGGGTCTAAGTAAGACAGTCTCTGGGGATAAAGCAGGGCAGAGGATTCTTCTCTTGTCCGTGGCACATCTTGTGTGTTGGGTGTGAGCTGCTCAGAGCAGAGGCTGTGTTTCTACAGGACCTAGCCCAGCACAGACCTCCTCACGGTGGGCTGCAGGCACAGCTGAAATCAGTATTAGTAATAGCAAAAGCTAATGAGTTTGGAAGAGCAGAAGGGTTTTTTCTTCTGCATTTCTTTCTAAGAAAGATTTCCTATAGGTGAAAGTGACCCTAATGAAAAATGAACTAAGAAACACAATTAGGATTATTATAATGGCACAGAGTGACTGAGAGAACCCATCTGTTCAATACACCCCAACCAAGAACACCAGGGCTGCTGCAAAGGCCACAGGGTTCATCCTCCATCAGTCTGACATTACTTTAAAACTTATTTTTCAAAGCATGGCTGCCATGGACAGCCGGAGCTGTGGAGCGCCTCAGGATAAAGACTTCCTGGTCGCTGACCTCTTGCTTTTATTGCCGTGCAAAGCGCTCTGCAACAACAAACGTACAGCCGGTGCGAGCCCCCCGCAGATCCCCCGTGCCCCGAGCGCTGCCACGCCGCACATCGTCTCCCCATTGAGAGGGCGAGTCCCCCTGGGACGTCGCCTGTGACAGCCCCCGGGGCCGCGGCCGGGTGGATGAGGAGCCGCTCTGCAGCGGGGGCACGTGCGGAGAAGGGAAACGGTTTGTCCGCAGCGGAGGATGGCACCGGGAGCTACAGACACGCAGTCCTCGGAGCCGCCGCGTAAGCTGCTGGACCCTCCTGGGGCTGCTGCGGGTCTGCCCTTCTGCGACTGGCACGGAGGGGAGGCAGCGACACCCCCGCGCGCCCCGAAGGGTTACACCGACTGGCTGTGGAGTTCCTCCATGCAGCTGTCTTTCCCTTGGCTTAATTTCAAACATTCCTATTGATGCTACTTCCCCTCCCACACACCTCAGTGTGATGCCGGTTTAAATGAGCCCCCTCTCCTATATCCATGCGTGTGCGTGGCTTGATTTTTCTGTCACTCTTTGTGCCCATCCGCTGCATCTAGACCACGGCTCAGCACGGGTGTCACGAGGGAAACGCACGGCAAACCCCGGAGAGGTACGGCTGCAGGAGCGCTGCTCCTTCCTGCCAGTCGTGGTGGGAACATCCCCTTCTCCACCTGCAACAGGGGTGTCCTTGCCGAGCCCTCGGGAAGGGCTCCACACCAGCTCCTGGGGTTGCTCTAGCACGGAGGGCATGATGGCCACTCTTCCTTCACGATCTGCCCTTGGTGTGTTTTTCCTGCCCATGACCACAGACCTCCTTCCCCGGCCGAGGAAGGGAGCCGGAGCATGGCAGCTAGAGCATCCCGAAGCACGCCTGTCTGGGCATCGTGCAGCGGCTCCCCCAGTAACCCGCCGATGCCTTGAGGAGCCCCACGTGGCCGCCAGACTCCTGCACGCTCCCCGACCCATGCCCAAGCTTGCGTTAGTCTTCCTTCCACAGATTTGTTTTATCTCTTTGGGAGCCTGATGCCTCCCATCTGTTCCAATGCCAGATGAAATTAAATATTTGTAGTTTCCAAGGGCTGTGGTTAGCAATAAACAAGTTAGCTCACAAGGATTTGGTGCGCCTGGGGGCTGGGGGGGTTCATGTGGGTATGTGTGAGGGTGGGGTGCAGGGGTGTGTGTGCATACGGCTTTGTGTACATTTTTCTTTAACCAAACCTTCAATTTAAAATGGCTTTCCACACCAGAGCAGCTAGCGGGGCTCTCAATAGCGAGTAAACTCTACTTAGTTATTTACACTAAGTTTGTTTATTGCATAGTTTATGTTTATAAGCAACATTTGTCTAATCTTCCAAATCTTTCGGAAGGAATTTCAGAGGCCGCTTTCGGGGCCCGATGTCCTCTCGCAGCGCGCGTGGGGCACAGCCCTGCCAGGCGGGCGCCTGCCCGGGGAGAGCCGCTGTACCCCAGGCGATGCTGTTCTCCCTGCGCGAGCGCACTCAAGCGTAAATGGGATTTAGGGATTTTCCCGTTGCATTCCTTCTTAATTTCCGTCTGTGTTTCAGCTGGTATTTTGTTGCTCAGTAACGCTTTACAGTTTGGGAGCATTTCTGCATGGATGCTGCTCGCCACGGCCACGGCCATCCCGCTGCCGCTGTTAGTCACGGTGGCCTCGGAGCCCGGGCGGCGCCGCCGGCCGCAACCACGCCAGCCCGAGCCAGTCCCCTCTGCCCGCGCAAACGCTGTTCTCGCCGCTACGTGCTCTGAGCACATGCACACGCACGCACCCACGGACACTTTCTCGAGCACCAAAGTTCACCAATTCCTGGCGTTTTTGCGAGGCGGCGCAGGCCATGCCTGACGTCACTGAAAATTAATAATTTGCAGTTGTTTGGAAGAAACATTTGGTTGATATTTCCTTTCCATGTACTGTGATCAGAACTGACCCAGTTTTTTCTATTAATCTACTTTAAAAGTCAACTCTGAAAATGAGAAGCATTTCCTCTATTTCCACAAGTTTATTGTGTGTGAATCCCTAGAAGAATTTGGCAATAACAATAAAAATAAGGAATGATGATGCACCACCAAATGTATTTACTGTAATATCAGTAGTGCTAAAGATGTGCTTGGAAACCTGTGTAAATCATTGAGTAACTTTTTCCCCAAACCACAGCTGGTTAAAACCATTTTCAGTAAAACACAATTTCATCTAAACATGCTATTTTATCAGGACTGACACGTCCAGCAGAAAAACACTCGCTTCAATGAAGGCTTTTCTTAGGAATGTTCTGGTCCACAGAAGAGAAAGTACGATCGAAAATGTGAACTTCAGAGCGTAATGTGTTTGGTTTCTAATTTTTTTTTTTTTTTTTTGAAGTCGTACTTAAGGTCCCCGAGACCAATTCTGTTTGCCGAAAATGTTCACAGGACTCGTGCCTGGCTGCAGCACGGCTGAGGAGCCAGCCGGCTGAGGGGGGGGAGCTCCCCGGCCCCGGCCCTGGCCGCCCCAGCTCGGGCTCCTGCCCCGGACCCCCGGGGGCTGCCCCCGCTCTCCTTTCTCCCTCGAACGAGAAGCGGCCAGCCAGGGAGCCGATCTGCAAGCTGGGAACACAAACTGCTGCGGGAGCTAAATCTAGCTTCCTCCGAATACGCCACAGCTACTGAGGCTTAAAACGTGGCTGGTTTTCCTCCCGTTAGTTGGGAAGAGATGTGCGCTTGGAATTAGGGCAGGCACCGCGGTGGAGTCATTGTGGGGAGAAGTGGGGTACAACAGCAAGGAAAATAGGTGGGTTTTGCACTCCTCCAAGAAAGAATTTTCACCCTTCAGCCAGCATCCACGTGTGTTACCAGAACTGCCCAGCTCTGGGGCAGATGATGCTGTTACTACTGCCTACCTCGGCTTTTTCCACCTACCTCACCCCATGCACCCACTCCTCAGCTCTAACGAGCCTCCCCTTCTCTTGCCTCCTTGAAAATGAAGTGAAATAATCCAACTTCTCTGCTGCACTAAGACTCTTCCTTCCTTCCTTCCTTGGCTTTCAGCATATCAGCAACATCACCTTCCGCACAGATGCTGTCCTGTCTTCGCCTGCCCTGATGGGTGGGGGCAGATCTGGCGGCTTGAAGCCAGGCCAGCGCTTGCATCAACCTGATACTCGCCGATGGCGACTCATTTTCTCATCCAGTGATTTTAGTTCCCCCTGGGCTGCTCAGGCTGCAGGACATCTCTGGGCATGGCCAGGAATGGCACTGGCCTTGCTAGTTCGCATTATACGTGGCCCCCCAAAGCCTGTGCTGCCCTCTGGAAAAAGCTGCTCCTCACGTGATCCACCTTTTGTGCCTGGTTGCAACCCACTGCCCGAGCAGCACATCCCCGGGGCTCCCCGCTCCCTCCCAGCCCCACAGCTTTCCCGTTCGCCTTCCTCACCCTGGAATTGCTCTCCCAGGGATGCCAGTGTGGGCACAACTGCCACACGCCCAGACGTGCTCTCAAACACTAGGAATACTTGCGTTATCGGCATGACTACTAAGTGCTCCAGAGCCCTCGCAACGTGCTCCACGGTAGTTGAGGAATTCCAGAAACCACCGTTCTCTTTCGGTGGCGGACGGGTTGAATTTGATTAAGTTCTGCTTCATCCACTGCGACGTGCTAATGATGATGAGCTTGGTGTGGAAAACACTGTTTTCCACAAGATTAGAGAGGACTTTTATAGGGTAGGGGACACCGAGAGCTTTTCTGCAGCAAACTGTTTTTTTTCTCTCCAGGGTAACTGAGCTACTGAAGCAGCACGGGGACGCTTTGGAAAACTTAACAGTCCTTGTTTTTCTAATTACTCCCATTCTGCAGACACGAATTTTCATTGTAAGAGGAGTCAGGACAGGAGGAGATTAATTTCTAGAAGGCTGGTATTTTCTACGGCATCCTTTCTATCTGTTACAGAGCCTCATCTTATCCAAATGAGGGAGAACAGCAACTTCCGAGCTTACGCGAAGCTGTAATACAAGTGCGCGGGGCAATACCGCAGCCCGCAGGGATGCGGGAGCTGCGGCGTGATCTGCGGATGGCAGAGGGTGGATCAGGGGAGCCGCTCGCTGCTGCTTCCCAGGTCTAAACCGTACGGGGGGCTAATCCCGCTCCTGCCGCTGCCCGCGGAGGGGTGGCTTTCGGGGGGGACACGGCGTGTGGGGCTCGGCTCCCCGGCAGAGGCGGCGGGAGCCGGGGGGTCCCCGCGCCAAGTCCCGGCCCCAGGGGCAAAGGGGCGGCGGCGGCGCTTTCGGGGCGCCCGGGGAGAGCGCCGGCCCCGGCCCCGGCCCCGCGGCGGGCTGGGGGCGCGGGGGGCTCCCCCGGGAGCCGGGGCCGCCGCAGGAGCCGGGCAGCTGGAGCCGGGGGAGCCCCGTGCCCGTCCTGCCGCGGGGCACCCAGCCGGGGCCGGCACCCGCGACGCGCCCGGCGGCGTGGGGCGGGCGGGGGGAGCCGGGGGTCCCCCGCAGCCCCGGCCGGTCCCCGCCGCCCCGCGCAGGGCTCCCACGGCCGCACGTCGGGGCTCGGCGCTGCCGCCCCCCCCCACCCCCACCCCGGCCCGGCTCCCCCATCCCCACGCCGCGGCCGAGCCCCGCGCAGCTCCCGCCGGCGGCGGCCCGGGCACCGTCGGGGGGCGGCGGCCCCGTCGCGGAGACTCACCACCACGAGGAGTCGGCGCGGGGCGTCAGGGCGAGGAGGAGGAGGACGAGGGGCAGGCGAAGCCGCGGGGCCGCGCCCGCCGTCCGAGGGAAGGCTCCGCACTCCGCACGCCCGGGGGCCACGGCAATCCCAGGAGGCGCTTCCAGGCGGTTCGGGCTGAGCATATCTCTCCGGGGCGGGGTCCAGACGGAGAAATGACCGGGGAGGGGGGTCCTGCCCGCGCTCCCCTCGAGGGCACTGCCCCTCACGGCCCCGCGGCGCGGCTGCCGGCTCCGCGCTGCTGAGCGAGCCCCGGCTGGGCCCCCGCTGCCAGGCGCATGCTGCTGGGCGGGGGGCGGCGGGGCCGGGCCGGGCCGGGCGGCGGGGCTCCCCGCTCCGAGGGATCAGCGGGGCCGGCGCCCCCCGAGCGGCGCGGGGCGGGCGGCGGGGCCGGGCCGGGCCATCGAGGTCCTTCCGCGGAGGACGAGGACGCTCTGGGGATGGGAGCGCGGGGGCCGTGGCCAAATATCGGCGGCGCCCGCCGTGCTGCGGGCTCTCATTGGGCAGAGTCAGAGGCGCGGAGCCGCCGCTCCGGCCGGACCGACCCCCACCTCCCCGAGGGCACGTCGGACAGCCCCCTCCGGGCTCCTGCCCACCGCCGCCGGGGCTGCCCCTGCCCCCGCCGCCGCCCCGCTCCCGCGGGGACGCGGCGCGGAGCCGCCGGCCGCGGCCGCCCCGTCGGGCTCCGCCCGGGGAAGGGGCGCAGCGGGATGCTCGGGGCCGGGGCCGCCGGCGGCTCCTCCCGCGCTCGCCCCCGCCAGGTGTCACTGCAGGGTGGGAAACGGGCGGCGGGGCTCCGCGGGGGTCCGCGCCCCGCGTAGGGGGCCGCCGGCCGCGCTGCGCCCGCTCCCGGCGCCGGGGCGGACCCGCGACCCCACGGCGAGCTGCGGGCGGCGGCCTGGGGGACGGGGGACGGGGGACGCAGCCGCTGTTCTCAGGGCGGGCGCTCCCCGGGGCGCTGATGTCCTCGGCGAGGGCCGCCGCCTTCCTCCCCTGGGACAGCCGGTGTCCGAGCGGCCGCCGCAGCCCTTCGTGCCGGTTTGGCGTGGCCGTGTGGTCTCCCACCTCTGCCGTGCCTCTGCCGCCTGCGGCTGCGGGACAGGGAGAGCTGGCGGACGACCTGCCCTGGGCTCTAAGCTCGCCCTCCTCTTCCTCCAGCACCCTAAAACTGGTGGCTGGCAGCTGGTGAAGACCAACCTTACCTGGGCGCTCCCTCTTCCCCGTGTGGTCCCTGGCTGGCTGGTCCTTTCACACCCTGGAGGTGAGCAGGCATTAGGCTGCAATGGGTAACCTCTCATTCCTGGCACTTCCCAATATGCCTAATTATTTACTGCGACTGGAAACCTCATTACCCACCAAAGTCCTTTTCACATTGCCGGAGCCCTCAGCTGCCCCCTCCCCTCCACCCAGCCCAGCTCATTCTGCTCTTTCCTTCCTATTCCTGTTGCTGCACATCAGAGAACGACTTCCCCGGCCCGAGAGAAAGTGGGACTAGAAACTCGCAGTTGGTTATAATCCAATTACACTTCTGAAAACTGCAGCGACAGAAAGCTGGTGGTGGTAGGGTGCTGTCCTTTTGTCTGAGAGCCCAAATGGAATATTGCGTTACAGCTTATTCATAAAGCGATTGCACTGAAAAGGCCGATATTTATAGACCCGTGTGGAAGGCTGTGCATTTGTTTAGAAGACCCATCATAGCGGATAGCGTGCTGGGGTCTCTGCTGTTGCCATTTCACGGGCTTTTCTCTGTTACTGGATTGTTTTCATTCAAGGAGAGGAGGCTGAGTTCTCTGTCTCCTGCTCTTATGGGAAAGGGAGGGGAGAAGGTGACAAGTGCCACGTTCCTGGGTGTTCATCTGGGTGTGCAGGTCTCGGCTGTGACGTGGTGCTGGGCAGACCTCTGCGTCGGGCTGTAACTGGCTCCAGGATGAAGGCAAGAGGCAGTCGGTGCAGGCAGCGGTGCCAGCCCTGGGAGGGGAGGGTGGTGGGTGTCTGCAGGGGTGGGGGGAGTCACAGCTGAATTTAGATGTTGAAGTGGCACGCTTGGGCTGGGTTTCACAGAGCTTTACACCCGGCATGCTGAATTTCTCTGTCAACCTGGTTGCTTATTTTGATGCTCTCCTCCACAAGACCTGACTGACAGCCAGCCCATGACGGACTGTCCCCTGGACTTCTTTGGGTTTGTGTCAGGGTCTCCCTTGTCTGCCCACATTCAGCAGTGGCTCGCAGCGGAGCGTGGGGAGGCCGGGGCAGCCCTCGCTTCTCCAACTGCAGCTCAGCCGGGCAGAGACTCGCATTTGATCTTTCATTCAAATTAGCAGTGCGCTCAGGATGTCTGGGTGCTTCGTCCACATGAGCTGCGGTGAGTAAATAAACAAGGCTTTGTTTTCAAAGGCTTTCACGATTCATTAACTTCAAAGGAACGAGCTCTCTATTTTCTTAGCAGGTCGGTCACTCTGGAGACTCGCTGGGTGCTGAAGGCGGCGGCGGCTCACGCTGAGCAGCCGGGGCAGCCGCTTCAGCCGCTGCAGGGCCCGGCATCACACCTCGCACAGCACGGAGCTGCAGCGAGGGGCAGAGGGACAGTCTATGGTTCCTGTTACCCCTGGGAGGAATGCAGGGTAAGGAAATGCACAGGTGAGGACGGTCTGTGGCGTTCCCTGCCCCAAAGAGCTGCCCCGTAGGTGGCATCCAGCCTGCAGCATGCTTGGGGCACTGTCGGGCAGGGTTTGCAAGCCAAGGACGCGTACCAGATCCGCGCCTGCTCCGCAGAAGTCTCCCCATCTTTTCACGGAGCCGAAGGCAGCGTGGTCTTGCCTGCCTGTGCTGTCTTCCCGTGGGTGAGGGTGCTCTGCCCCGTGAGCAGGGCTTGCTCTGGTGGTGCGAGCGGGGAGGTCGCTCTCCCTCCCCAGCTGTCGCCCCCGCCGCGGCGCTGGATTCCGTCTTTGATTGTGCAGGCACAGGTGCTGGGGCTGTGCCAGGAGCGCGCGGAGCTAGCGGGGATTGCAGAGGGATTGCTGCACCTCCAAATGCCCATGCTGGGCACAGCTAGGAAGCTAACCTTTCATGTGGCAGCCCCAGGAATAACTCGGAGCCTTGCATAATCGCAGCCACCTGGAACCCCAAGGGGAAAAATCACTGTCCCAGGATAACCCTCAGTGCCAGGCCTGCTGACCTCATGGGAAACCTATTTTCTGAGGCAAAAAAGCCCCATTATAAATGTATTTATTAAGAACTTATTTTGGGATGGACACTGTGGCCCAACCAAAATCCTGAACTTGTGCAAAAGGGACCACAAAGGGGCTGCATGCTGGCAGGGTGCCGGGCACAGCTTCCGCTGTGCTCATCTCCTCTCCGGCCACAGCGCAGCAGGGCCTGGGCGCCACGGGGACATGGTGCTGGACATCGTCACTGCACGGTGGCACCAGCAGAGTCCCAGGTGAGAGCTGTGCTCGTGGCAGCACGTCCTGCTCCATGCTGGGGGCTCTGCTGCCAGCAGAGCTGGCCTCGGGCCCCCGCATCCCCTGGCTTGTGCCAAGGAGGATGCTCGGGGAGAAGCAGTCCCAGGCTGGCTGGAGGCAGGTAAGGGGTTCCTCGCTGGGGCATAGCACTGGGACACATTGGCCAGGAGAGCTGAGTGCTCTTTGCAAGCCACGTCTGCTTGGTTCGGTAAAGGAGACTGTGTGATTAGCGCTGAGCCACAGCCTCGGGTGCGCTGAGCCCTGACGACTTCAGTACTTGGTTATGCAAGGAAGGTCTTTTATCCCCCAAAAGAACGACAACTCCCGATGACTGAGCAGTCCCCAGTTAGCCCCTGGCTATCTCTCCGAGGTCTGAGAGGCTAAGAATACATTTTGGATAGCTGCAAATAACCAGAACGATGAAATGACCCTTCATAACGGCCTCCACCACCATAGAAACAGGAGCCAAACAAACAGGCACGAGCCAGCCCTTTTAGGAGAGCAATGGCATATGCTTTGTTAGTCTATCCCCTGGTTCCCCTGTTAATTGCTTTGTTCCTTCTCAGATTAATTGATGAATTGCTGTGGACATGCGGCGCCTGGCTTTGCAGCCACATGGTGTTGGTAACCCTTTGGCCTCCGTTGATATCTGGGCACACAGAGCGTGGGGACAGTCTCCCCTCCCGTGCATGCCCACCCGTGGTGCCCAGCCAGAGGTGGGCGACTCCTGCCCGGGCAGTGGGTCCAACTGCAAGCACGGGTAAGGGTTGAATAGTGAAATTAAAACCCTGCCTGATACCAGACACAGATTTCCACCCAGGAGGTTTTGTGCCTTCCTGGAGTCCTTTGCCAGGTGGGGTGCACTGGGAAGGGCTGCTTTCCCATTGCAAGACCCTTCCTGCACCAGGGCATCAGCTTGGACCTGGCTCCATCCCTCCCTTCGCCGCCTGCCAGCCCTACAGGCTCTTCTCGGCCAGCGAAAGGCGTCTTGGTGTGCACAAGCGACCAAGTTCAGGTTGGTTGCCGTAAATCCAGCTGCGTTAGTCATAAAAGTCACTGAAGGCCAGAAATGGCGCAATAACCCCTAAAGATACCCGCGCCACACCAAGCAGCCCCAGTTTCCATCATCCTCTAGAGGCATCTGTGTATTGTGTGTGTGGCAGGGAGTGCGGGAGAGCATGCCGAGGAGAAACCGGCCATAAATCCTGCCGGCCTCTGCTCTCGGCTTCTCCCTCCCACCGACCGCGGCCGGCCGGTGCTGTCTGGCAGGTGCAAGCCCCGGCTGTCAGCAGCAGATCAGACAGGGCTGAAATTTGACAGGCCTGTGGAAAAACACGGGGTGACATCACGCAGAGACACCGGCCCACTGATTAATCTCCGAGGTCAGTGGCTGCTTTATTTATAACCAAGCAAGGGTTTGAGGTGGGTTTTTACGGGAGCGGCGTGGGGTGTCTGTCCCACGCCCCCGGAGCAGCCGCCTTCCCGCGCTGGCAGGGACACCTCCACCTCCTCCGGACACTGCTGGAGAGGCTGAAACGGGGCTCGGGAGCACCAAAGCCAAGCTTAAACCAGTGTGGGACCATCGGAGCCTGGCTGGAGGGACCGGTACTGCTGCAGCACTGGTGCGCCGTGTCTGGGTTTCCAGCTGTTTTCTTTGCTCCTGGAGTTTTTTCCTTGCCCTCCCCAGCAGGGACGGCTCGGCTCCCCCCAAAACACAGCACATCAAACTTGAAATGTTTTGTGAAACTCTGTCAAGCTCTGGGGGAAAGGGAAGGTGGTCCCAAGAGCACAAAAATGTTCCGTTTCTTCATTTATCAAAACAACCTTTTCCATTTCCAATGACTTTTTGTTCTGTGATTGTTAACATTTTCATTCTACTTTATAATGCAAAACAAAATTACGGTTAAAATAATATATTTAGAGTTTATCAGTTGAAACATTTCAAGCTATCCATTTCTCTAGGTTTTCTTTTACAGATAACCTGGAAAGCTTTGGGGTGGGTGATTCTGAATTGGAACAGGAACAGGTTTTAAAATGTTTTGCAAAGGCAGAACTTCATCTCTGTTGCCAAGTGGTAAGTGGCCAAGGAGAGAAAAAAAACCTATCAGGTATACCTCTAGCATTGTTTCTAAATGGAGAATTTTTCCTGTGATTAATAAAAATGGGGAAATAGGACCAAATCCTGCACATACTTTGACTGCAAAGCTTGTACAAACACGCTGGTTGGGCTTTGGCTGGGAAGACCAGGCTTAATTAGTTCCCTTGTATCAAGGGATGTGGGTTGTCGCTGTCAGTGCAAGGAAGGATTTATGTTTCCTTTTCCTCAGGAATATGATCGGTGTCTAAGTATTAAGAATAATCATTTCACTAATGTAAGGCAAATTTCTTATCCTAGGCAGCTGATAGCGAGGGGGATGCAGCCGCGCTGCTGATGGAGGTCGGACGAGTGCCTGACAGTGATGACGATTTACTGCTGTTGTCATGAACCCGCAGCCAGCGCTCGCCCGCTCCCGGGGCTCTCGGACAAGGAGTTCACGCTCACCCGGGTGGTGGTGAGAAAGCCCCCGGCTCCGCTGACCCAGAGCTGCGCACCACTCACGCAGCCTGGCTCACCGTGCGGGGCCAGATCCCTGGTTGCACCACGGCTGGTGCACTCGGCGTGGCCAGTGCCGGCTCGGCGGCTGTGAGTTGCCTTTTCTTTTACGTTGCGAGCCCATTCTGCTGTCAGTGTGGCATGCAGCCCTGCGGGATCCAGCTGCCCCGGGGCCTTCTGCCAGGTCCTGGGGTGAGCGGAGGAGCTGCTCATGGGCTGGCGGCAGCATTGCAGCAGCCTTCGTGATCAAAGTTCCCATATTTTTTGTTCTGCCCTTTGAAGCAGGTAATGCCATGCCTCCCCAGGCCTGCTGTGAACAGCACAGACCTGACCTTTCCCGGCTGCGTGCTCCCTGTTGCAGCCCCAGTGTAGTCACTGAGTCCGGATGGATCTCCGCTGAACTGCTCGCAGTTTTGCAGCTTGGCGTGGCGGGGAATTTGGAAGGAGAAAGAGAAGGTGGAATAAGTGAGGAAGTGCGGAGAGCCCAAGCATAACTCCAAACTAGGGCAGGAAATGCACCGCACATAGCTCTAACCTTATCATCGAGGATGGATTTTAAGTGCTTCTTCAGTGACTCATAGTCCCTGAATGGGCTTGAAGGACTGTCCGCCTGAGACGAAAGGCCAGCGAACTCCAGATCAGATAACAGGTTATTACAAAGCCCACACACTGCCTCGTGCGAGGTATCTGCCAGGACAGCGTCCGGGGCTGCTCAGCCCCATGGGGAGGAACTAAATACGGTTTCTCAAGTGTGGTTCCGGATGGGCAGGGGGTGGCAGAGGCTCAGCCAGAGGAGGACAGGCAGCATCCCTGCCTGCTTCTGGCAGCCCGTGCCGGAGGTGCCAGGCCCTCCTGGGAGCAGTACGTGGGCGAGGGACGGGACAGGGCAGATCCCTGCTGGGCAGAGCTGCCGTGCGTGCCTGTGCCCACAACAGGTTGGGGCTCCCTGTGCCCGAGCCCCGGAGGGCTCAGTCCCGCTGCGCTGATGGTGAGGAGCAGTCGCAAGCTTTGTGCACTCTGGACCGGGCGTTACATGGAGCTGGCGGCAGCGCCAGTGAGGCCATGGCTATTAATAACTCCTGTCCCAGAGCCTGCTGCAGCCTGTGCACGGGCTCTCTGCAGCATGAGGTGCCTCCAGCGGGCAGGGCTGCGGTTGAACAAAGGGCTGGGAGGCTTAGCTTGCCTTTTGGGTTAATCAGCAGCAGCTTTCCAGACTCACATGTTCGGAGGGAAGGCTGGGAGCATCCCCTGACCCGCTGGAGGAGGGAGGGAGGCAGGAGGCAGCGGTGGTGGCGGCTCTGCACGCCCTGATGGAGCAGGGACAGGAGCTGTGCTCAGCACTGGGCACGCGGGCAGGCTGCGCTGCGGAGGGGACCCGGGCTCCCGCGCTGCCTCGCTGCAGCCTCACCACGCTGCACAGGCCCTTGCATCCACATGCTGCTCTCAGGAGGGATCTGGTTACCGGTGTCCTGACACGGCATGGTCCCCTGCCCGGAATACCTCTTTAGTCTTGGCGTTGCTGACCCTCCGTGGAGCAGCACTGGGAGGTCTGGCACACCCCACTGCAGGGCCAGGTGATGTTTTCTTGAGCCTCTTCCTTTTCCAAGCATCCAGTGTGGCTGTTCCAGGCTGTCTGCTGTCCGAGACCCATCTGGAGTGGACACAACCTACCCAGAGAGCGGCTCCACAAAGGCAGGCAGTGACCAAGAGAGCAGTCCGCGTCAGGGCTGCTCTGAGCTGTGAAACCACAGCCCCCTGCAGGGCCTGGGACAGGACCTCTGGAGCCCTGACTACTTTCCAGCTGGGCTCTGCACCCTCCCTCCCCAAAATCCCCATGGGAGACAGCATTGCCCTTTATTCCCCTTCTGAACTGTTGAGGTTCCCTTTCAATGGACAGTGGAAATGGCTGCTAGGTGTAATGAGAACTGCTAACAATCACTCAAGTGCTGAGAGCTGGTATGCATGTGTGCATAGGCGTGCATACACATGCGTATATTTTTTTAAAAATGCATATGTACTAAAACCTCTCCAGCATGCAAGTTGTGAGTCTTAATTAATGAATATCTCTTCATTGCTGCAAGAGCAACATTCCTGGGGGCAGGAGCCCCTTTCTCCTCTTGTTTATACCCAGTCCTGGCCAGTCCCGTTCCATGGGTTTCACGGGGGACCACTCTCGTTGGCACGGTGTGACTGCCTTCACCCCTGGTGACGTGGGCTGGCCTCGAGCTCAAAGGGGCAGAGCTGGCATTTGTGGTTCTTGCCACCACCTGAAATGCGTTGTGAAGTTTGGTGGTTCCCTTGTACCCTGGCTCCCAGAGTCAGGTGAGGATGGGGGTAAAGCGACAGTCTGCAATGCATGTTACTGATCTAAACTCGCTGTAAAAAGCCCTCTCTGTATTGTGCCTTACATGAAAGATGCTGGTATGGTTCAGAGGTTAACTTTTATCTTAAGCTCAGCTAGAAGCTGAAGAGTTTTAGCATTTTTTAAAATATCAGAAAAGTATAAAAAAGAGGACAAATTCTGATCTCTGTTACATTGGTATTAATGGAGAGATATTTAATGGAAGTCTGCAGAAGCTTCTGATTTACTCTTGTGTGAGATTGGATAGAAATAGCCCAAAGAATCTCATTGCTGCTGCCTGGATTCATCTGCACAGCAGAGAGCTATTAATGCTCTGTTTTCTTGCCTTTGGTCAATACATCTTGCAGGACAGGAGGAAGCTGGATTATGTCTGCAAGTGTCCCAATGTCATGTTATGTCGGATAATGAACAGTGGCTAAATTGGATCAGCTTTTCAGTTGCCAGCCTCTCTGAAATCCAACAAGGAGTCAGGGCAGCAAGCTGTGCTTTCAGCCCTGGTGTGCCAAGAACAGAGCATTTGCTCTGATAACCTGTGTTCTGCTGTGTCGGGAACGAGCAAGAGCTATTGTGGAGATTGCAGGCTGGAGCAGGTGAAACTCATTGTTAACCTGGAAACTGTATAGCTCTGTTTTGCTTGGTGCTTCCCCATGCCTTAAAAATGTCTGGTCTGGTGCAAATCCGCTGTTCAAGGAAATAGAGATGTAATGAGAGCAGCATCTCACTGAGCTGCGTTTGTGATTTGCTTTTGACCTGATTATTCAGTTAATCCTGGTGGGTGAGGAGTGTGGCTCTCTGGAGGAATGCGGAGAAGACCCTTATTCTGGACACCTGAAGGTTTGTGTTTCCATGGAAATTGAGGGTTTGGTCCAGAGTTACTAGAGAATATTGAAAGACCCCTCCTTGATAGCAAGGGTATCAAACCTGGAAGTGGAGAAGACTCGCCAGCTCCTCTCCTGCACGTGTGCTGTCTGGTTGTGGTATCTGGCATGACGGGACATGCCCTTCCTCGCCCAGCGCCCTGCAGTGTCTGTGCCCCGAGGAATGTCCCCTGTGCTCCCAGTAGGCTCCGACCCACCCCTGGCAACGCTGGGATGGGATCCCAACTCCACAGGCACTGCCGTGTGCTGTCCCTTCTGTAATCCGAAGGCTGTGGCTCACCAAAGTTTCAGCAAGAGTCTTGGTGCTGTGGCTAAGGTGACGGCAGTGTGTGCTGCTGGGGTGGCATGGGGTCGAGGATCAGCTCCAGACACCCTGACGGACAGAGCACACCAGCATCCTGGTCCTGCCTGGCGAGATGCTCTGGGGGCGGCTGGAAAGCCGGGGTCAGCATGGACCCTGGAGGAGCCCAAATCCCCTGTGGCTGGCGGAAAGCTGAGCCCGTTCCCACTGCATGCATGAGGAGTTCAGCCCAACACTTTATTATGACATTTCAAACAAAACAGGAGGATATCTCACACCCCGGGGACCCGCAGGGACGCTCTGTGAGCGGGGGGGGCTGCAGGGGAACGGAGGCAGCGCTGAGCTGCCCCAGCCGCACCGCAGGCAGGGTGTCTGTATTTTCACTGCGTTCCCGAGAGCGTAATCCTGTTAAGGGCTGAGCGTCTGATTCAGCTGTCCTGCTATATGGCTAATCCTGCCAGCAGGAGCGTGCATTATCCCATTGCCGGGGGAGGTCCTCCGGCCCCTCCAGGCATTGGGGTCACTGTGTGTGTCTCCGGCCCCTTTACCCTCCCTGTGGGCAGCCCAGGAGCCCCCGCCGCCAGCCGCGCTCCCCTCCCTTTGGGAAGCGAGCCCCCGGCAAGCATGGGAATTGTGTACCGCCTTGGGAACCGTGCAAGGCTGTGTGGGCTCCTTTGAACTTTCCTGAGCAGCTTATGGCCCCCGGGCATTACGGGGGGCATGCAGCCGGGCACCCAGCGGGCGCTCCATTGAGGCTGGCCGGAGCACGGGGAAATCCCACCTTTGATCCCATTGTCTGCTTTTGGGGCTGTGCCATTCAATAGTTTAACAGCCAGGGAGTTAATTTTACTTATTACCTATACATTTGCCAGGCTTTAAATGCTGTTTTTGCTCATGTTCCCCCTTCACTTCTGTCATTTCCCCTTATTTTGGGGAGTTTCACCCTTCTGCCATTGCTGGCTTCTCACAGGCAGGACACAGTCTGGTGGGGTTTATCTCACTGGTGGCTGCCTTGGTTTCTCAGAGGATTGTAAATCCTGTTTAAAAATATGATTTCTACAAAATAGGCCATTTTAGTTGCAAACCTCTTTGGACGAAATGTGGTTTTGCCCACCTCTCCCCTGAAAAAAGAAAAAGAAAAAAATCCAGTGCTAATGACTAAGGAATATGTCGATAGAGCCAGTAATAAAATGCGCGGGTGCCTCTGGCAGCTGTGAAGTCCCACATCCGAGAGGAGGCGAGGAGCTCCGTGGGAAGCCCACGGTGCCAGGGGCACAGAAGATTTCAGTGCGCAGCAGCCCTTGTTTTGGGTTCATTTTGGTGATTTGGTTATTTAAATTTTGGCCACAGCCCATCCCCTGAGCAGATGCCAGTGTTCAGCGCCAGGAATACCCGTTTCATCACTCTCTGCTATAACGTGAGACAGTGAATCTGGGGTTAAAAGCCTGAAGGAAAGCTGATAAATGTGTATAATATAAACTATTGAAGGGTAAAAAATTCTGAAAACACTGGAGAAAGTAAATACAATAAATTTGGGGTGACATTTCTCTCCCTAACTCAGGTTTTCCAGCAGCAGCTGCCCAGCCCTCTAGCAGCTCAGAACTTCATATCACCTCCAAAATGTAATGAAGAGAGACTCGTGAAACATTTTTTTCTTGAACTAACTGAGCATGAGTAACCTTGGCTCTTTTTCACCTGGGGTTTCCCGTAGGGTCTGGCAGTGCTGTTGATGAGGGACAGATGCACTGAGCTCTGCGGGTTCCTCCCCGGGAGCTCCCGTTATCGCCCGGATCTGCCCCTCCGCCGTGGGCTGGGTGCGTGCCCCTGGGACCCCCGCCTGCCGGCTCGCCGCTGCCTGTTTATTTCTTCTTGTCTCTTCCAGTTTGGCTCTGCAGGAACCTCTCACTCCACATCCCCCGTGGCCTGGTCCCAGCTCCTCCGCCAGGCGGGTTGGATTTCCACGTGGAGAGGTGGGAATGGTGGGAACGGCTCCGTCTCGGCTCTGCTGGCTTCCCCGGCCGGGCTGGAAGCAGCTGCGCTGCTGCACGAGGGAGCTGCGAGTGCGTGAGCGTGGTCTGTTTGCTAATTTTATTTTTTTCTTTTGCTTGAAGACAAGACGTGAGGGCACCCGCAGTCTGTATACAGCTGGGCTTTAGCTTAAACTCGGGGAGTCAATGAAAAATGAGAGAGCAACGTACGAGAGAAGGTGATAAAGCACATGTGCAGTGTTACTAATATCGCTGCCCATCCTGAGCTGGCGCCCATGGGAAGATGCTAGTGGGAACATGGTATCCATGGAATTCCCAATTTTGGGGCACAACCCACAGTAAGGCAAAGCAGTTTTGCTTTCATCTGTTATTAAACCTGGACAAGATCCGTTACTGGTTCAGAAAGTACACTAGCAGTTTTGCTGGAAATTGCTTACATGGAGATCTTAATGCCGAGGCGGTGACATGTGGATTGGCCCTGCTGCACGAGGAGCCACTGTTCTTTCCTGAAGGTCTCGTGGTGGGTTACGGCAGGAGGGACCCCTTCCCATGCCAAGCAGCGAGTGTTCCCGCGCCACAGGGGCAGGGCAGCTCTTAATAGGACCCAGAGGGGAGTGCTGGGGGGAGAAATGCAGACGTCAGGCCTGCCCTGGCTTTCTTCTGTGAAAACTTTTGGTCTTCATTATGAGCAGGGTGTTGTGAGGGCAGGCTGCGGGCTCTGCCAGCAGACACCTTCTCAGTGCTCTGCCAAAATCCTGGTCTCTCTCTGCGTAATGAGGCAGTGCCCGCTGTGCTTCTGCAGGCTGGCGATGTGGGACGGGACTCCCGTCTCCCACAGGTTCCCCAGGGCTGGCTCTGCGAGCCAGGCTCCCCTTCCCGTTACCCCCGGCTCCTCTGCTCCCTCCTCGCACCGCTGCTCTCTCCCTCTGGCCCATGAGGTTTCAGCTGCGTGGGGGTCGGGGCAGGCTGGGTGCTGCTCTGCGGGAAGATGCTAATCGGTGCCATCGGGCGCTGCTTTGATCTACGGGCAGAGCAGGGGTACGTGAAGCTGCGGCTGTGCGAAACAGAGGGTGGGGGCTTTCCACATTCCTACCTGCCTTCTTTTGATGTCTAATTCCCCCCTCGGCTGGGGGTGGGCAGCCGGGCTGCGGGCACGTGGTGGGCTGGCGGTGGGAACTGGGTCCCCTCTGATGGCGAGACCACTTGCAGAACACAGGAGGGCTTGTGAAGATGCTGAGATGCCTAAAGGGCCTCTGCCAAGTCTTTGTATACATTCAGCATGGTCCTGTTTATCCAACAGCGCCAGGGCACTTAAGCCCTTTATGAGGGCGAGAGTTATGCCATGTTTACTGGCTGGCGCATGTCGCTGTCTGCTGGGGTGGCACCCGGCTGGGTGCCCGTCGCACCCGGGCTGAGCTCCCCAGGGCCATGGGGTGAGCATGCATCATCCGAGTGACCTGCGAGAGCGTGGCCCCGGTTGCGATCCGGCCCTTGGCTCCCCACCAATGTACCTCCTAATAATTTTGCCTAAATGCTTTGCAAATCAGCCGGCAACCAATTTATCCCTGAAGTATTTTGGAGATGTCACTCCGAGAATGTTAATGGTGCGTGATTCATGGGGTCCTGCGTGCTGAAAAATGCACGGCCGTGCAGCGGGCTCAAGTGGGAGGGCTGCTGGGACAGCACGCGGGGGGTCGGTGATTTATTAACGATGGGTCGTCTCGGCTTTTAGACCCCACTTCCCTCTAGTGCAGTATGGCAAACTGTGGGAGAGACTGGTTTAGCTGGCGAGGATATCATGCTTAAAACTTGTTATTTTTGGATCGAGTTTCTGAGCCCCCTCTCCCCCGCAGCATTAAACACAGTTGTTTATTGGAGCTGACAGTAGAAACACAAGCAGTTGTCGGTCGCTTCTGCAAGAGTAGTGTCTACCAGCGGTGGAAGGAACATGATGGAGCCGATGAATAATACAGCTTTGAATTTTATATGCTTCCAGCTAACGGGTCCCATATGTTTCACCGCTGCAGCCCGAGGAGAGAGCGGCTCGTTCCGTGCGGTGCCGGGCCCCAGGGCAGGAAGCCTCGCTGGCTCCAGGACCTGGCTCCGAGGAGCTGGCTGCAGATCCAGGGCAGGGCAGCAGGGCCCAGGACCGAGCTGATGCCCAGCTCTGCCCCTCCCAGGGCTCCTGGTCCATGGGTGACTCGGGGCTCACACCTGAGCACACGTCCTCCCTGCTGCGGCAGCTGGAGCCATGCTGCGGATGTGTTTGAGGGGTCTGAACCTCGCGGGGGTAGCAGGAGTACGTGCGCTCGTGGCTTTGGGGCTGGTGCCGCTGGCCAGCTTTGCAGGCAGTGCTGAGCCGGATTCGATAGACTTAGGAAGAGATCAAAGAGTCTCCAGTCTACCCTGGCTAACCTGGATCTCTCGCTCTGCAAGAGACCATCGTGATCAAATTGATACCCTTGGCTTGGAGCTCTCTCTTGTAGCCTGTTGGGAGGACTAAGCAGGAGGGGAAGTGATGCTTCCTCAGCAAGCTGCTGTGTCATTAAAATAACCCATCGGCTCTCACAAATCATGCTTAGTAAAAATGCGTGCAGCTTTATTGCAGGGAGCCATTAAAACCCAAGACAAGTACATGTAGACCATGTCTCCCCAGTTACACGTTCCCACATTTGCCCACGGGTGCTGCCAGCCCGTGCGCCCAGCTCCTGCTGCCCAGGCCAGCTGCCAGAGCAGTGCAGCAAATCTCTGGAGGCGCAGAGGCATTCTAAGGTGATCACATAGCTTGAACAGGTTGCTTTCCAGGACCTACAAAGTAAAGAGATCATCCTGGAGTCAGTTCTGACAGCCTGTGCTTACTGCTACCGGTACTATGCCAGGGCTGGACTAGGGGAAGGCTTTTGTCTCATTGCTTTTGTTTGCCCAGCACTGGCTGGACTGCTGCTGTCTTCTTGTTTGCGTGTTGCTGCTAAGTGTGTTTTGGCTTGTTCCAGTTATTCAGACAAAAATCAGAATTCATCTTGTTCCCCTCCAGATGAAGAAGGAAGTGATAGGAAGGCCACTGCTTCTTGCGAACAGCTGTCTCGGTCAGCAGAGCGTTTCCCACACTCTCCTCTGTGGTCTCACCTCCTGGCACATCTGCTCCCTGCCCTGCCCTTTACCAGACTTGGCAGCCGGTCGCTCCTCGGGGCAGCACCTGGGAATGCCGGGCACACAGGCACAGCTGCGGGCTGATGCTGTTTAAATAAGCGTGTGGCATGTTCCTGAGTGGCTGACACTGGGCATAACTCCCCAGTCCGGGAGGAGTTTGGCATCCCAACCACTGGGAAGTAAAATGCAGCCGTGGTGGTAGCTGGCACGTGGCTCCCCGCTGACTGACACCCCAGAGCCTCGCGGGCCCTGCCCGGGCTGGTTGTCTGCTCCCTGGGGAGTTTTGACCTTGTGTGTTTTTTAACTCCGAGTGCAACCTGAGTCCAGAGCTGACAAAACCAGTGGGCGGTGAAGGTGAGGGCACTCGGCACACACTGCTGCGTGTGCCCTGCCTCCACAGAGGCGGGCAGCAGGAGCACAAAACCTTTCCTTTAGCGATGCTCTTGATACCTGTAATTTCTCGAGTGCCACGGGGCTGGAAGTGCGGGCCAGCAAGTGCCTGGGGACATGCGATGCTGCCCTGGCTCCTCTCTTCTGGCTGTCGGAGAATTTGCACGTGGTGGCCAAGTGCCACCCTGGTCATGCTGCACCCTTGGGCGCTGCTTTGCTCCAGCGCGAGGCTGTGGCACTGATCCCTGTTTGAACTCCTCACTGTTTCTGGACAGAGGTGGCCCTAGCAGCGGCGTTTCCAGGGGGTGAGCTGCCAACCTGGCCCTGCGCTGAAATTCCCGTTACAGTGTCTCCAGCTAGTTCCCATCTGTTACTTCACTCACTTGATTTATCTGCCAAAGAAATTCCTGGTATAAACACAGCATTATCAGAATTTTACTCCAGACTTGGCCCCTGGATTCCCTGCCAGCTTTTGCTGGTATTGCACTTTTGCTACAGCAACTCTTCAGTGAAAACAAACCGCCTGCGGAAAGTCACTGAGGCCACGCACTGAGCTGGGGAGGCAGGGGTGCTTTGGGTCAGCCCCTGGGAAAGGCTGCGGGTGCGATCCTACAGGGATCAGCTGTTTGCATCGCAGCCGGGAGGCAGCCTGGAGGCAGTGTGGCCGCTGCGAGTGCTGAGGCCACGGGGATGTTTGGCGTTCTGGAGTGCGCCAGGAAAAGGACCTGTTGCAAATGTGACCATATTCCCCTTCCCTGTCTGCACAGATCTCCTGCTGGCAGCGCTCGTGGTTCAAACGGCCGCCACCATCCCAGGCAGGAGGGCCGAGCTGGTGGAGGAGGACACGCGCTGCTGCCTGCTGCGGGCACAGGAGCCTCTCGAGAAGACAGTTTCTGCAGGAGGGTGAGTTTATACCCACGTATGCGCATGGGCACATCGCTGCCGTGCCGAGGAGGCGTTGCTGGCCCGTCTCACTGCCCCGGGCACTTGATTGCATCCTGCTGCCCCTGCCATGGCCAGAGGTTTCCGTGTGTCCAGACAGGACTCTGCACAAGTTAGAGGGCAGAGCTGAAACTGCCTGTGGGTCATGTTCACATTCCCATTAACAGCTGGTCCAGGAGATGCTCACCAGTGAGGAGCTGCATTTAATCACGCTCCCTGTTAGCACAAGGGCAGAGGTTCGTCATTCTAAGGCTGAAGGTCACTGGGTTGATCTCACTATCGATGGCACTAGGACAGCCCAGGCCATGCTGGAGTCACAAATGGGATCGAAATGCCCAGTTCCTGGTTCAGTGCTGGGAAGTGATACCTGTTCTCCCAGGGCAGTGTTGGAAAATTTAGCCTTAAAATTTTTTCTGAGAGGGATGAAACAAGAGGTTGGAAGGGCCCAGTTCCTCTCCTTCCCCCAGCCTTTCTGCGGCACTTGTCCTCCTTGACACCTCTCTTTGGGCCTTGAATCTTTCCTGAGCCGTGCACTGGGATGCTGCAGCAGTCGTGGCAGGAGCGGTGAGGACGGTGCTGCCCAGCACCAGTGTCTCTAATGCACACGCAGGAGTGGGAGCTGGTCTGCAGCTCGGCGTCAGCCTGCCTAAGGGGTGAGCTGCGCGTGTGCCCGGTGCTGGCAGCGCGGCACTGGAGCCTGTCCGAATCTGAGGCTTGAGTTTTCCCTCATCCCTGCTCCTTTCCTTTGTAACTAATGACAAATCAAGCCCGTTCATTAAGAAGAGGAATCTGATCCTGCAATTGAGGAAAGATTGCTTCTGAGCTATTCTTAGCTCACTAAGGAGTTGCATAAAAGGCAGATTTTGTTTTCACAACCCACCTGGTAGCCGAGAGTGCTCTTGTCAGAGGCTCCACTCCGGCCCTGTGCTTCGGGTCCAGGCACACGGCGGGGAGTTCGCAGGGAGCCGCCTCCTGGCATCCCTGCAATTGTTTCTGTTATCGGACGGGAAGAACCGAGCAGTGCAGAAAGGAAGGGTTCGCCTTGTGCCACTGATAATGCTACTATTAATTACTGTGATAGCACCAAGACAGCCCGTCATGGAGGAAAGGCTGGGTAGTGCTCACAGAGAGACTGACCCTTTCCTTGCAGTTCTGCAGTTAAACGCAGGCAGCAGCAAGGGATGGGAGTCGGGGTTACGAGAGCGATGTGGAGGAAGGGGCAACACAGGGGTTTGTGCCCAGGGTCACGCTTGGCAGTCTGCGGCACTAGCGAAAAGGAAAACTTTAACCCTGATCTTGGCTATCTCGGGCTGCCGGAGCATCCCCGCACCCATCCCGCAGGGCTCCCCGGCACGTCCCACACTGGGAACCCTGATGGATGGCGGGTGCTGGCACATGGCGGAGGCGTGAAGCGGCAGTCTGTCGCGGGCTTCGTGCTCGGTCGCGTCCCGAGCACCTGCCCGAGAGCAGGGTGCGACCCCGGTTTGCAGCTGGTGGGAAAAGGCTGTGCTGGAAAAACCCCGAAGGTCATTGTCCCTCGTGGCGGTGGTCCCTGCCGGGGACACTGCTGGGGGTGCCCTCGCCTGCAGCGGGGTGGGACCCGCAGGTGCCCGGGGAGGGTGGGCAGACGAACCCCCCCGGGGGTGCCGGAGCTCGGGCGGTCCCGGCCGGCGGGTCCCGGGGACGGACCCGCAGCGCTACCTGCTGGCTACGGCCCCGCAACCCGCCCGCAGCTGCGCGGGGCGGCCCGGGGCGTGCGGGGACCACAGCCCTGGGGGGGGTCACAGCCCTGCGGGGGGTGCGGGACACCAGCCCTGGGAGGGGGGTGTCACAGCCCTGCGGGGGGTGCGGGACACCAGCCCTGGGGGGGGGTGTCACAGCCCTGCGGGGGGTGCGGGACACCAGCCCTGGGGGGGGCTGTCACAGCCCTGCGGGGGCGTGCGGGGATTCCAGCCCTGCGGGGGGTCACAGCCCTGCGGGGGCCTGCGGGGATCCCAGCCCTGGGGGGGGTCACAGCCCTGCAGGGGCGTGCGGGGATCCCAGCCCTGGGGGGGATCCCAGCCCGGGGGGGGGTGTCACAGCCCTGCGGGGGGTATGGGGATTCCAGCCCTGGGGGGGGGGTCACAGCCCTGCGGGGGCGTGCGGGGATTCCAGCCCTGGGGGGGGGGGGGTCACAGCCCTGCGGGGGGTGCGGGACCCCAGCCCTGGGTGTGTCACAGCCCTATGGGAGGCGTGCGGGGACCATAGCCCGGGGGGGGGGGGGGGGTCACAGCCCCGCAGGGGCGTGTGGGGACCCCAGGCCTGTGTGGGAGATGCAGGGTCACAGCGAGCATCAGGAGGTGCGAGAGACCTCCTGGCACTTGTTCCCCACGTTGCCTTTCCGAGCTCCAGCTTGTTCGCATGACCTGGTGAGGGATATTATGAGCTGGTGGGGAGCCCCCAAAATGCTGCTTTACTGTCAAAATAGTTGTGTTCTGAATTGTCTTTTGGGGCAAATGGCTTTTGAGAAGACTGGAGATGCTGGCAAGAGCCAGTGACATACCAGCTGATAAAGCAAGTTCCCAACAAGGTGGCAGAACAAGCGGGACCTGGGATTATCCCTCAGCCACAGGTAAAGTGGATTATGGTTTGACCTGTGGTGTCGGCTATAGCAGGAATCCTCCTCAGTTTAACATAAGTCTGCCCGGAGTTAATGATGCTCATAGATGTGCACAGTTGTGTGTGAAGGAGCTGCTTGTATCTACTAAAATATCTGCTAATGCAAATAACCAAAAGTGTCCCAATGTTTTATTTCCATACGGCTCTCCTGACCCCTTCAAAGGTAGGGACAAAATATTGCAGCTTGTCCCGCTGCAGGCTCTGTGTTGAGTGTGCTGGGTTTGTTCCCTGCCTGGGATGAGGATGCTCCAGAGATGGATGAACTCTCTTGTGCAAGGTATTTTTCAAAACAGGCCTTTTTTTTGGTTTTTGGCTTGGTTTTATTTTTTTGGTTTTTTTTTTTTTTTTTTTTTTTGCTAGAGCAGCTGTGGGACATTTCAATGTATAAAATAATTTTTTCCAGCTATTTTGGCAAAGAGAAGTTTTTAATATAGATTCTCTGCAAAACTTTAGAGCTTTTATCTTTTTTTTCTTTCTGTGGAAGCAAAAGTCACTTCCCACTCTCGTGCTTGGTCCTCTGAGCAGTGTTCCAGCTGGGATGGCTCTCCCACACCCAACTCCATCCTGCTGTCAGTGCACTGTCCTCTGCTTGATCTTCTCGGAGCCTTTCAGAGCCATAATCTGTGTTTATTCAGGGGTGCACCGTTAACCGGTCCTCACTGGTAGTCTAACGTCTGTAGGAGATAAAAACCTGCCTGTGCACAGTGAGGGCACATATGGGTGGACACGTGTCCGGCCAGGTCTCCATCCCTGTCTTCTCCGGCATTTAGTCTGGGTCTTTCTCTCCCCGTTCCTGCCCCTCCGAGAGGAGGGGATGGGCTCACAGGTGAGCACCGAGGACTGGGTGCTGTGGCTGGGACATGCTTCCTCCTCCAGCCTCACCCCTGCTGCGCCCTTGCCTCCTGCCCGCTGTGACAGATGGCCACCGGCGAGGAGGGTCGGGGAGGAGGTGGCTCTGGGGGTCCTGCTCTTGCACGCCCATGGTGGGATGGTGTAGGCAAGGGGCAGGATCCGACCGCCGCTCCCGGTGAGAGATGGCCGGTGGCGGCACAACAGTCCGCAGCCATCACTCGCGAGCGTAAGCTCTGTGTTTGTTTTTGTAATGCCTCTTTTTTTTAATTGTGATTTTAGCGGTGGTGAAAGGTGCTGGATTGACAAGCCGTGGAGACGGAAGGGCCTCTGGACTCCACTGAAGTTTACATTTACAAAGGACACAGAGAATAAATAGAAGACAGTGTTTAGAGTCCTCTGTAGACACTTCAGACTTGCTTATAATTCTGCAGCAATTCCATCACCTCCAAAGTGATGGATGCTCTCTATAAAGTCTTGCCTTAAAACATTTTCCTATGTGTCAGGGGAAGAAGTTTATTATGCCGTACCAAAAGGGCAGGATTTGTACTGTGCTGAAGGCTGAGTCCTTCCCAGCCCCATCCTTAGGAGAAAAAATAATAGGAGTGCTGGAAAAAAAGAGACTGACCCAAAGCATGTATGTGGTTTGTGGCTAGCCAGGTCTAATGCTGGGTGTTGAGATAGAGTTCTCTGTGGGTGCTACAAACAGGGCAGGTTTAACAGGTTTTAATCAAATTGTTTTTTTCTAAAAGCTTATATTTTCAATCAGTGGAAACACAGAATGTACCTGCTTTCAGCAAACAGGAAATCAGGCTTTTCATTAAATCACCAAATAGATTGAAAAAGACTGCTTCGGGATGGAGCTGCCTGTGTTCTGATCAAAATACAAGAGATCACAGGCTTTAGGTCTAAATTTCTACTGAAGAAGTTGTTGGGTTTTGGTTTTTTTTTAATATGGAAAATGTTAAATTCAGGGCAAAGTTATGCTTTTTCTCCCTGTGGCAGGGTATCCCTGGGCTGTGGCACCATGGGGCTCTACGGGGAGCTCGGTTGCCCCAAGGCACTTGCAGCAAGGCAGTGCAGGTGAGTTTGGGAGCTTGGATGGTTTTGCAGATGTAGACTCCCCAGAGCCCTAGTTGGAAACAAGGCTTCCCTTCTCGCCTGGCTCTGCCACCCCGGTGCTGGCGAGGGGCTCGGCGCTGCAGGGCGGCTGCGGGAGGGCACCCCTGATGCCCAGCTGGGCTGGCGGTGGTAAGCTCCCTGATTTAAAAGACAAGGAAAAGCCACGTAAGGAGTCACTTGGTGATGAAATCATCCAGAACGGACACAGCGCAGTCACGGATTTCACCTCTGCAAATGGCGGGATCCTTTGGGGATGTTAATTTTATAAACCGTCTGAAAACAGCTCACATCTTACCCCCCCCGACACTGGCTCTCGTCCGACCCCAAGGTTTGCCCAGTGTGGCAGGAGATGTGTCAAGAGCAATGAAGAAAAATAGCGGCGTGTGTGGAGCCTGTCAGAAGAAATAAATCTCCTCCACTGCATCCTGGGCTGGGGTTTGCTTTGGGAGAAAGGCGCTGACAAAGACCGATACCGTGGGGATCGCTTCCAGTCTGATACTCATGGTGAGAGGGATGCAACCCTGGGAGCGCGAGGGCTGCGCGGGAGCAGCCTCATCGCCAGCCGCAGCCCGGGCTGCCTCCCCGGTGCAGGTGGGGTGGGCAGGGCAGAGGGGCTCCCAGCCTCTTGCCCGGACTCTCCCTACCTTCTGGAAGGGTAACTTGGGGCTAATCCAAGTTTGCTTATTTCTACAGGCTCATAAAACTCCTGGGAAGGGCAAATAATGGGTTTTTGGGGCAGATCACATTGCTGTAAGCACTAGATACCCTTTTTTTCCCCCGCTCTGCCAAGCCGTTTCTCTGTAAGGGGTGTGCCTTCCTCCAGAGCCAGAACCTAAATACCCCCAGGTTTGCCCTACCAGCGCACTCGCTGTGTTTCTTTGCAGTAAACATTTCTAGTCAAGCATGATCGTTGTGTGCCTCCGCCCCGTGCGGTCGCTGGCTTTGCCAGCTCCTCAGGGCTTTGAAGAAGGGGGGTTTTGTTTAAAGTGGGGAGAAAGAGTGGGAAGGTTTCCTGGGTCTAGTCCGGGCTCCAGAAAAGGGGTGCCCTCGCTGCCGGGGAGGGCTGAGGTGCACAGACCTCGGGAGGGACGTTCGTGGGCACTAACGCTGCGGCGAGCGCCGGGCAGCCCTTGGTGCACACACACAGCCCCATGCGAAGCTCCGTGCGGGTGAGCTGGACTGATGTGAGCATCAAAAAGGGACAAGGACCACAGGCAGTGTGACCCGCCCGTGGGGGCAGCCCTGCCACGTCCCCCCACGCCCCACAGTGCTGACATCCGCTAACCTGGGGCTTCCAGCAGTTTGTTTGCTTTTAACATAGTAGTTGATGAAATACCCAATTTCTTTAAATACTTGTTGAACAAAGTCAACCCACATTCCAAACCAAAGCACACACAAAGCCCTTTGTCACTGGCTCTGGAAATGTGGAGCAGATGCTTTAATGAGGCATTGCTGTCCGAAGCACATAGGGAGGTTGCCTGAAAAAACAAGCGCTTGGTGGCTTTTGGTGGTGGCACCGGTGTCATCCTCTGCCTGTCTGGTGGCTGTGCTGGCTGTTTGCACCGACCTCGCTCCTTGGCTGTAGAAAGCGGACTGGCAGGGTGCTGATGCGAGGCTGACGGTGCTGGTGCTGGTGCTGGTGGTGGTGGGAGCCGGGGTCCCTCCCGTCCCACTCCTGTCCTGTAACCCCACTGGGGATCAGGGCTGTACGTGCCTCCCTGCCATCTTCTGCTGTGCAGCCGCAGCCGCTGATTTATGGCTGGACCCACTGGCAAGGAATTAGCTGTGTCCACCTCCATGTAATCTCCATTGTGATGTTTTAGGGAGATCCTGATGTAAGTTCAGCTAATTGTCTACTAAAGACTCTGCTTCCCTGCTTTTGTGCTAGATTCACCTTTTTTCCTTTCCTTTCCACAATGCCCTCAGGTAAAAGACAAATTGCAACATATAAAAAATGACCCCAGTCACTTAATTTGAACCAGAGAAGATAATAACAGTCTGGAAGGAGAGCTGGATTTATGCTTTTTCTCTCTGAAGGAGCCCCCTCCTCCAATGATGGCTGTTGAACGGCGCGAGCAGCATCTGAAGCAAATTGAGGGTAACCTTTCGTACCGCACGGATCTTCCAGCAGGGTTTGCCGGTCCCAGGGACATCTGCAGGCCGCATGTTGGATTTGGCAGCCGCCGAGCCCATTGTCAGCCAGTTCCATTGCATTAGCTGGTAATGGATAGAAATACGTCTGCCAAGTCGGCCCATGCACGCGGAGCCATGCGTGGCCGGGAGCATCCCCGCCCTGCCCACAGCCCTCGGCAGCACCCCTGGGGCCATCGGTTGCTCGGGCAGCACCTCTGCTGGTGTGAAGTGCACTCCTGTTAGGACCTTTTCAGATGCATTTCGCAGTCTGTTCATCCACCCCAAACCACAGCGCTCGTTCTTGTCTCACCTGTTAAACTCCTGGGCTGAGCTCCTGTGTGCAGGTCCCTGGGCAGCCAGCCGGAGCTGACATGGGAGGAGCTGGGAAAGCAATTAGAGTCTCACTCTGCCTGCTAATTCCAAAGGGGTTTGGTTGGGTTTTTTTTTATTATTATGTCCAACAACATGGAAAAATGTGAATGATGCAGATCAAAAAAGGGAACCGGGAAGCTTAATCTCTGGCTTGCAAGCTGTTGGACCAGCAGTTCAGGGATGAGAAGCCAAATGTCAGACACAGGATGCCTATATTGCACATTGGGGGTTAGAGGTTGGTTAATTAGTTTTTCCAAGCTTTGAGGGGTTTGACTGTGCATCAGTCATGGGTGGGTTGCCATGACAAGCCCCCTCTTACACCTGGTCCACGGTCCTGGGGGAGAAGACAGACTCTTCCGGCTCCAGCACCCGGTGCCAGGGCTACAGGCTGCTCTCCAGCAGAACAGAGGTTTAGTTTTACTTCCAGGGTAAGATTGGAGGCAGTGTCGAAGTGCTGGCCACGCTGTTGCTTGTGAGCAGGTACTGCACCTCTGTTTTTTCAAGTGGCTGCTGCAGTTGGGAGGATTCGGTTCAGACCTTTGCAATTAGCTCTTGGCCAGCTCTGCAGTGGCTGCACCAGGCCCTGGTAGACACTGATTGTCGGCTGCTCCTGCCAGGGAGCCCTTGTGAGGCAGCGTGCTCCAGCCCTGAATCAGTCCATAAATCACACACTTCAATGTGGTTTCATTTTGATCCCTTGATGTTTGCTTCTCTCCTCTGGACAACATTCCCCCACCGCTCCCCGGGTGCCAGGGGCCGGCTGGCTGGTTCATCACATCTGCGTGCCCAGCTGCCACCGCACCGGCGCCACGGAGCTGCCGGGTTTGGTGCATTTCTGCAGCTCTCTGTGCTGCTCAGGGTCCCCATGAAACACGGGGCGCACAGCCCTGGAAGGCATGTTAGTGGGGTACCCTCAGCCTGGCAGCCCCTGCTCCCCCATCAGCTCCTTCACCCTTGCTGCATAATCTGCATATCATCAAAACGGTATCTTGTATTAAACAAGCAGCATCAGGCGGGGGGCTGGCGCAGAGGATGGGAATGGGGCTTGTTCTGCTGGACACCGCTGGGCAGGACGGCACCGCTGGCGCTGGCAAGGGTGCGGGGCTGCTGAGCCACAGGGAGCACCCGTGCATTGGGGGCCATTCCCTCCCACTCGGGGCTAATTATCGGTCGGGTGTTTCCCAAAGCATGAATGCCAACGACTGCAGAACCCTGGGCAGAAGCAAGTGCTGAAGAGAACCCACCAATACCCATGTCGCTCCGCTGCCCTCCCGGCCGTCCCCTTCCCTTCAGTTCTCCAGCTCCAGCTCGTTTTCTGATTTATGACCAAAATCATACCGTGACTGGAGAGTGCAATCAGGACACTTTATAAAACATATAATTGCATTTCATAACCTCTTTCCATAAACCATCCGCGGCATGTTTATAAACTTCCCATCTCTTGTTTCCTGGCTCCCACAGCAAATGCCTACAGAGCTGCGGCTGCGGGGCCACGGCTGCGGTACCTGAGGCAGCACCAACCCTAGCTGCGGCCATGGGAAAGCCTTGGGCTGCTCTGCTGTGCCCGGAGCTGAGCTGGGCTTTCCTGGGCGGGTGGGAGGGGATTTGGAAGCTTGGTTGACAAAGTAACAAGATCCTCTCAGTCTGAATTCCTGTCTTCCAGTGAGCTGTGGAGGCATCAGCAGCATTGCAGCCAAGTGGTGCTGCTGGGAGGGTTTTAACAGGACCATAGTGGGCAAGTGCAACACACCCATAACCCAGCAGTGTGGCACGGGGTGCTCGGCAGGACGGGGGCGAGTGCTTCCCCAGCCTCACCAGCTGAAAAATTACTCTGAGCAGGAAATTGCTGTCTTAGCACTCGTGGACTCAGTCCTGTGGGTTTTACAAACCTTTCCATGGAGCAATGCAGCCGTCCTGCGGACCTCAGTGCAGTGCTGTGCCCTGCATCCATATGCAAAGAGGGCTTAGGTGGAAAGCCCCCAGGCAGAAGGGGCTCTCTTAGCCTGTGGCAGTGACCATCATATCTGGCTGCTTTGCTAACATTATCCTGTCACCTCCTCCAGGACTTCTTCCTCAAGGACAAGGAGGTAGGGATACTTCCACCTCCAGCCTGATTTCTTACACTGACAGATGATCCAGCAAACAGTGATTTGGAGGAGCAGGAGGTTCTCCAAGACCACTGTTCTCAGGAAGCCTTCCTCACCTTGGCCAAGCTCATCCTGCCTCCTGCCCTGCTGCTGCTTCTGCTGCCACCCCTCGGGGGCACCTGAAGGCTGCCACGATGCTTTGTCACCCCTCAGGGACATGAGCCCTAATCTCCATCAGCCCGTCCGTGCAGGCCAGGGAGCTGTGACTTCCACAAGCCCTGGTCTCTGCTCTGGGCTGTGACTGTCTTCCTTGTGCCTCGGCTGATGGCGGGCCAGGCATGTCAGCCCCATCCCTGACCACGGGAAACATCTGCTTCTGCTGACACCCGAAGGCACGGGTGTGCTGGAGGGATGCCCATCAGTCAGCTCGGCAGCCTTGTGGAAGCCATGCTGTGTCCCATACTGAAGTCCTGATAAATCCCTGCTCCTTTTTTTAGCTTGGAGGATTGCTGCAGCTTTCCACTGTCTTTCAGGGCTTGTTTGTTTGTTTTTAGCACAATATAAACAAACTGGAGATTGCAGTGTCCTCAGCAAAGCACCTAACTCGTACAGAGGAGTTTTTCCACACAAAAAGTAATGACAAAGTAATGGTTTCATCTCCCGGGATGTGAAATGTGCACAGATAAGTTTTATCCAGAAGGTCGACAACTTCTAACTTTCAGCCATTCAAATCCAAGCTGCTTTCCCAGGAAGTTCAGCTTCGGGCAGCTCAGGAGGCTGCAGGCGCTTTGGCCGAGGAGCTGCAAGAGGCTGCTCCGTGATCCACTGCTCCACGCTCCGCTGCCCCGCTGCTCCATTGCTCCATTGCTCCCTGATCCACCGCAGCCTGGCTGCGGGCTCGGCACGGCTGGCAGGGCTGGGATCCACTGGGCGCTGCAGCCCGGCGCCGGCGCTGCTCTTGTCTCTGCCCAGCAAATGTCCCCTGCGCTGCCGGCCTCCCTGCAGGCAGCCCCGGCGCAGGGCGCTGAGGATGGGTAGATGGGGTGGCCAGTGGGGCGGCCGGAGGGAGGGCAGCAAGCCTCAGCCCCAGGGTTTCGGCTGCTGGCGCTGGATGCTGGCAGGGGGACCCCTTGCCCAGTTCAGCCTGAGCACAGCACTGTGCTAGCGGTGCTGCAATAACGCTGTAGCATTATCAGCAGCAAATGGCCCTCAGTGTGTCACTTTAGGAAGCATAAAAACAAACAAACCCTGAATAATAGCCAAAACATCTTTTGTGGGACTTGCAGCTTTCTAACTTTATTTAAAAAAGAAGGAAAAAAGTAAATTTTCCCTGTCAGAGAATTGCTATCATCACGCAATGGCACTTAGGAATATTATAAACAACTGTGTCAGTTTATAGGGCTGAAGATGTTTTCCCGCAGCTCTCCTCTCCACGGCGAGCTGCGAGCGCAGCAGGATGGCGAGGCTGAGCCGTCTGCCCCGGGGCCTGGGAAATAAGGGATTAGTGGAGGGGTCTGTGCAGGCATCAGGGCTTCCCATCAGTGCCTCAAGTCCTCCCAAAGCTCTTCTTGCAGTCAGGGGGCTGAGTTACTCTCTGCCCCTCATCGGCCATGGGCATCACTCAAACCCACCTGGTGCACGCAGCTGGGGATGGGACGGCTCCTTGCCGGGGCTGCGGTCCTCCCGCACAGCTCTGAAACCTCTCCGGCAAACCCCCCTCCTCTCCCCGATCTGGTCCTCATTTTCTCCAGATCAGCACTTTCTCTGCCCGTAGCTGTCAGATGGCAGGCTGTAAATCAGAGCCCAGGCCTATGTGGCCGGGCTTTGCACAGCCAGGGCAGCAGAGGAAGACGTTGTTTTGGAGAGATAGGGAGAAATTATCTCGGCAGCAAAGGAAACCACCCCGGTGCGTGTTGCTCTTGTTGGCCCTTGCTGCACACTCAGTTACGGTTTCCTACACAGGCACAGCCGCTGCAGGAAGGATTTTTCCCTGCAGCAGAGCATCTGGGCGCTGCCAGCTCGGAGCCTCGTGTGCAGTGTCTGCAGAGGAGGACGGATGTGTGCATCCTGCCAGAGGTGCCTGCGAGGGCATCTGCCCCTCTCTGCTTCTGATGAGATCAGAAGGGAATGGGTCTGCTCCAGGCCTGCTACACAAGGCAAAAAAAATTATACCTACTTTATTCTGCATGTCCAGGACTGCAAAACACGTGCTCTAGCTGGATTGCTGGCGCTTGCTTTCGCCCCTGCGGTCCCTTACCTGGCAGATGGAGCGTGTAAGACACACCCTGTAATGCTTTCACATTGAGCTACAGAAGATTTATAAGATCAGTACGTGACTGACAGATAAGGGACTCCCACAGAGCAAAGACGAGAGCGGGGGAACCAGAAAGCTGTATGCTTGGACTTGATTCAAGGAATTTGCAGCCCCTCTTGTTCAGGCAGGTTCTAATAGAAAATTTGCCAAATCAACCAAAGACCATAAAAACGTTTCTTGAGGAAGGGTTGGTGCAGAGCTTGGTTTATAAAAAACCCCCACCAAAAGCCCTGTGTCCCACCCTGGTATTTATGAGATACACACGGATGGTGTTGATAGCAGAGGCATTTTTGTAAGTCAATAACACAGAAAAAGAGATTCCACTTGGTTAGGAGGGGTGGTGACTTTGAACACATCGAGGGCAATGAAAGAGATCATTCCATTGTTTTAAGATTTCCATAACTCACTGTGCTTAAGCACATAAAAATGTAGACATTTTGGCAATAAAGTTTGGATAATTTTTGAATATGAATCAAAAATCTCTCCCTCATGCTCCCCTCCCCCTTCTGCCTTTTGTTGTTGCTGCAGGCAGCTGCCCCCCCGCTCCGCCTGCTCCACCCCATGGCCTCATGAACGGAAAAATGTCTTCAACAGAAACCTCCCAGCTTTTAATTTTCTAATCTGCAGCATCTGTGCCCAGCCCAGGCGCTCCTGCGGGCTGTCGTGGCACGTCCTTTCCCAGGAGCTCACGCACGCAGGCATGTGCAGGTCGAGCCTCTCTTGCCGGGCAGTGCGGCCGGCGGAGGTGGCACCGGCACCGGCACCGGCACCGGGAGCCTCGCCGCTCTGCGGCCGCAGGCGCTCATGCTGCTGCGGTGCCACCCGTCACCTCTGCGCACGCGGCTCCCACCACCGCGTGCTGCCGCCTGGGCGAGGGCTTCGGCCGGTGGCTGGAGGTGGAGCGATGGTCGCTCGGGTGATGAAAGCGGTGCCGGGCTCCCGGTCACCAGGGCTGCTCACCAAACCCCAGCCGCCTGCCCGCGGTTTGCGCTCCTTAAACCGTGCAGCAAATTCCTGCCAGAGAGATCAGTTTTGGGTTAGAATGCCTATGCATTCATCAGCATCCCCTTAACTGATGGTGATGTGGGAAGTCCTGGCCGCTGCAGGTAGCAGTGAGCACGGCGGCAGCAGCAGGAGTGCCGGGGCTGGGTTCCTGCTCCCGCTAAATCCGCTTTCCCACATGAAGGTGCGGGTGGCAGCGAGCCCAAGGTGGACGGTGGGTGCAGGTCCCTGCAGCACCCAGGGTGCAGGCAGCGAGCGCCGTCCCGGTGCGCTGGGGTCAGCAGCTCATCAAGCCCCAACAGCCCCGGTGGTGGCCACTTCACCACTGCTGACCTCTTTGATTTGCCAGATGGAAGTTTTTTCACCAAGAACCTGGTTTTCGCACTGCCCCGTGGCAGGGGACGGGCAGGCTCCCCGTGGGCTCGGTGCCCACGTGCCTGGGGGTCCCTCCTGCCAGTGCCGGCAGCTCCAGTGCGGGGCTGCTCCTGCACCGGCCGTTTCCTTCCAGCTGTTTGCATGAAGTGCTGAATATTGAGTCCAAATACTTTCCACAAAGAGCAAACTTGTTTGGGTGAAAAAAACGTTGCTTTGTCAACATATAATTTTCTCTGGGAAACCAGTTTCCTGGGCGGGGTGGGGGGGTGGGGTGGGGGATGGGGGTCTGGCCGGTGTGCCCGGTCCCTCTCGGATGGCCCAGTATGGGGGTGGCGTGGGACTGGGGGGGGGGGGGGGGGGGGGGGGCTGCTCTGCATCCCCCCAGTGCTGGCTGCACCGCTTCCCCGCAGCGCATCGCCTCCGCTGCCCTTCCTGCCCCACCACACACCTGCCCCGGTGCTGGATGGGGCTCTGCCCCGTGCCGGTGTGGCGGCAGCTCTGCCGGCCCTGCGCCACGGCTGCCGGAGCACGGCGGTACCAGTCAGTTTGTGCTAGGCAAAACAGCGAGGTTTTAAAAAAAATCCACGTGATTGAGAACAAATGCCACCTCCAGCCCACCTCGCTGCCTCCCAGCGCCGCCCGAAAACGCTGGGGTGTGTGCGTGAGCGCTAATCACGACTGACGTTACAAGAACCAGATGATGGCAGGGCCAGGAATGCGCTCGCCCATTAGTCACTTCAGATAAATACCATCATCTGTCTCTGCACTATGAGGCCTTCCGAGATGAGCCCAGAGGGGCAGCACACGCGCGCGGCAGGAAGGCTGCAGGAACCTGCGCTGGACGCGAGGCGGGAGTTCGAAGGGCCACGGGTGACGGACGCGTCGTGCTGCTGTTGTTTCACCTTGCGCTGTGCTTTTAGCTTGTTCCAGGGGTGAAAAAGCCTCAGAGGCTTCAGCTGCGGCGTAGGGCAGGGGATCTCATGATGCCCCACGTCTGAAGCACCCCACTCCTGCCCAGGTGCCAGTGGCTCCCCGACAGGCGCTAGCACTGCACCGCTTGGGCTTTTTTAAATTTTTTTTCCCCTTTTTCCTCTCTTTTTTTTTTCTTTTTTTGCAGTGAACAACTTTATTTCCCACTTTGACATTTTCCAGACCCACCTGGGAGCCTGCCTGCCAGAAGGAGAAATGGCACAAAAGGAAATACATCTTCACAGCCTTGAGAGAGGAGAAGGCTGGAATCTGAGCCCATAAACAGCGTTGCTGCGCAGTGAGCAAAGGCAGAGCAGGTTGTGCTCTGGAGAGTGTAACCCCACCTCCACTGCTCCTCTTCTGAATTAAAAAAATTAGTAAGAGAAGCAGAGCCTGTTTGTTTGCCCTTCTCGGACTGGATGCTGAAGGCTTGGGGATGCTGTGCAAGCAGCAAGCGCTGGGGAGGAACAGCTGGGCTGCAAAAAGCCCTTTCACAGACTTTTTGGGGAGCTTATGTCTCGTGAATCCCCGCGGGGGCATGCGGTGGCTCTGACCCAGCCTGGCTGGCTGGGACCCGCGGGGAGCCACTAGTGTGGTGGTACCTCTCGGTGCCTCCTGGACAGCCAGGGAGCTGGCACCCACGGCTCCCAAAAGCCATCCCAGTGGGCGCAGGGACAACACTCCGCAGTGGCGAGGCAGCTGGGAAGAGCAAACCCATAGGCAGGAGATGGGGACGCCCACACTGAACTGCCCAGCGCACCCGGCACACCCCGTGGGGCAGGCGGCAACCCAGGGTGAGGACACACGGGATCTCCGGGACACAGCGCAGGTGGCTCGGAGCGAGCCAGCCCCCGGGAGCCGTGCCGGGGTCTTGGCCAAGCCCGCGGTGCCTGTCAGCGCGGCTGAAGCTGCGCAACGCCGCGGGTGCCCCGGCGCAGAGGTGAGACTAAACAGCTCCCTGCAGCGTGGCTGGGCTGGCGGGAGGGCAGCGGAAGCATCCCCCGGGCGTCACGGTTGCACACCGGTGGCACCGAAGGTCTGGCCTCTTGTGGCCTGGGCTGCAGGACACCTGCAGCGTGTCAGGTTACCGGCTGCCCAGCCAAATCCAGTTTCTGCCCCTCTGTCTGCGTCAGTCCGGCACGCGGTGACACCGAGCGGGCGGGGGGGGTGGCGCAGGGCAGTCACATCAGCGGCCACTCCTGTGAAATTCCTCCCGTGCCAAGGGGTGGCGAGGTACCCGGCTCCTGCGGGGAGCCCTGGGCAAACCTCGCCCTCCTCGAGCACATGGTGGGACGGGGCTCCTGGGTGTGCAGGAGGCTCTGAGGACTGGTCCTGCAGTCTGTGCATGGGCTGCAGCGGGTGCTCAGGGCAGAGCGAGTCCCAGCGGTGCCAGGATACTTGTTTTGCTGCAGAACCCCATGCAAACACCTGGTGAATAAGGCCGACATCTGCCCAGGACGGGCTCTGCCATTGCCAACGTCCCTGCCGCGTGGCCGAGCCCCAGCAGCTCACTGCACAGTCCTGGGGGTTGGGGAGCCGGCTCCGGTGCGGAGCCACGAACAATGTCCCTTTCTGCCCCAACCACTGGCCCCACTCCTTCCAGCACCCCAAGCGTGGCCACCAGAGCAAGACCCCCCCGGCCCCGGCCCCCGGCTGTGAGCCGTATTCTCCCCCTGCTGCCTGCGCTGCTGCAGCCACGGGTCGGCACCGCGCCGCCTTTTCTGCAGCCCACTGGCAGGGAGGTTTGGCTTAACTGGAGCAGCGCTGTGTACCTTTGATTTAAACAGGTTTTCTCTGGCTTTGAAGAGGGCTGGTTAGAGCAGTGGTTACCAGTGGGTGGCAGGGAGGTGTCAAGAAGCTGCTTCCTTCAATGCATTTCTCCTGAGCTTTTTTCCCCTCCGATCTCTCTCTGTTCGCCTTCCCCAGGCTCACTGGGTTGCTCGCTCTTGCATCAGAAGTGAACTTCCAGCGCTGGGGAAAACCACCGGAGGACAGGCCCGGGGACAACGCATGCCTCCACCAGCCGTCGCATCAGGCGTGGCGGGGATGCTTCTTCATCACAGGGCCAGCACCCGCCCTCGGGGAGGTCCGCGCCGTCCCGAGGAGCCTTCACACATGCACGGGGCTCCCACCGTGGCGCTTCGTTGCATCGCCTGCCAGCATTCGTACCGATGGCCCAGAAGAACGTGAAATATCAGTCTGCAGACACATTGGTATTTTATTTTATAACAGTCAAAGCCTGACATTGCTTAAAGCCCCTTCCCAGCGTTGCTGGTACTGATACCCGCTAATCCGGGGCTGTCCCTGCTGGTGAATTACACAGGTATGGAGCATAGTTTCTCCCCACACCTTCACCTCCCACAGCGCAACAGCATTTTTCTGTGTCTGAAATTGCCAGGATAACCCCGTGCATTCGTCATGGCCAACACTGAAACGACACCGGCGGCACGGTCAGGGAGGAAGCGCTGCCGGGGCTCCTCGCCGTCGGACCCCGCAGCCTGCACCATCCTGCCCTGCCGCAGCTTTTATCCCTTCACCTTTTTTTTCCGACTCACTGAGCAACAACTGTCATGTTTATACTCTCCCCCCCCGCAAGTCCTGCTCCACCGCGGGGATTAAGCTTTCATCCTTCATTATGAGCTTCTCCCCCAGGCAACATTTTCCACGAAGAAGAAGGAATTTCTGGGATTTTGCTTTTAAGAGATTATGTTACTAAGCATGTGTGTGTTTGTGCCGCGGCAAGGAGCTTTCTGCACACACACACTGGTGATTTGTCACATCCTGGGGCAACACAGCGAGTGGAGCGGCTCTGGCGGTGGGGCGGTTTGGGAGACGGGCCCCCGAGTGCTGCCCAGCCCTGACGGCTCACAGCCCTTCCTCCCCTTGCATCCCCTCATCCTCCTCTCCCCCCCAGGGCGGCGCTGGCAGCAGGACAGCCACGAGGGCATCCGTGGCCCCACAGCCCTGGGGACGGGGGGGGTCCCACCACCACGCTGGTGCTGTCACCCCTCTGGGATGGGTGATACAGGGTGGGCATCGATGGGGATGTGGGAAAGGAGGGGGCTCAGCCTTGCTTGCTGATTTGGGGGTCGCTGCCATGGCCCTGCTGTTTGAGCCAGAATCACCAAATATCGGTGGTCTCCCTCTGAGGCTGAGCTGCAGCTTTGTGGCTTTCCCCATCCCCATCGCGATGCTCCCGGGGGCTCATGCCCCAGCAGAGCTGGGAGCCACCTCCTGCTCCTGCGGGGCGAGCGCTGACCTCGCTGCGCTCTCACCCGTACTTACACAAAACCTCAGCTACTTACAAGGAGCTTATACCACGCCTGGAGGCTTGGCGTTAAAAATATTTGGCTGTACAGTAACTGTTGAACAAGGTTGTGCTTTCGTTGGCAACAGCTCTTGTTATTAAATCCTTTTCGGGAGCTCATCTAAGCCCGACAAATTAACATAAGGGAAACACGATAGCTAATGTCAACCTACCAAAATAATCCAAATCTGTAGTTGGGGAAGACATAAACACGGCCTAGGAAGAATAACTGCTGCATGTTTAGCTCCAGCATCTGAGCTGGTGCTGCTTAGAAAGCGGTCCAGGTTCGCTAAGAAATAACTAGGGGAAGGTCAGGTGCAGCCTGTGAAAACTGCCAGCCCCTGCCAAAGCCTCGGGCGCGCAGGGACGCCGGCGCGGGGCCCCTCTGGGGACACCCCGGGACTCGGCCCCACCATGGGCACGGCGGGAGGAGAGAGAGAACCCCACGAGAGCCGTGGCATCCCCACGCCTGTCCGCATCCGTGGGGCGCGGGCTGGGAAGGCCAGCGGTGCTGCAGCCCTGGGGGAGTGCGGGGCAGAGCCCGCTGCGGCCGCCCGCGCCTCCCCACCCAGCGCCGCGGAGCCGGGGCCACGGCTCATGAGCAGCGGCTTCACCCGGTGAGTCACAGCACTGAGTCAGACCCTGCTCAGCCTCCGCGCATTAAATACCACTTATTCCATGTCTTCTGGGGGACAACATGAAGATACGTTCCTAGAGAGATAAGAAGGATTTCCATTGCTTTGGCCGTAGCCATTACATGCAATAATTAAGCTGCGGTAATTGGCGATTGCTTACACTGGATGCTCGAGCGTGGCCAGCACGCTGCCCTGCTGCCAGAGCAGCTGCCATGACCCTGCTGTTGGGAAATTAAACAATTACCAGCTCTTCACTGCTTTGTGATAAGTTGTTTTCAAATCTCCTTTAGAAGTCAATAAATAAAAATAGTAAACTCTGCTCCTCCCGGAAGATGCTGAGCTTGAAGGCATGAAAATACCCTTTCTTCTACACAAAGCTCCCTGGTTTTTCTGATGGCACGGTGCCCTGCAGAGCTCAAACACAAATGGGAAAGTACATTGAAAAAAGGCTCCTAAAATGCACTGGCGGCCCAAGCACACGCAGCCTGCAGACCGCACCCCCCCAAACCCGGCATAACAGTAGGTCTGTATCACATATGCAGACACACACTAGTGTGGGTATTAAAGAGCCTAAATCTGATTAAAGCCTTTCTATCCCCACCAGTGGTCAATTCCAGAAACCAGCTCACCCAGGAGGCCAAATTCATTTCATCCCCAAAGTCTAATTAAAGCCATTAGTGTATTCCTTGTCTTTCTGATAAGATCAAAGCATTCCAAGAGCCAGTCATTACCTTATTTTCAAGACAATTATACAACGAATAGCACCGATTTATTCTGCCTCCAGCTGTATGCATTTATCTCTGTCTATCATCAGGTAATCTGTACCATCAGACACAGCCCAGCCCAGGCTCTCAGCTGACGAGGGCCCGTGCTCCCTGTGCTGGGTTTCTTTTCTATCCTCAGCTGCAAATTAACACCCGAGGCATTGCTGGGCATCCAGACCCCAACGCCCACGGCCACGGTGGGACGTGGGCACGTCCAGGCTACCGTGGCGGTGCTGAGGCAGCCAGCAACGACCTGCTCCTGCAGCGCTTGCTGGGCCCATGGAGAAGCTGGGATGCCCAAACCCCCCGAGCTGCTGCCCGGGGGTCCCCTCATCCCTGCTGCCCCCCAACTGCCCCTGCACAGCCACGGCTTCGGGCAGGGGGACGCGGCTCTGCAGAGCCGGGAGGGCTGTCCTTGCAGTGGGGACCCGGTACTGACCCACGGCACTTTGCTCAGCCCCGCGCTGCTGCGGCTCGCCGGGGCCATGGGCTCAGCGCCGGCGGGGGCCGGGCAGTGGGGCAGCGTGCACGGGGGTGCTTTCCCCTCGCATAAACACATCTCCAGCAGCTCACGGCCCCTGCAAGAGCAGAGCTGTGAATTTTCATCTCTCAGCTAATCAACTCGCCTGCTAGTCCAAACTTGTCAGGAGCTTTATCCCTGCCCTGCCAGCCTCCTCCCGGCCCACGAGTGACAGAAGACGTTCCCATCCCTCCCCGAGACACATCCAGCTGCTACAAAAACAAACATCCTCCTGATGGCGATTCCTCCTCGTCAAACAGCCCTGACCCCGCTCCCCGCGGGCAGCCCCTACAATAACATCTGCGCTGCGCCCGTGCCCGGCAGTCGGCACATCCCGAGTCACAGGCAGTGAAAGGGCGATGTTTACGATGGGGACGGCAGAGCCGTGTTACTGCCTAAGCCGGGGGTTTATTAATTGCTGGTTTTCCCTATTCCTCCGTGACAAAAGATTAATCACCCGGCCGAGGCTGCGCTGCCCATGAGGCTCCTGCAGACGAGAGGCAGCTGTGGCAGAGCCAGGCTCCTGCACCGGCCGAGCTCCTCGCTGCGCCGGGGAGGACGGGGCAGCCCCCGGGCCACGGTGGGGCTGTGCTTTCGGGAGGCTCGGCAGGGTCTGGGCAGGTTGCACACCAAGGGCCTCCCAGAAACCTGTCTGGGAAGCTTCTGCGGGCTGTAGGGGAGAGAGGGGGCCTGGTCCTGCCTCCCGCTCGCTCCTGGCAAGGCCATGTGTCTGCCTCAGTCTGTTTTGTCACCGTGCCACCTTGCATTAAACACCCTGAGCGCTGCACTCCTGCTTGGACCAAAATGTGGCCGTGGGCAGCTGTGGCTCCAGGAGACCCTGCTCTCCATCCTCCAAGTCACCAGGAGTTATCCGGGGTTTGCAGCCCTGCCGGCCCCCATGCACTGGACATTGTTTGACCATGTCTGGCACCCGGCTGTAGACGCTGGTGGCGGCAGACCCATCCCCGGGCTGGGGCAGGCAGCGGGGGGGCTCTGGGCAGCACAGAGGCTCTGGGGGGGGGGGGTGTCCCTGCCCATGGCGTGCAGGCGCAAGGCGAGCTCGTGCCCAGGCCCAGCGAACGTGCTGGTCCTCGGGCTCATCATGAGCAGCACATGGAGCTGCTTCATTAACATGTAAACAGCTCTTGGACTCCCACGAAACAAATTCCCCTCTTGGTTTCAGAGCAGGATGAAAACCATCAGAATCAGCTCTTCAGCTGGATTCCCTCTTCCGCACAGCTCTTGAGAGCCGTTCACCCCGTGGGAGTGCGGTGCAGGGGACTGGAGCCTGCGGCGGGGCGCTCCGCAGCCCCCTGCCTGGGGGTGAGCCCTGTATGGCCCGAGACCCGCCTGGCCCCGGAGCAAGCTGGGACCAGAGCAGCCAGCCCGGATCCAGCACCGGCTTCAGCTTCCGAAGCATCACCTGGGCGCATCTGGCGCTGCTCTCCATGGGGCTCAGCAGCCCGCCCGATCGCTCGGTGCAGAGCTGGCCCCTCACCACCCCTCGCAGCCATGGGTTTTTCAGCCAGAGCCGAGAGCAGACTCGAGGCACATAGTACGTGGGAACAGTGGACCAGTGCAGCCAAAATCGTGCAGCTGTGGAGGAATGTGTTTTCAGCTGGACATCCACCGATTCCTAATTAGCTGAACCGAATCTGATTTGTGTTGCAATTGCATCTGTACAAACACTGCTGCGGCCATGCACGCTGATTTTACAAAGGCAGTTTGCAACCCTGTGGCTACAGGGCAGGACCTGCCTGCGGCGACTGAGCAGGTACAGACACACAGGGCCGAGCAGAGGACACAGCGCAGGGCAGCACCACGAAACACACGGCAGCAGGATGCACAAACTGCAAGTGGAGGACTGAAACCCAGGCACGTGGCATTTCAACCTCCAACTCTAGCCCTGTGTTTGCTACTTTCTCTGTCCTTGTCCCAAAAGAGATGATTGCCCCCAAACTGATTTTCCCAGACCCTTTAACCTGCTGCTCCGACTGCCGCGGTGGGTTGTTGCAGCTGACGGGTGATGAGGCCGTGGCGGTGCCTGCGGCGCCTGGATGGCGCCCAGGGGTTATCAGCAGTGGTGGCCGAGGCTGAAATAGCAGGGCAGGAAAGCGGGGTAAGCAGACCGCAGCTTCTTGGCATGTTTGCTCATGCTAAACCTGTAGCATGAAAACTTTTCACAACAACACTCAGTGCTTGAAGCCTTCCTTGGCTGTACGTGCCCCGGCGGAGGGCAAGAGCCAGGTCTGGCTCGCGGGCTGGATTGTGCAAACAAACCGCATCCACAGGCACCGCGGCCGCGACAGCCCGAAGCCGATGCTACAGGGTGAATGCACACCAAAGCAAAAGCTCTTTCTCCCAGCAGAATTGCAGGTTACAGTGTCTGGAGGACAGCCACGCTTCCCAAGGGATGCTCCCAGGAGCTGCAGTTACACAATGTGCTCACCCCGGCCCCGCTCTCGCCACCACCCACCAGAGCCTCACCAGCACCCTGCGACCCCCAACACCCACCGCAGGCCCCCCGGCAGGTTTCTCTCCCCAGCAGTGCTGTTCGTTGCCCTGCCATCGCTCCAGGGTTTTGCTTACCCCGGGTGTTTCTCACCGATGAGATGCTCTGGAGCGGCGTGGCCAGGCACTGCACGCCCCCATGCACTGGGGCTGCTGACTGACCCTGCAGCGCGAGCTCCCTGCCCGGGGAGAGGTGCGAGCACGCAGCTGCCCCGAGCATGTGTGAGCTGAGCCCAAACAAATCCATCCCTGGTCTGCCAATTAATTTAGCAAACCAAAGCTCCTGGCACTTGATGGTAGGATTGGATTGGTTTTGCTGAGCCGATGTAGTTACAGTTTCTCTTGGCACTTCTGCGATTATTCTGATAACAGTAGTGCTGATGGGATCAGCTGGTCCGTGATCACTCATTTTCCGTGGAGGAAAACTGCGAAGCACAAGGCCAGTAGCAATGCACAGCAGCTCTCGCAGCCCAGCCAGCGGCGCTGCTCCCGGCCGAGCCGCTCTGAGCCATCCTGCCCTCCCTGCCCGGCAGCCACGGCCCTGCCAGCACCTGGCATCGCACCCATCCTGCAGCCTGTGTCCCCGGCCGTGCAGGCACTGCTCTCAGGCTCTGTTCCACACCGTTTCACCTGTGCTTGCAGGAGCTTGCAGTCGTCGGGGTCAGGAGGGTGGGAGGTGAAGCCAGTGCCTCGGCAGGACTCGCAATGTCCAGCCAGGAGCCGCCCTAGGAAGCCGGTATGTTGTCCTGGGACGGTGGCTGGGTGCCGGAGTGCTCCAGGGCTGAGCTCCCCTGGGGACCGAGCAGGGAGCCAGCTCTCGCCGGGAGAGCTGGGAATAGCTGCTGTATCCTGACAACGCAGTAAGCCTGTATCTGCCCTGGGGGGACAGCCTGCAACGGGGGATGTCCTGCCATGGGGGGCGATGCCCTGCGGGGGGGAATGCCCTGGAGGGGGGGATGCCCTGCGAGGGGGGGTGCCCTGGAGGAGGGGGTGCCCTGCGAGGGGGGGATGCCCTGGAGGGGGGGGGCCCTGGAGGGGGGATGCCCTGCGAGTGGAAGCCCTGGAGAGGCGATGCCCTGCGGGGGGGGGACGCCCTAGAGGGGAGGTGCCCTGCGGGGGGGGGGGGGATGCCCTGCGGCGGGACAGGCGCAGCCCGTTTCCCCTCCCCGGGTACGGCGCTGCCGCTGCGGGCCAGGCCGTGCGGGCAGGAGGGAGCGGGCCCGGGGGGCTCCCGGAGCCTCCCCCGGCGCCTCCCGGCCCGTTCCCGGGCGCAGGTTTCCCTCTAGCGGCCCCGTCCCGCCGCGCACCGCCCGCCCCGGGGATGCTCCGCCCGCCGCCGCCGGAGGGTCGGGGTCTGCCAGCAGCATCCCCGCACCCAGCAGCCCCGCACCGGGGGCACGTTGGCAGAGGAGAAGCAGCGGCTCGGCTTTTGCCAAGGCTCGGTAACGTTGGACTCGAGCCCGCAGAAGCCGGGCCGGGGGGCTCGGCCGGGGCGGCCCCCCGGCGGTCGGGGCTCGGAGGCTGCGGGCACGGCGCTCCCGAGGTGCGGGGGTTACTTCGCACATGGCAGCGGGGTCGCAGCGCTCCGCCGAGCCGTGCCCGCATGAGGGAGAGGTGGCAAAACCCCCCGGGCCCCCCGCACAGCGGCCCCCCCCGCACAGCGGCCCCCCCCCCCGCACAGCGGCCCCCCCCGCCAGCCGGGGCGCAGCGAGGCAGGGCCCGTGGGGGTGAGCTCTGGGGGATGAATAGAGGCCTTGTGTTTGAGGAACTGACTCACCCCCTCCTGCCCAGAAACCGGCTGGGAGCAGGGGCGCGGGGCTGGGCTCGGCTCATCGCTCTATAAATGGGTCTAAGCCTCACCCACAGCTGCCTGTTGGCATGAACGCCCTTGTTCATTGTACACAGCACGCTATGACCGTATCAGAGGGCAAGAGAAACGGAGTACGGCGGTGTTTATAAAAGGGGTTGTAGGCATTCCAGCCTTGGGCAAGGACCTTCCACCTCTGCTGCTGTGAAAAGCAAGCAGGGCTGTAGCCGGGACACCCCCCAGTCCGGATCCCTACCTGGGCAGGGCTCCTCTGCCTCGGCATCGCTGGAGAAGATGGTTACGGGAAGGAAGCGGTGCTTGTGTGGTGGCTACTGGTTTTGGCTGCGCTGAAGCAGGTACCATCACTTGCGCAGTGCTCCTCCGAAATGCCATCAAGCCCGAAGAGATGAACGAAGAGCTTCTTCCCAGGTTGTTGCAAAACCTGTTCAGCTGAACTCATGTAAAGATAAGAAAACCAGGTCACTGTTGAGGTAGATGTTAGGGATGTTAGTGGATTCAGCCCCACGGGTGGGCTGGGAGGCACCTGGAGCAGCCCCCGGCTCTCCAGGAAGGAGACGCGCTGGTTCTGTGCATGGACACGCTGCATCCTGGGCAAAGGGGGCTTTCCTGTAGCCGGTGCCTTTACTGGGCTGGGACACGGTCAGCTGTGTCCTGTGACATAACTGAGCCACGCTCCCCCGTGGCAGAGGAGGGCTGATGCTGCCGAGGGGACTTCCATGAGAAGTGCTGTATCCTGCTTGAAAAAAGTCAGCAGGGCACTGCCACGAATACTCCCCCCCCCAAAACGCAAAGTGTTTATTAGTATAATACCCCCAAAGTATTAGCAGTTCAATATCATAATCCTGTGGCAAAGAGGTACTGTAGGAAACTTATTTTACTTAAAAACGCCTAGAAGGCACAGTTGCCTGGAGCCTGCTGCGCCGCGGCACCTGAAGCACGCTGCTGCCAGAGAACCTCCCAAGCGACAGCACCACCGCTGTCCGATGGGGGGGCTGGACGAGCACTACAGCCACCCACAATTGCTCATTATCAATTGTACGCCAAGGAAATTTGCTTTCTTCTGACATTTTGGAGCATACATTGAAGCTTCAGTTTCCACCTGAACGCAGACGCCCAGCTGTCACCGCCTGGAGTGCTTCCTGCTAGGCAGCCTCGGTCCACACACAGTCCCGACTCCAAACATTTTCTTAAGCGATTTGCACATCTTAAAAATAAAATCCTTTATTGATAATATGAATGTTTAACATGTTTAATGCCATCAGCTATAAAAATGATTAAAGACTTCAGCTTGGTACATTTGGCTTTACAGATTTACAAGTGTTAATGAATTAATACTAGTGTATATGTTTTGCACTTCATTATACTCCATTAGCCAGTGACAAACTCTGCAACAATGTCTGCTTATAACAGATGTGAGTTATAGAAGAAATATTTAGTTGCTTCTACACAGAATCTACATCAACAGTTAAATACTAAATGTCTTAGTGAATTAGTTGGATCCATTTTAATATCTTGTGCTTAGTTTCTCTCAGAAGATAGGCTACTAGCAAAAATACATTCTTTTGCATACCCCCTTCCCATATTATACTTTAGAAGAAACAGTACTCAGTGCATTTCCTAATAGACTTCATCATAGTATATCTCTCTCTATAGAGCTATTGATAAAGAAAGGTGATAATACCATTTAGATTAATGTAAAAGCAAAGAAACACATTAAAGCAGTGTATACAAAAGCCTCACTTTTGAATCGAAGTGATACACAGGCCAAAATCCATCTGCCCGTCAGTTTTTACAACTACTCTCATTAAGAGGAAAAACCTGCTGTGGATACTTAAAAAAAGTAATAAATGTGCTTCCAAAAGAGTCGCTGCCCGTTTATCTCTAGGCTACCTCTGTCTCCCCACTGTCAGTACACAGCCGGTTCCACTGGATTAGGAACAGCAGCACATAACACCACAATTCAAAAGGCTACTAAAAGGTCTTGTTCTAGTCTAAATACCTGCCTCAGCTGCGCGGGAGAGGACGGCAGGGTCACCTCAGACAAGAGCCACTTCAAAGCAGCACCAGAGCTCTGATGTCCTACACCACCAGACTCAAAGCTAGAAGGAACCTCTCGGGTCACGTACAGTAGTGCATCCTCCCAGCTGCCGCAGGGATCTTTCCTACAATAAAGGTGGATGCGTTTTGTCTAATTAAACATTGAAAAATGACAAAGGAGAAGGCGTCTCTGGCAGTGGGAAGCTGTGCTCTGCGTAAGCGTGACACCGCTGCAGAGGGAAATGCTGAACATGGACTGACACTGAGCAGCAAGGCCAGTTTCTAAATTTAGGATCAGTTCACATAAACCACCTGAGATAATTAACTCGGGGTTGTGCTCTCAGCCCCTGCCACTGATCTGTGGTGCGCTTGTCTTGTATTTCTCACCGCTGTGACTCAGAAAACCAACCGTGCTGTGCTGCCGAGCGATGGGCAGCGCACGCAGCACGTCTGCGGTGAGGACTGCTCTCCTTGCAGCAAACGTTTCTGCACAGGAATCAGTTGCTTCTCCCTTCTTGGGCCCAAATAATTTTTCACACACATGATTTGCCTCAAACTTTGGCAATTCCTAAGTGATTTTTTTTTTTTAAATCTCAATGAATTCCCACATTTTCTTCATATTAGGCAGAACATCAAGAATAGATAGAGATTTTCCTAATACATTGTGTATTTAGTATGTATGTGTGAAACTACTTACACATATATACATATTCAATTACACAACGGTAATGATTTGGTTCCGTATTTGCAGCCAAGGAAAGCCAGCAAGATCCCATAGCTAACTAGTGGGTAAAATCCAGGTCAGCCAGACACAACAACAGAGATGAGGAACAGAATTATTGCTTTTGTTTATAGTAGAAGATCCCATGCTACTGTTGTAAAAAAACCTGTATCATGTGGACTAGTGATTTTTTTCAAGTAATAGCGAGATCTTTGTCAAGTAATAGCAAGATCCTTTTCTCAGAAGTTCTACACACAACAGTAGAATGCTTGAAGAGCTTGAAAATTCAGGGTGACACACCAGAAACCAGAGTTTAGCCATTTAAAGCACACAGGCATCTCTGCAGAATGTGTTACAGGAAAGCAAAAAGAACTATATGGACAACAGATACTGAAAGAAAAGTAATCTGGATTGTATTACAGCTAAATTTTGCCCGAAGAAACTTCTGTGTGCTTCCTCCAATAGCTAGGAGCTATGTCCTAAAGGACAAAGTGTGGCTGGCTACGTCAGTCTGGTGGTCACCTCACAGAATCTGTAGCACATTTGCTAACTTATTCTAGCAAATGGAAAGAATTAAAAACAGTGTTGGTTTCAACATTCAGGACTCACAGAAGAATTCGTTTCTGCAGCTAGATGGTCCCCCTCCTCACCTTTTTCAGAGAATCACATTCATATTGCAGGCTTAGTTCAGGCACTTTTTATAAAATGTTCATCTGGAGTAAAAAGTCTGCAAAAGTTATTTCTGCATAATTTAAAAGTAGCATTTCAGTCCCATTAGAGTTTGACAGTTAGGTCCCACCATGTGATTATGGTTCTTGTTCTAACGATTTGACTGTTGCCATGAGACATTTTGAGGCTACTGTATAGCTGTAGTTAAGGTTTCTTCATAAACAAAAATATTTTCCTACCTATTAAAAAAGAAAAAATATACTAAATGCTTTATACAGACAGAATCTGCTACTATGGAAATAAATAACATGGAGTGGAAAAAACAGTGTCTTAGCTCTAGGATGCTAAGCCATGGAATGTCACATTCACATTTTCTGGAGACTAGCTGCTAGTTGGCAGGAGTATCTCAACGTCTTTGCCGTTTGACACTACAGTGTTGTTAGAGCAGCTACTCGCCACGTCCATGGGGGCACCCAGAGAGGGTGCCTGGGAAGAGGTTTTGGTTAGTGGAGTAGGAGCAGCAGGTGACTGAGCGAGGCCGGGTTTCTTTGGAGGAATGGGTGGAGGGTTCCCTCTTTCTGCTCTAGGAATGGTTGGTGACTTAATTCCAGGAGACAACGGGCTTAGTGGACTGGAAACCTTGCCAGGACTTGGAGAGTGACCAGATTCGGTTTTGGGGCTCACAGCATTTGCCAGATTTCGGTAGTCTGTGCCAAAAGGTGAGCTGTTAGGGGAGACAGGTTTAATAGGTCCCTGCTGGCTGGTAAATCTGGAAAGGACCTGAGTGACTGTATTGCGGGCCAACTGCTTGGCAGCAGAGTTATCTGCTAGAGTAGGAGACAAATCCCTTGACGGTGGGCTCTGCAAACCACTTGACTGATGGTCCTGTTCAGCTTGAGACTGAAACTTGTGCCGAGCTGCGTGGAAACGTTGATTGATCCCCACCTGGTAGGATGACTGGTAACCAGGGCTGCTTGCTGAAGCCCCCACTAAGCGTTTAGTCAAAACCGGTGAGGAGCAGGGAGAAGGTGTTAGAGAGGAGGCAGCTGTGCCGCTGGGAGACAGGGAGACCCCACTAGAAGAGAGCTGGGACATCAGATGCACCGGTGACTCTGTTCTTACAGGAGAACTTCCATTCTCAACTGCGTTTTCTGAGGCTGCACCAGCACATTTCTCCTTTTGAACTTGGTTCTCTGCTGCATTTGTCTGCAGTAACTCACTACCCGTCTGCATGTCTGTATCACAATGACCATTGGATTTTGCATAGGAATGAGTAGGTGTAGCAGGGCTGGGAAACATGGTGTGGACAGCTTTGCTTGTGCTGGCAGGATTTGCTCGGTCTGCCTGCAGACACTCTGTCTGGCAAGACACAGACTTCACTGTGGGACTGTCAGTTGCAACACCCCTGGACATCACCGCGGGGCTTGGCTGCAAAGGCTCGGGAGGACTGTGCTCATGGCAAGAAGCCTCCAGCTCTTTTAGGGCTTTCTTCAGACATTCCACCTCTTCTTTGAGTGCTTTTGTACGGTTTTCTTCTCTGTTCAGCTTGGCTTTCAGCTGTTCTCTTTCAATGTCAAACTCTGAGAGCTGCTTTTCTACTTGTGCTTCCATCTGTAAACCCCGCTTCCTCTTGGATGCCAGCTCCTCTTCCAGTTTACTCACCTTACTCTTCTCTTTTTCCAATTTCAAGCTCAATTCTGCTGTCTTCTGCCCCTCTTCAGCTGCTTTGGCAGTGGCTTTCTTGCACTCCACTACAAGCATGGAAGACAGTTGCTTGTGGCGTGCCCTTTCCTCCTCCAACTGGCTTGACAGCTTCTTCTGTTCTTTTTCAAACTTTTTCACTTGGGATTTTTCAAACTCCAACTGGAAGATAAGAACCAAAAAGACTGTAAGGGAACCACAAAACGTCCTGAAAATAAATGAAGTATAATGCCCCAGAAGGGAATGGGGTTACTACGTATCCTGGAGAAATTACACGGTAAAAGATGGCAATGTCTAAGAAAGAGGTTCTTGCCCGAGGTATCTGCAAGGCAGTCTTGTATGACTCAGGTTGCATGTATTAAGAATTATTACTTACTACTAGTTTTATCACGTATGAAATTCAATTGACCTTTAGTGAGATATACACCCAGTCTGCCATGCACTGATTGAACCGGCGTTCTGGAGCAGAGCTACCTTCCACCTCATTCACTACTTTGTCGGTTTGCCTTTTAAAGGCATTTAAACATACATAACACAGCAGCATTTTCAAGTCTAATAAAGTCTACAGCGCTTGAGTAACAGAAAACAGTAGCTGAAGTATTTATTATCTCTGAATAAGGCTCCCAGGAGCTTTTCATGACTTATTCTGAATTGGAGTACTAGGGAGCCCTGTGATTTCTAAGTACAGCCCTGTTCTTGAGAACTTCTCAGATTTCGGGCTGAAGTAAGATTTCAAGGCATTTGATTGCCTGTTAATAGCTTTTAGCGCTGCTTAGCTACCAAAACACCCCAAAAAATTAAGGTTGTTTTTGCATATCAAAATGATAGAAGCTAGGAGCGCCTTACAGAGGAGGGAGGTCCCTACTACTCTTTCAACACAAAGGTGCAGTTAGACATCAGTTCACCACCCAGGAACCCAGGGTTTCCGTGGGCCGGGTAATTAGCAGCTACCGAAGCATACCTGCTGGGTGAGCCGCTCCCGCTCCTTCTCCAGCATGTAGGTGACATCATCCCCCTCCGCCGTGTCCTGGGCGTGCCGCTGCCTCTCCTCCTCCAGGTCCAGTATCACCTGCCAAACAAACATCGGTCACTTTGACGCCCAGGCAGACTTACAAGCTGGTGTAACACAGGGAGAGATCTGCGCCTTCGCACACGGTCCAAAGCCAAATGACACAGGAGAGGAACCACTGCAGCCTCTGACATGGGAATGCAACTCAAAATCACATAAAAGCAGCTTTTGGTCAAGTTACAATACTACGTTATTATTTGGTATAGTTGAGTCAGTTTGTGAAAGAAGTTAGGAAAACCTCACACTGTGCGTATCTTCATTTTACTATTAAATAGCTAAATCGCATGCTTTTCCTCCAGGCTGCAGAATAGCCTTGAGAAGTTCACGTTATCCGTCCTTGGTTGTATGGTGCCCTCGTCAGAATTTCCTGGCAGGACCACTAATATAAACCCCAGCAGCAGCAGAGGCGCTGCCCCAGAGAAGGCGCGTCCAGGAGACGCAGGGCACTAACTATTACAACAAGACGATCCTCGCTACGGTTTCAGCAGTAATTTGCACACAGGCTTCTCCCCCAGTTTCTTACAGGGGATTTGAGGACTGCAGTGCAAAGTTTATTTTAAAGAACATTAATTTGTTCTTCCACTTAAGAAGATGATGAGCTCTTGAAATGAAACTGCTTGCCATAAGGACCCAGTTAAGGAGCTCCTTCAGCTTTAACACTGAATTACATGAATAACTGAAATTCTATTAACTCAACAAAAAAGCCAAAATACAAACTTCCCAAGAGGCTCTGCTGTATCTCGCCACCAAAACTCTAGGCTCTTCCACCACATGCTCACCATGAATTTAGCAGCTCCTCAGTCTTCCTGAAATTTAAGCTTCCAAACAATGCTTAAATATCTTTAAGTACACAAGGAACCTTTTCACAGAAGGAGACAGGAAGGATAGAATGAGAAGGGGAAAAAACAGCTGATTGTAATAGCGTGTTTTAGCTAAATACTTGGCTGAAAAGTGAAACACAGAGCCTGGCTGTTACTTCCAGTGACTTAGAGGACAAACCAAAAGCTGAAGATACCCTAAGCATAGTGTCTGTGTGTGATGTAAAAGTCAGGCTGGCTGGTTGCTTATGTCAGAGTACGGCTTCTGCAACAGAAATGCTTCAGCTTATTCATAGGCTGAAAGGAACGTGCTCTATCTTGTCCCCATCAAAACATGTTATGGGAAAATAAACTTTAACCCACGTGCTGATGAGCAATGAAACACAGGGTTTAACTTTGAACCTGTTGATTAGAAACAGAATGCAACTACTTGTATTTGAGATCTTTGTACGTGATTTAGTAAGCTTTAAATCAAAGCAAGAGTGACATACATGAAAAAATACAGGATGGCATTGGCCCAGGCCCAGGCACTAGTCAAACAAACACCGAGATCTGACGTTGTAGAAGGTAGGTTCTGGACAGCAGCGTGATGGCACTGCCTCACGGTCTGCCACTGACGCGAGTAAAAGCAAAAAATCCCAGCTATTTTTGAAGGTGGAAAATAAGTATGTGAAGAGGTTAAGATACAGTGCTGCAATGCAGGTGACTGCAGGGATGCTCCAGAGGGCTCCTCCCAGTCGCAGATTCCAGTGACGTATTCTTGGGCAATTATTCTCTGCCCTGACTACCTAGCAGGGACAAATACTTGAGTAATTTTGACTTGTTTATATTTACTACAGGACAAAACAAACATGTAAGCACATTTTTTTAAAAGCTAACTAGTTACTTAAAGAGAATATATGTTGTAGCAAGACTCCAAGAAGCAGAATTCAGTGGACTCTTGCTTTCAGACTTGTGTGCAGCTTTATGCTCCTCTGGTAAACTACGGTATGCCAGAGGAGCAAACCTCTGTGGAAGTACAGCTTGACACGTGGACCAAGCACTTCCTCGGTGTCAATATATGTTAAAGCTACAAATGGAGAATAAAAGGTGCTTTAATAAAGAGGCCAAATAGCATGCAAATCAGTTTTGGTCACGCCATACTTTCTTAGGAAAGCACAAGGAGGCGGACTCCCGTAAGTGCCTGGTACCAGCTCTTCAACAATCACTGAGAACAAGTCACAAGCAGAACAGTGATAAGTCTGCTGAGAATTCAATCTTCTAGAAATCCTTTCTTACATTTTGGTAAGTGCTATACCTCCCAGCTGTGAATAAGCTAGTTCCTTTTTTGTGTGTCCTAGCAAAAAACCATCTTGCATATACTTCAGATTTTGGAATTACAATTAATAAGCTTACCAGCCGCATCGTATTGAGTAAGAAGTTTAAACACAGGTGGGTGCAAAGCCCTTTCAGTTACCAAAACTCAAGGCTTTTAAGTGGTTTTGATGAACTTAACGTATTATCAAAATGCAACTATTAATTTCTGCACAGCTTATTTGAAGCAAAACTTACCTTTCTGTGCCTGCTTTCCGCAGCAGCTAGTTGGGATAACATTCTTTCCTGCATATTCTTGCAATGCTTCATCACCACTTTCAAAACAGATAACGGATTGGAGCATACTGGTTGCTTTTCACCATGATTTCCCTCTTTCAGGGTCTCAAAATCTCTCTGCAAAGCCATTAATGGATCACTGATGTTGTACTTCCCATAGCGTTCTTCAATGAACGTGTCTCTATGCTGGGCCTGCAAAAAAACCAAATTTGTATTTCAATATACTTAAAATAGAAAACTAGCTAAAGAAGAAACTACTTTGTAGTTAATATTCCTCTTCCCAACTTTTCTACTTGGAGATAAAGAGATCTTAACACAGTCCGATTCATATCCTGTTATCAGAGAATCATTAAGGTTGGAAAAGACCTCTAAGATCATCAAGTCCAACCGTCAACGCAACACCACCATGCCTCCTAATAAGAGTATTCACACAGGAAAAACACAAGTGTGTCATGTTAAAGTTCCTTGGTTAACAGACAAGAGAGAGACACTAATTCATAAGACAAACTGGACAAGTGATCTACCTGCTGAACAGCAGTGCAGCCCATGCGTGATCCCCAAAGCCCATCTGGACCTTGCCATTTCTGATCAGACCAGTAAAAAGGGGACAAACACCATGTTTTTCACATACTAGGCACACATGCTATTCCTCTAGTGACAGACTCCGATCAAGTGAGTTAAGACTATGAAAACTTAAGTGTATGGTGAGGACAATAATCCTTCTATCACCAGAAGGGATTTTTAAACTCTTAACATTTAAAGTTTCACTTAGGATCCCAGCTAATAAAACCCCTCATTAATACATTTTAAATGGGCAAAAGTTGATGGTCCCTCATTAATAAAGACAAAATCTAGAAGGATATGCAAGCGAGCCCAGCTCTTGCAGGGTGAATCAGACCCGCACAGCTGGATATCCCCCCTGCTCCACAACTGCTCCTAGAAGCCACCTCCTCTGCAGGTAAGATACTTGAGTCTTGAAAAAATTCGCAAAACACTCTTGCATTTCCATGGCTGGAACACAAGCAAATACATACTATTCACAGGCAGTCTGAAAAGTATGTGTGTGGGGGTTATATGAAGCACGTGCTCGATTAATTTCTCACTGTCCCTCCAGTTGAACAATCTCTTTCAACCAAGTGGCCCCAAAAAAACCAGAAACAAAGGAAAGTCTTGCTTAAAAATAACAGCATCTCCACAATATATTCAGTCTACTAACATCCTCATACCACAGCTACCTGCTATCTATGTCCATGACTTACGTTCCACAACTGTGCGAAAGAGAAGGTAAGTATCAATTCTTGCTCAACAAAAGATTTAATCATTTACTGTTGTTTCGGTGGAAGAGCGGTTGTGTGGTTGTCTTGATTATGTCACCATCAAAGAATTTCATGTTGAGCAATTAAAGAGTTTTATTCTCGCAATAGCCTACAAATCCGTAAATTGTTAATAAAATCCTTAATATTCTCATCTAGACTAAACAATGTTTAGTTTCTCAAGAAGCAAGATAGGAATGATTAGTTTTCTTTTGGTGACATGTAGGAATTAAGGAAACTCACACATACTAGGCTTTATGTTTACAACCTTTAGAATCAGCCATTCCAGCTGGAAATCTGTTTGTTAGGATACCAGTAGCCTTATCCCACTGAACGACTACTGTGAAGTTCTAAAAAACAGAATTTCATAAACACACAGATATTAAAATATTATCTACATGTTTACCACCATGATACGAAACCATATGAAAACAGATATCCACGCAAAAAAAAAAGACATAAGAGGGAAAACAGACCTAGATTCAAAAGAGCCCTCAGAGCTGACCTATCTTGGCTCCAAGAAATTTAATAATGGATTTCCACTGAAACGGTTACGGGCTAAATGCTGTGCATCTGTGAAAAACCTGTGACGGTGTTTCATTCCCCTCTATCACTGAAAGCACAATTCCATGCACGGCAGAGCTGATGCACCCTGCCAAGAAAGAATACCTTCCAAATCTGAGGTTTATAATGAATCAAGAAGAATCAAATTTAGTCATGGTAACCAGTCCTTATGAGATAATTCACACCTTTACTTTTCTAGAGCACATAAATGATCATGTGCTGTTCTGCATAGGCACGTTCTTAGCAAGGACAGAGAAGGACGCGGGCTTTCCTCTGCGCCAGTTACCTACAACACCTTTCTCTGAAACGCAAGAGCCCCAGTACCTTTAACCGAAGTGTGCTATCACCTTCGAAGTACTTTAATTTAAAGCATACTTTAGCATGTTTAACTAGCAAAGCACTGTGTGACCTACAGAGGAAAGCTATGACACTAGCTGCACTCTTCTTGACAGAGCACACGCATGACATGTTTTTGCCTTGAGAGACTGCTCCAAACGAATGCTGCCTCCACGTTATCAGCTGTGCTTCGGCCTCCTATGTACGCATTGCTCACAACTGGGCATCCTCATGAGCATAAACAGAAAGTAAGCCATTCCAAATTAAACACAGCAGCTTTTCAGAGCTGGTGAAGGGCTCTTAGCACAAGCTCCACAAAGCCCCGACTCTGCTGATGCTGTGGAATGGCATTCAGCTGTCGCAGGGTGGGAAACAAGCTATCTGCTTTGAATACAGAGCAAAACTGCATCAGCCTCACCGCGCGCTTCTTCAGAAACCCTTTCAGCTGACAAGACTGGCAAACCGTTACCCTTTTCTTACGGGACTGCTTAAGGAGAGCTTTTAGATGGGAAAGGCTGAGTCTGACTGAAATGAAAAGACAACTTAGAAGCCAGTATTTATTGGAATGGTTGTTTTCTGATGTCCCAGTAAACCGTATCGAAAACGCAAACACTTCCCTCAAGCATACAAGAGGAACAGTGATGCTCTGGACACCACCCCACACACCAGTTGGTACGGATATACTGGAACAGGAAAGCAAACTGCCGTACTGAGCTTTACAGCTCGGAGGACTCGTAGATAAACAATAAAGCTTTGCTTTACTCAAACAGCTGATGAGATTTTCTGCTCCTGTCTATATTCCAAGATGCAACCATGTGATTAGCAAAAAAAAGCAATAGTAGTCAATCTCTGCTCTCAAAGGGAGAAGCGTTTGCATTACCTTGACAAGAGGCATAAAAAACCCAAACCAAAATACTTTGCTTTCCATATCTCCATATCTCCTCAATGACCAAACCCAATCAGGGACATTTGTCCTATGAGACTGGTTTGGAGCTGTATTTTAACCCTTTAACACTCACAAACACCCCTCCCTCCTTATCAGTAATATCCACGAGGAACAGTGGATACCTTTGATCAGAGCTTAAGATATTGTTCTAACTTTACATAAAAAAAGAAGCGGAAGGAAAAGATCAGCTCTGGAAATGGGAGGGTGGCGCTGGATAACAAGCTGCCCCTGGTTTAATGAATCACAGGAAAAACTATAGGCTTTTTTTTTTTTGAGGAGCAGGGAATCTTCGGTTATATTGAAGAATTTATAAAAATGACTCAACCAAACCTCACTACAAGTCTGTATGGAATTTCTAAGTGACTCAAGCATTAAAAAGTCTGTAAATACAAATTGGGATATTCTTCCAGCTGGCTTAACTGCTTTGACAGATGAGCTGCTCTTCCCTTAAACCCAACCCACCCGGGTGCCGGTCACCTCACCGCCACACAGAAACATGGGAGAAACCCTTCAGAAGGGCGCCAGTGCTTTAACAGTGTAAGCAAATGGGGGAAATTTTTAAAGTTTACTTCTGGGCAAGTTCTTTCTAATACAAGCTTAAAGATCTGGGATTAAGGTCACACCCACTACCTATAACCTCTGATTTCTTCCAAGTACTGAAGGTGAAACAAAAGCCATGTTTTTCCTCTGCTCCTTGCAGCACTGGGCTTTGAACTCGGCTGAATCTAGTGGGGTGGTTTATTTCCTGTCTGGGAAAGAACAAGAAGTTCTTCCTTGCTACTTTGAGCAATTAAGTATTTTCCTGAGCTAGCATGACAAGCAGATGAGACTGTCATAACATAAATGGCTTTCTGAAGTCCAGCTATTCTTCTTTAGTAGCCAGCAGAGCATGAACATTTAATTAAAGTTGTCTAGACTAGGAAAAGTCTTAAACAGGTCATGCTACACCCACCACATCTAGTTTACAAAACCAAATCCAGTGCTTTGGCATTTGGGCCACCATGCACTTGGAAATGCAAATATGGATTTTCAGGCTGCTGCCCGTGACACCCCTGTGCTACGGGACCTGCTGAGCAGCCGCCTCCGTTGCTAAAATAATCGGGACAGCTCTTCTAAAATTAAGTCGCAGTGCAACAGTCTACACAGGTTATTTTATACATGTATTGCATTGTCACATACGTGAGTGACTTCTCCCATGGCTTATGCTCCCCACTGAGGCAACTCTTCAGCTCCACTACTTCTGCTGATGCTAGAGGTCACGTATAAACATCTCCAACAGTCTTCATTTTGTCCTGTCTGAACTGGAATTCAGTATTCAATACAGGTTTTGTTCAACTCTCAAAACAGGAGCAGCTTGATGATGGAAGAGAAATATTCTATTAATGAGCCCAAAAAATCGACTCAGATCTCAGATCAAGCTATTCAAACGCATAAATCCACAGGAAATCAGCTTCAATAATAAGGAAATAAGGTTACAAAAAGCATTGTTAACTTAGGAGTGAAAAATTTAATCTAGAAAACCAGAGATGACATAGGACATCAATTGCACTTTGAAAGAAGACGCAATCTTCTGCAATCAGAAGATCCTCTAATTTAATATCTCCAGCTGTATCTTCTCAAATATGGGGACTTCTGAATTTCCTACCATAACATTCAAACTCCAAAAGCTACTAAATGGACTATTTGGCGATTCTGAACACTGTTATATTGTCCTCCCGCAACATGAAAAAAGGTAACATTTAAGCTTGGGCTGCCTTTAAAAAACAAGGAAGCAGCTACGCACGTTAACTACTCTTAAAACTCCCGACGATCAGAAGGATTAGGCACACGCAGCGAGGGTACCACTTTAAACTGGCTGGCTTTTACCTCAAGCGACGGTAATTGACCATGGCCAGTCCGTTGGAAAAGAGATAATTCTGGTTTTATGGAGCAGAAGCAGTATCTGACACAACTGAAGAGATGGTTCCTGTGTAGGCAGGCAAAGCAAAGGCTTCACTTTGTTAGGGAAAAGCTACTGGTTCCTCTTGGGATTTCTAGACTGTTTTGGGATGAATGTTTCCCATAATCTATTTGTATAATATTTTTTTTTTTTTTTACAAAAAATTTCCTTTTACTGAAGCCTTGTTTATGAGACAGCATTTTCTCTCCTACTTCAATAATCTTTACAACTTGTTTTACTGGAACATCAAACAGGGAATTTCCAAGACTTGTTTCAAGTATTTTTTTGGACACAAAGTAGATTATTACTCTTGCCTGTAATTTTAGAGTTTAGGTTTTAACCCTCAGCACAACACAAACACACTGTTCATTAACTCTAGCTACCGTGTATGCAGTTCTCCAGCAGTCATTTGCACAGAAGTTCCTCCTTTATGTTGCAGAGAGTGGTATAATCTTTAAATAGCTTCTTACTGCCTTGAACTTCCTTATTAGCTTCTCTCCCCAGAGACAGATATTGGGAATAAAGACAAGCTGAGGTCACAGCAATCGCTGACAGAGAGAAGGGAAATGGGGGTGGGGACGAAAATAAATGTCAAAATGCTGGAGTGGGATTCTGAGTCTGACTTCAGCTCCAGCTCTGAAGCAATGCCTAGCAGAGATACACACAGCAGAAATTACATTGCTCAAATACAGTATCTGTCTTAATTGCCATCATTATATCAAGTGAACAAACCAGACAAACGAGAGCTACCCAGATTTGCCCACGTAAGACCTGTTATCAGCTCTGCAAAATGTAAGAAATTTTCTCGGGAAATGTCAAGCAGCACAAAACTGCAACTTCTTTCCCTGGGAACCTTTGGTCCGTAGCACCGACAGTACAAATCCCAGTATGAGCTTGGCCACGCACAGCTCCCAGCACACTCGTGACGATGGGCCTGGGACTGTACCGTGCTCATGAACTGCACTTTGGTCACCATTAACACAGGGAGCCTGACAACACCCGGACGGTTGAAATTCGGAGCTGGAGCCATTCCAGTGGGGAAGCCATTCCCACACCTCTGTTCCTCATTCAGGACCTATCTGGGTTCTGAGAAGGTTGAGAGAATCAGTCTTTCAGAAGATACTGGCAAACAGTGCTGCTGCAAGCAAGAAATAAACAAAAAATTCCCCAAACTTGCAAGAAAAGCTGTAAGAAAAGCCTGCATTCCAGCAGAACAGTGCCCATGGGAACGCTGCTAGATCTAAGCTGCTTTATAAGCGATGCAAAAGCCCATTTTGCCCCATCTGTGAAAGATTTACTAGCATCTGCAGTAAGGTTTTATATTACTGAACTTTTCTTCTATTTAAACAAGAGATAGACTTCTAGTTTTTGAAACTGCACTGTAAACTTAATTTCTAAATCCACTGACAAAGGAACATTTAATTTTGCAATGCATTAATACCGCTTTACAGAGTGAATTGCTGAATTCAGAAGCAAAGCAATGAGCACCAGCTCCCAGTCATTAACACAAAATATAGTTTCTATTCCAGTGTAAATTGCCTAAGGCCTTATTAACATAAAAGAATAAGCCAGAAAGCTGTTTCCGGTTTTCTAAAAGTAAACAGAACTTATTTCTAATGTATGGAAAATTTTCATTTAAAGAACAGGGGGCAGGGAACAAAGTGCTCTGACACAGCGATAGAGTTCTATTTAAATATTGAATTGTTTCCAATCGTGGTGTGTTACTTTAGAAGACCAACCTGTGGTTCACGCGTGCGGTCCTTTCTGCGTGGCAATAAGGACCGAGAATCTAGCCCTCAGTGTTATGCAACTCTGACAGCATCTGGTTTTTTTGATTATTTAATACAATAACTACAGGAAAAGGAGCACAATAAGAAGTGAGACTTAAGGTCTGTTCCGAGAAGAACATTGAGATTTATGTAGTGGACAGGAAGCTACTTTCAGGCAAAAAAAAAAGCAAAGCTTTTTATCAAAGAGGGCTTAAAATAGAGGAAGCAAACTAAAGCACTGGAAAAGAATATTTTGAATACAGTAAACTTGTTCACTTAATCCTTTATATTAGTATCCCGTGTTTGAACCGAAGTAACGTTGCAATTTGAAACGGACATCCAAAGTCAAGACCAGGTCCGCTGCAAATGCACTGGGAGAGATGACGGTCCCAGTCACAAACACCCACCACTCAACTGAAAACAATACACAAGAAAAAAAGTAAACCACAGAAGAGAACGGTGAAGGAGAGAAGTCAGCAAGGGCAAGTCACAATATGGCAGAGGCACCGATTAGAGGTGACCCAACAACTGCTCTTTATAACATGGATCTGGGCACCAGGCAAATAAACCGCGGGAGTTAAACCCTTTCTCCCAGTATGCAGAGGAGGGACGCTGCCTCCAGGCAGGGTGCAAAGAGACACCCGGGCAGAACCCAGTAGCACGCAGAACCCAGTAGCACGGAAGAAAGGGTGAAGATTTGGGGAGAGGAGGTGAAGAAAAGGGAGGAAAGTGAAGGAGCAAATTAAGCAGTCTCTGGAAAGCCAGGCTCAGAAGCTCGATTTTGAACACAGTAAGAAACAGGGCCAGTGCCAGCCAACAAGTGGCCTGATATCATGAGGGAGAAGAAAACTATTTTAGGCTTTGTCATCTGCATGCATGGATTCTCTCTGCTAAATGCCAGATGCTAAATGCTTTTCTCTTAGCATGCAGGAATATCAATTATTGCAGACTGTACTATAATCAAACTATAAATTAAGGAACTCTTTCTCTGCAAGTGCTGCTTCTTTCCTATAATGTACCAAAGGATCTGCCTCAAACATCTAGAGAGCTCAGAAGCATTTAGATCTGAATCAGAAGCCAAGTTAGCCCATGAGGGGAAATGCATTTTTCTTACTACATGGGAAGTAAATAGGCAGAAAAACCTGATTTTTAACCACTGACATCTATGTGTCTAACGTAACTACTGGGGAAAAACAGCGCCATTGTTTAAGATCGTGCAACCCTCTAACAAAGTTCAGGTTCCACCCCGCCTCTTTCCAACATACACGTGTGCTTAATATAAAACTCTCAGGCCTCCAAAGCAATCTGATTGCAGAGGCAGATTACGCTGTTCGCAACACTCGGGGAACACGGAGACAGCTGCGAGCCCACAGTCAGATGACTCCTCTGTGCACCGAACAACCAACGCCGCCACCAGCCCCGCGTGTTTCGACCCCCTCGGTGTAAGTCACAGCTCCGTTTATCCGACACACGCAAGTCAAACTACACGCTCTCAGAGTTTCAATCTTTCATTTGGTCTTAAGAAGGCTTTTTCGTCAGGGCAGCATTTTTATATGTATTAAAATGTGAGTAAACAGATTAGCAGGGTGGTTTGTCCTTGATTTACAGTCACACACAAGAGAACTATTTCAGCCGGTGAAGCACTGTCAAGCTGTCACCACAGTTACTATCAGTAAACAAAAAGAAAAGCACAGTAAGGCCAGAACGTCTCTAACCATATACTCCAAATAAGCGGACAAAGCAAAGCTGGGAGTTTTCTGCTTCTGAAACTCTGTCCAGCCACCAGATTAAGTAGTTACATGACTTTTTTTCCCTTTCACGTATCGAGCAGCCTTCCGCCCGCAGGAAGCCGGACCTGAGCTGCGGCGTTACTGAACGCAGCTTTTGGAGCCGAGTCACAGCGCAGCTGGAGACCCGCAGCATCCCACCGCGCGCCGCCGGCGCGGGCCAGCCCTGCGGGGGCTTCGTTCTCCCGTGCTCAGGAGGCAGGGCTGCGGGCAGGCAAAGGCAGCTCCGATTCGAAGCTTTTACTACCTTTCTCCTACTACCTTCAACTTTCCTCACATTCTTAAGATGAAATATTACAGAAGAGGGGAAAAAGGCACTAACCTTTGATTAGCTTGGTATTTTATACTACATAATTATCAAGTATAGGTTACAGTTTCATTTAATTTCTTTTCAGTAAAGTTACGACAAATTATGTCAAAGGGTATTCTAACTATATTAATCTCCTCATGCAAGAGGGAACTGCAGGTTAAATTTCAACAGAAGAGATAATTGCTTTCTGTTATTGGAAGGTACACGTTAAAAAGCCTTTGGAACGGAGCTGCTGCATTCCTTCCTGTCGGTCCCTCTGTGCTCCATTACACGCATTTCACACTGCGATACGAAAGTGATGCTTGTTTTGGTAACACATTCTGACCACACAGAATTAGAAAACTGATCCCAGGACAGAGGAGAAATTTGAAAGTCTGTTCCAAGAGAGGAGCCAAGCCTTCCACCCGATCAATAGTTTGGAGGGGGTAACAGTATTCCTGAAAAAAAACAAACAAACCAAAAAAACCCCAACCAAAACCCGAAAACCCAAAAAACCCACCACTGTCTAAATGCAAAACCAATTAACAATAAACACCTAAGTGTCCCGACTGTTTTGGAGGAGGATCTCCCTCCATCCCCCCAAAAGGTGTTTGTACTTGGAACCAAGCTACAGAAGCTTTTCCTGGAAAACCAAGTCCCCGCAGCTCCCAGGCCTGCGGGCTGCCATTCCTCCTTTGAAATAGCTGGAAGTTTAAACATTACGGCAGTGACAGGTCAGCTTGAAAAAGCCTTCAACATTCAACCCTGGCACAACTCATTTCTTCAAAAAATTGACCCTTTCCATCATTTATACCAGTACTTTTTTTCCACCTTACTGAGGCTGAGTGTCAACTAAGCATCCTTCCAAAAGCAGCGGGATTACACATGGACTACAGATTTTTAACACAGCAAACTGGCCAGAGTACCAGAGCCCGCACTGCCTGAGCGAGGGAAGCAGCGGCACAGAGCTAGCACCATATGACGCTAACGCCGCTTTGGGCACCGTTTTCCTGCAGCATCCTGCAGCATGAGCTATCCCTGCAAGAAGAGGTTCCACTTGCTCCCCACCACAAGTGCTCACACGTCCATGACATCAGCTGCACTGACACGGGTTGAAATGAACGTTTTTGATGGGTTAGTTTTAGCTGCTATCTACTTCACTGGAAGGTTACGCTAATGCTTGTGACAGCAAAGGACAAGAATAAGTATCTGAGCACACAGGTCTGCTGCTCTCAGCAGCAGTGCCAGCTTATATGGGCTTAGTACAACACAAAGCCACAGATGCTTTTTTCTTAGTGTGACGTTCTTCTTGCTAAAAGACTAATCTGTGATCCCTCCTGGTAAGAAGAGTTTCTGCTTTAAGAAGCCCTCCTTACTAAAGGAGAACAAAACCAACAAAGGAAGTCTGACAGACCTTTTACATTTCTCACGATAGCAGAAACTGTCGGTTCTTTATCAGAAAGGATGAAAGCACATGCAGAACATGGTATTTCAACACTGAAATGCTTCTTGCAGCCAGCTTTCAATAAAAAATTCCAAGATGTAGAATGATATATAGCATTTATTATCTAATACTGCTGATATTAAGATGGGATTCTGAACCAGCAATAAATTTTTGCCTCCTTTGAACTTCACCTTGGGTGCAAGCGCTCTGCAGAGCCTATAGTAGTACTGTTGTCATTTTTGTCTCTTATCACGGTACTTAGAACATACCTTTAAGGCTTCTATGACAAGATCTCTTGCTTCTAATTCTCCCTCAAGAATGCTAAACAGCGTCAGTAGTTCTGGTTTGCTGAGTTTTTCCAGATTCATCCTGAAAACCTGAAAAATGGAACACAGTTTACCAGGTATTTCTTTGTACGTTAAAATCAGTATTCTAAGCTATGACATATAATCTCCTTTTAACTTCAGTTTCCAGTCCTTTGGACTGCAAATTGCCCGAGGGGAGAAAGGGGAGAATACACAAGGCAAACATTTTCTCTTTAACTTCCAAGACCAGTTGCAGAAGATGCATTTTTCACCTTTTCCCAAGGGGTCATGAACATATGCACACCCAGATGGTGCAGGCAGAATGTACGGGCTAACATGACAGGGTAATATTCACCAAGAAGTAGCCAAAGTTAACAGGAGAGGGAAAAACATGGATATTGAAAAGCTGCAAATCACACATCTGGATCACACAGCTGCAAACATCACTGAAACGAGACCGAAGAGCTGTGATGAATGCGGTCCAAACTGGGCCACCTACACCAACTGAATGGTAAAGATAACATTTCAGTGCTACGATACATTTCCTCGGCATGCCGTCATGCATTACTAATGGACCAGGCCCAAACCACTTTACAAAAATCAATGCCACAAAACACATTTAATTACCATTTTTCCAAACCGTCTCAGTATCACCATCATTTATTAAATATAATTTTACTGCCCACATAAAAACAGAGATCCATCATCTGAACTGCACATACAAAAAGCTTTTTTTCCCCAGCATCTTTAACATTGCCTAGTAACAAGCTTTTTTACTACATTATTAACAATGGCAATCATTTCGCAGACTAAATCCTTGTCTCTGCTGCAAACGTACCCATCGATGATATACTCGTCCTTTGCGCAACAACCAAATATACTTTTCTGAGTCCAAGTCACATCCATCTTTCGCCACTCCCTCTATCAATCAGAAAATGCTACAGCACGAAGCAGCTACTCAGAGATATCAAACTCCGCTTCATTGGCAAGTGATAAAGGGTTAACTTAACCTTTACTGGAGAAACCTATCCAGCTAAAACATTCAACTCAACTCTTAATTTTTCTGAAGTCACTGCTACTTTACAACTGATTTGCATAACTGTGCCTTGGAGAATTATGCACAAACGCAAGTTCTGTCTTGTTTGTGCCAAAGCAGTTTTCCAGTTGCCGGGAACAGAAAGTTCTGCTTCCAGAGGGGAGTAGGTAGCCTTCATACAGCGAGAGAAATCGGATATCTACTTCGTGGCCCCTCTGCTCAGCAGGCAAGTTGCTCACCATGCAGTCATGTTCTTGCTTCATGCAGTGTTTTACATGAAATTCCACAAAGCAGCAACGTTTCTTACAGACTCTCCTGGCACAGGCTGCTCAGGGAAACTTCAGTGGAAGTGACCACGACTGCCTGGGGTACCAGGGCTCTTCCAAAACCAATTTAACTGGACACCACGGATCTGTCAGCATTGCATGTATGTTCCCTATTGCAGAGCCATTAACATATGTTCAAGAGGAAAACACACGAGTGGAGCGTTCGGTAAACCCGTTCCTACCTGTCATAATGTCAAAAAAAAGCCTGATCAAGACTTGACACAAAAGTGTAATTTAGGAAAGTCACTATATTGACTCAAATCACATTTCAGCAGGCCAGGGCAGCGCTGGTCACTGTTCAGCAACAGCTACACTTTCAGATCAGCCCACAGACCTCTACAGAGAGTTGTCCAGGATGTCAACCTGACCATCTCCCTCAGCTTCAGGTAGATCTGCTGACAGGTCTGTCACCACAGGGAGCCTGGCTAGCTGAGGTCGCATGGAAGGTGGGTGATTCACAACTCATTCATCTTATACAAAAAGGGAGAGAGTGCAACAGAAGCAGCAAATTAATGTTAATATATAAGTAAGTAGCCATACAGGGTGAGAAAAAGAGGGAGCCTGTTTTTAGCCTTTAACATTTACCATGCTTACGTTGGTACTTAAGTCTGAGCTGCATCACTTCCCTAGGCAGGTTTTAAATCTGGAGCATCTGAACATCTGCTCAGAAGATGCACAGCTTAATTTCAAAACCATCTCAGTCCTTGCTCAGACTAAATTCCCAGGTGCTAAGACTGAATCAGTACTGATGTGAGATAGCAACAACTTTTTTTGCCAGATACTCATCAAGTTATATTAGTTTTGTGGCATTATAAGCCAGGATTAAAAAGGAAAAGTTTTCTTTGAGGTCTCAGAAAAAAGCGCATCTGTTACCCCAGGACGGTAGATTTTGAACATGGACTTTCAATGTGACGACATCTGTGCTCTTCTCTTAAAAAAAAGATGACATGGGAACATGCAGCTGCATCTCTCCATCAGCTACTGAACAGTGAGGACAGCTACCAACTGCAGTTTGGTATTTTAAAGCTATTAGTCTGGACAGTAATCGTTTCTATTCTATATTCTAAATACTCCCATTGTGACTTGTACTTCACAGTGTTACAGAAATAAGCCGTGCTATTCTTAACATGCCTCTATGGCTATAGTCTTTAATCAGCTTAATAACATAAACAAGCCCTGTCCTAAAATATATGGGTAAAAATACTTACAGAACTAAAGAGCTGGAGCCAGTTTGCACAGCAATCATTCATACAACAACAGTTAACACTAAAGATACGCAAGTGGTACAGCCTCAGCTTCCTTGTGTGCAACCTGCTGCTACAGAGGACCTGTAACTGCTCTGTTTGCACAGGTTATCCCACGCTGCTGAGGCAACAGGCAGGGAGCAGATGCTACGAATAAAGTCACTGCCCTAAAAAAACCCACTAAATTGCACTTGTATTCTGCACTGATTTACAGAGAACTTAATGCATCAGAGCACACCTGGCACATACCTGTTAGGCTGAATCTGTAACAATCCCAAGAGCTCCCTTCTAGGGCACTCAATACTAGGGAGCTGAAAAATGGAAAAAAGCTCTATTCCTTTTACACTGTTATTTAACAAGAACAAGAAGCATCTCTGGATCAAGGAGCTAATAAGCACGTATCTAAGCTCCTCCTCCCCTATCCAAATCCGAATCCCTTCCTGGCCCTCCAGCGTCACAGGCTCCTGAGCTGACCTTTCCAAGGCTGCTTTCTGGTTACATGTCCCTGTGCCTCCCCTCGTCCCACTTTTTAATAAAAGATCGTGCCAACCCTATTCAATTACCCAGTCCTCTCCCTTGCGAACAGTCCCATTCCGCCACACAGACCTGTGCTCGTCAGCTGGGGAACCTGACCCATTATTTCAAACCCTTTAACCAAGGGATAAAGTTTCGCAGCATTAGAAACAAGATCTAGAAATACCCAGGGCATACTACCCCTTTACGCTCAGTGAAAAATCCTGACCAGTCCAATCGCACGGATCACAAACCGCAAGGACCTCATTATTTAGTCTGATGGTATAAATATTTTCCCGCAGTCTGAGATAGACCACCATTTTTGGACAATAAGCAAGAGTTCGGAGCATAAACAAAGATAATTACTTACTGCTTGCCTAAAGGTAACTTCCTTTTAGCTACGCTATGGACCATTAAAGAGTGTCCTCAGCAGACCCACACCTACCCTTGAAAGAGCTAAAACTCTTCTTTTGAAAGTTATTTCCTAGTATTTAACTGAAATAAATATCACGACCAGTTTAAGCTTATGTACAACCATGCAAGCTAACAAACCAGGGTAAGTTATCTTTGGCATGCGCCACTTCAGGAACAACAAGAGATAAGCTTCTAGACCGTGGCAGCTCCTCCGCACACTGAATCATGCTACGATGATTATGAAACCATTAGAGGCTACATTTCGCTGGGGCTCACATACATATAAGCACAAACCAAGCTGACCAACACTGCCAGCGCCAAAGAACTTCACCCAGCGACTTCAGCCAAGGTTTGGGTCACTATGCAGCGGGCACTAACCAAAGAGCAGCCGGAGCGCACAGCCCGAGGCATGGCCAGGGGAGTTGGACAAGTGGAAGCTTCAAGATACTCTGCAAGCACGTGGCTCAAAACTCTTCTACTTCTTATTGTGAAGAACGCGGCTTGTCGTTCCTTTTTCTCTCTGAAGAAGGGTATTTCCTTTCATAAGCCATAGTTACAGCTACACCAATGCAACAACGCCTCTATGTCTATAATCCTGAATCAGCTTCATTTTTTTTTTCCTGTCCCTGAAGAGGAACTGATATTTTCCAGGAGGTTGCACGGACGTAATCGCATTCATATGAGAACCTAAACAAGTAGTTTGAAAACTCTTGATGGACAAGTTTTTAAAAATGCTGCTGCATGCGTGGCGTGATGTTTGAGTTGTTAAGGTAATTACACGATACGTTTATACAATAAAAAAAAGCTAACACACACTTTATAATTGCGCATCCACAATGCTACCTGGCATTGCATCAGAACTGTAGAGAATCGGGTTAAAAGGAGCAGTGTCCCTTACTACCACCTCTGCGCCTTCGGGCCAGAAGGAGAAGGGACACCTGCCCCCCAAAATCCCCCTCACCCGGTTATTGCCTGAACCGTTGCTTTGGATGAAGGAAATACGCGATGTTCAAAACACTGCTGGAGCCCTTGAACAACCACCGTGCGGCAACTGGGGCTCCTTGGAAGAGCACTAAGACAATCCCCTCGGTCTCCCACCGTCAGGCTCCGCGGACCCCGGGGCCGGGGGGAACCGGGGGCCGGAGCCGCCGCCTCGCCTCGCCCCCCGCCCCGCCGCCCCCCGCAGCCCACCCCGGCGGCACCGTCGTGCCCAGGGAGGGAGCGACACGGCCGGGTCGCGGCGGGTTAAGGGGCTCCCGCAGCCCCCGCGCTCGCACGGAGCCGGTACCGGCTGCCCGCGCCCTCCCGGGGCCGCCGGCGGGGGCACCTGTACCGAGCGCCCGGGAGCGGGGCGGCGGGGCCGGGCGGCGCCCGGTCGGTGCCTCCCGAGCTGCCGGCGCCGGTACAGCCGCGGCGGACAAAGGGAGCGGCGGCACCGGCCGCAGCCCGGGGCGGCCACAGCCGGCGCCGCCGCCCGCTCCCTCCCGCCCCGCGGCAGCGCCCACCCGCCCGCCAGGCCCGGCCCGGCCCCGGGCAGCGACGCCGAGCTCCCCGGAGCGGCCCCCCCCCTCCCCGAGCTCCTCCGCGCCCCCACCCGGGAACGCCCCACCCCGTCCCGTCCCGTCCCGTCCCGCCCGGCCGCCCCCGCCCGCAGTCGGGCTCGGCCCCGCCGCCGCCCCCCCCCCCCCCTCAGCCCCCGCCGGCCGCGCCGCCGCGCACCTGCCGCGGCCCACCCGCGGGGGCAGCGCCGGGCCCGGCCGCCCGGAGCGGGTCCCCGCCGCCGCCGTACCGGGAGCCGCCGCCCCCCCCCTCCACCGACCTGGCCCCGCCGCCGCCGCCACTACCGCGCCGCTCCGCTCCCCATCAGCCGCCCCGCCCCTTCGCGCCCGCCTGCTGAGGGACGGCGCCGCCGCCAATCACAACCGCCGCCGGGAACGCCGCGGCCCAATCCGCCGCCGGGGAGGCGGGGCGAGGGCGTGGGCCGGCCGGCGGCGGCAGCGGCAGCCAATCAGGCGGCGGAACCGGGGCGAGGAGGGCGGGGCGGGGGGGGGTGAAAATCCCTTTTGTTCGCGGTGGCGGCGGCGGAGCGAGCGGGCGGCCGTGATTGGCGCGTCACTTCCGCCGCGGGCGGGAGGGCGGGGGCGCGGCCGCCTCGGCCCTGGGCGGGGCCCGGCACCACCCCCCCCCCCCACTCCCCCCCCCCCGGTCCCCTCACGGCGCCGCGGCCTGAGCTTGGCCTCGCTCCAGGCTGGTGTTTTGCCTAAGGGTGATTTGTAACGCTCGTGTTTTACTTGTGAGGGGGTGCTCTAATACCCACCGTCCTGCGGGGTGACGCACTTCTGTCACAACGTTCCTCCGGGGCAGGCGCTGCGCCCAAGTCGCTAGGGACAGGACGTGAGGAAATGGCCTCAGGCTGCGCCAGGGGAGGTTTAGGTTGGGTATGAGGGAAAATGTCTTCACTGACAGAGTGGTCAGGCGCTGGAACAGGCTGCCCAGAGCGGTGGTGGGGTCGCCATCCCTGGGGGGGTTCAGACAACGAGCAGACGTGGCCCTTGGGGACATGGTTTAGGAGGCCTGGGAGGGGTTGGGTTGGCGGTTGGGTTTGATGATCCTGGAGGTCTTTTCCAACCTTAATGATTCTGTGATTCTATTTAGATTTATTGACCTGCTGCCCGCTGAGGAAAGAGCCCAGAACACATTGGAGACCGTTGCCGGAGGGAGCGTCGCCCGCAGCGGAGCGGGGCTGCTGCTGGGCGGCTGACACTGTTGAGGGCAGCAGGTTTTTTCGCTGTCGGAGCTGCTTACCCAGCAGTCCGCTAAGCCGGCGTGGCAGCTGAAACGAGAACGAACCCTTTCTGCGGGGAACGTGACGAATTACTCCGTCTCTGGCCTTCCTGCGAGATGTGCCCGGCATTGCTAACGCACTCGGTTCTGAAGAGCTGAAAACAGTTTTTAATGGCGTTTCCCACTGTGAGGGGTCTGACTGTGGGGGAGCGCTGGGTTGATACGGTGCTGCAGCACGGGGCCTGCACTGTTGGGTGGTGACATGTGCTATGAAACCAGCAGTTTCTGAAGTAGAAATTTCTGAATCCGCTGCAAAAAGTAGTGTCACATAGTAAAAGGACTTTACACGATGACAATGCCAGCAATAAACCTCACCTCTGACCATTGCAGTCTCCTGTCTCGTGTGTTCAGAAGAAGGTTTTTGTCTAGACAGGGTTGCCTGAGCGTTATTTCCCAGCCCTGATAAATACTGGAACTTTTGCAGTGCCTCTGGTCTAGCAATCTCAGAGCCCGGGGGGGAAAAAAAGCCTGTGGGTTACCTCTCCTGAGCTGTGCCAGGCTTCGAGTGCCCCTGTGGCACTGCCGAGCAGCCAGTACGTTAAGACCTGTAATTGTGATTACCATTCTCTTACGCTGTGCTTCTCCTGGCTCTCTGCTTTTCACCTGTTGTGTCTTCTTTTATCCTTGGAATATGGTTTTAGGGCAGATGTCCTTTCATCACGTACATGAAAAACGGTAGCAGCTCGTGTCAAGGTTCCTGCTCACAGGCTTTTTCTTTACTTCCTACGCACCATTTTCCACCCCCGCTAGAGAAGTGATGGTGCTGGGTGAAGCCCTTGGAAGAGCAAGGATGGGGGCTGGGGAGGGTGTAAGAGGAGGGGGATGTTCCAGGAAGGCCAGGCAGCCCCGGGGGAAGAGGGAGTCCTGCCACTGCAGGAGCCCCACAGAATGGTGGGGGTTGGAAGGGACCTCTGGAGATCATCTCATCCAGCCGCCCTGCACAGGCTCGCTCGCTGTCTGCGGCCAGGGAAAAGGGGAAGGGGACCAGCGGAGTGCCACAAATGAAGGAAGTCAGACAGAACAAACGCTGACTTGACTCACCACATCCTGCCAAGGAGATACAGGCTGTAAGCTGGCAGCACATCACTTCCCTGAAAAAAACCCAAAAAACCAAACGGGCTTTGGGGGAAAAAAGTGGGTAGAGACCCTGAGAGCCACAGCAAGCGGTGGTGGCCAGGCAGGGGTTCACGCTCGCACAGCGTGGGAACGAGCACCCGTTCTGACACGGGGGGCTTTCCCACCCACCTGCGCCTTTGCGTTGCCCTTAAGAATTGACACCGAACGTTTCCACGGCTTTTCAAATCGCGAAGCGAAGGCCCGTGGGAGCGGGCCAGGGCAGCGGGGGGGTGTCTGCAGCCCCAGCCCGGGCGGCAGCGGGCTGGCCGGGCAGCCCCGCGGCCGGAGCACGGCGGGATTCGGGTCCCGCTGCCCCGTTTGCGTGGCTGCAGCTCCCCCGCGTGTCCGCAGCGCTCGCTGCACGGCGCGGGCGGCGGCAGGAGCAGCCTCTGCCTGGCCGGGGGCTGAATGGGAGCTTTGATTTGTCGAGAACTGCAGCGCCGGAACCGTTTTTCCAAATACCACGTGTACCTAAACCGTTATTTGTGTTTGCATCTGAAAATAGCGAGGAAGGGTTTGTATTTGCAGGTTGACATAGGTTAAATGCGCGATAATGTCTGTGAGCGGGTCGTTTATTTTCTGATGCTGCTGCAAACATTCCTGTCGCTGCCCAGTCCCGCTCTTGGAAACACAGGAGAAAGGAGACCTTTGTGCAGAAGGAGCTTTGCATGAGGCTGATGACTGACTGGCGATGAATCGAGCATGTAAAGGTCACAGATGCATGAGTTACATCAGGGAACATCTGGCACCAAAAGCGTCTCTGTTCTGGGGCTCGGTGAGGACATCCGATGAACCCAGCGCAGCTGAAGAGCAAACATCTGAAGGGACTGAGAGTCCTGAACGTCCTAGGTGGTCCCAGGGAGGGCAAACTAAACAACTGCAGCCTTGAAACCCAGCAAATTAGTACAGATGAGAGAAAAAAACACGTCTTAGCAGAGCCCATATGCCCACACAGAAAAAAATATATTCAGTGGCCCACTGATCTGCATTTGAGGGGAAATAAATCAGTTGCACAGGAGGAGGAGGAGGCTTTTCAGGTCTCGAAGATGTCTCTCTCCAGGCTGCTTGGCCACCTTCTTTTTGTTTATTATTTTTAGCATGCAGCTGATTTGCCAGGTGTGTCAGGTATGGGCAGAAAAATGAGGTACCTGCCCAAAAGTGCACGCAGCGTGGCTCTCTGCTGTAAGGAAACAGCAGAGAAGTGCAAGGCGAGGGCAGATACAAATCACTAGAGTACCTGCCCGTACGTCAGGATAAGCATAAGTGTGTGCAGGTGTTTCTGGTTTGTTGTATCTGTTTATAGCGTGTGACATGAGTCAAGGATAAGAGCGAGTGGCTCTTCAGAGCTGGGGGGCTGTGGGCTGGCTGGGTGGGGGTCCCGCGGGACGAGGGGTGGGAGCGGGAGGTCTCGGCTCTGTGGGGAGCCCAGAGGAGAAAACGGGCCGGGGTACAGGCGCGCTCAGCCAGCGCGGTGCACGCTCGTGTCGCGCTGGAGAGCATTAACAACCAAAAAAGCCTCAAACACTGAAGAGGAGGGAACACAGCAGTAGGAGAGAGGCGACTTCTCTCCTGAAGTATCACAGGCAAGAGAGATAAACCACAAATGCAAACAATTAGAAAGAAGCACATCTGTCATGTTTGTGATGCTGTCGGAACAAGAATCCATCTGGGAAAAGAGCCAGCCCTGCCTCCCTGGGAGTTATATATTTTTTCTTTTTAAATATTGTATGACATCCATCTCTGTAGCTGCGTGTTGTTTGTGCTGGCATGTGGGTGTGATTTCTGAAGGCTCCCCGTATTAGCAGAAGATCTATAGTCTCATTCTGGAAATTTTGCCGCTATAAAAATATATTCTGTTTTCAACTGAGTGTTTTTTTCTTCTCTCCTGAAACTCTGGAGCCGTGCAAAATGGCTTCATAAAACTTGTAGGGCTTTTTAAAGTAGAAGTTACTGCCTTGCCTTGCCTTGCCTTTAAAAATGCACCCTTGATTTTAAGCGTGAGGGTATTGTTTGCTTTTAAACAAGTGAATGCTGAAGAGATGCTATAAACTCCTTTTTAATTTTGTTGCTTATTGAGAAAAATCCAATTATACCTAAGGGAAACAGGAACAAAGCATTTCATAAAAATATATGGTATATAAACAAACAAAGCCTCAGTCTTCCAAAGCAAGCGTGCAAAAAGGGGAATATCCTTTCAGAATTATCCCTTGAGTAAATACCCTCTCTCAGGAACGCTGCGGTACCCAAATTACCAGCACGAGCCCTTCCTCTGTGCCAGAAAGGCCTTTGACCGGCATCAGCTCTCTTGGGGAGGAGCGAAGGGCCGCAGGGGCCCTGGCCCCAGCCCCTGGGTCCCTGGTTGTGCCTGGCGGCTGCTCAGCGGCTCGTCACGGAGGAGGTCTCGGCCCAAGTGCTGCCAGGCTGGCACCCCCAACAGCACGGACCGGCCATCCCCGGCGTCAGGCCAGGACCGCAGGGACGTGGGGAGCACCTCCACGCCGTGCCGGAGTTCGGCTGCCGATGCCCGGCCCTCGCGTGGGCCGTCGGGGCTGCAGCTGCAGGCACCTGTCCTTAGTACAAACGTCATTATAAAACCCACGCGGGGGAGCTTGGTGCTGCCACCAGCCTCTGTTATGACCTTGTGGGAAAAGGCGTTGGGCTCAGCGGGTAAATGACTCTCGGCCAAGGTTTCCCTGCCCGCGAAGCCAGGCTGTCGCTGCTTATGTCTCTTGAGTGTTCTGCCTTTCAGTGAAGGATGTGAAGTGCTGGAGTGAGCGCATTAGAGCAGCTAAGAAGCAGCTCCAGTTCAAAGGATGTTTGGAAAAATCCTTTCTCCAATCAGGCAAATTTGCAATTTCAGTTGCTAAGTGTTCCCCTTTCATTCCTTGGCACTTTAACTCCATCTGAATTGGCTTTCTCAGCACTTCAGAAAGGCTTATGTTACATTATGTAAGATTTAACAGCCATCACTTCTCCAAAGGTAATACAGAAATGTCTTTTTTATGACACAAGAGGGAGATTTCTCATTTGGGAAGCTGATTCTTTGTTGTTACCAAACGACTGCTTTCGGTGCATCCTTCATGCAACTTTGATCTAATAACTAATTCTTTCTATGAAAAAACTAAAAGAAATTTTGTTGATATTTCTGATAAATGGAAGGACCTGCTGAAAGGAAATAAAATTACCTTCTTTATCTTTATACATACATACATATGTACTCATACGTACATATTTAAATATAACGACCCCTCAGGACGCTGCCTGCATTCATGTAGCTGAACAAACTGGTCGTTATGTCTCCAGGAATGACTTGTTCGCCCCCAGCTTTGCTCTGCACATGCTGTCTCACATGAAGCTGACAGATGAAGTCTTCGCCCAGTCCTGTCACAGACCCAGCCCAGGAGCCGTCCCAGGCTTTCTAATCTCTTCAGATAATTTCTCTTTCTCTCCATGAGCATTTATTCATCCACTGATTCATCCACCGGCCTTTCAGGCAGACTTAACGTCACTTTGCCAGGAGCAGAGGGGCAGGCTGGAGGAGCAGCTGGGGCAGCGCGGGGCCCGTCCATGCATCCCGCAGCCTTTGCTTCCAAGCACGTGGCATTGAACTCCTCTCCACGAGGAGAGCCGGACAGGGAGTTTCTTGCTGCACCTAAAGTATTAATTACAGGCAGCAAGAAAAGAATGTCACTTTTCTCTCCTGAACTTTAGCAATTTACCAGGAAAAAGCACTCCAGAAGCTGCTGGTTTAGTGGCTGACTTTCCCGACAGTGATTGAATGCTTTGATAAGAAGCAGGAGCTTGTTTGCCACCTCATTTACCACGCCGGGCTCTTTCTGCAAAGCACATAATACTGTTCTTACCGGACCAGGGCAAAAAAGAAGTAGAAAACAGAAATATACTTGGGACTGACCCTCACGTAACAACACAGCCCATGGTCTCGCTTTCTTTGAATTATCCTGCGCTCCACGTGTTGAGAAATTGCCTTCTCTGGTGGACAATTGCTTGCCAAAGCCCTGGGATCCTGATTGATCTTTGTGCCTCTGCAGTCAGGAGAGCAGAGCAGAGCAGAGAGGAGCGTGAAAACCAGGACAAGGAATGGGAAGGACAAATTGCCCCTGAACTGTCCAAGCAGCCGTCTGGCTGGCTAATGTTTTCTAATCATCCCTGTAAGTGGAAAGGAGAGGGAAGACCAGGAACTGTGTGGTGCTCACACAGCTTCGTGGGCAGCAGCAGCATAAATTAGTCCTTGCTTGCTTTCAAACCTCACAGCAATTCTGGGTCCTCCTGCATGAGGCTGTCCTTGCGACCGCAGGCATCTGCTAGGGAAATGCATCCTTGGAGCTTATCTGCCAGGGCTGGCTCTTACAGAAATCCCGGGACTAGGATGGATTCTTTTGCCAAGGAAAAAAAAAAAAAAAAAAATCACATTATATCCAGAACAGGCTTGTTAGCCAGGAGTGACAGTAAACTTAGAGAGAAGCTTGCCAGAGGTGACATGACCCACAGTCTAGAGGCAGGTTGTCCTAACGAAAGGAATCAGCTGTTCTGCACAGTGACAGTCCTCCAGTTTACTTTCAGTTGATGTGAAAGGCATCTATTAAATCAAATTATTCTGAATCTAATTATTCTAAATCTAATCTAATCTAATTATTCTAAAATGCAAAACAAGCTTATGAGCATCAGCTTCTTGGCCAAACTTCCAAAAAGTTTCTTCCTGTTATAATTGAAATACTTTGTATTTGAATTAGCTAGGGTTAGGGGTGACCATACCAAACTGTGATTTTCTGAAGAGGTTTTCTGAATCTGAATTTGTGAATATTGAAGCTTCTTGCACATTTCTGTTGTAACTCCCTTGCCCAGCATCTCCTTTGCAAGCTGAGCAGTCATTATCTAGTTAGGACCTCTTCATACAGCAGTCTTTCTGTAAGTCTTATCTCTATTTTTGCCCTTCTCTGCCTCTTTTCTAATTCAGCCTGGAGCTTTTCTCTGAGAAGGCCTGACTGATATCGCATACAGTATGTGAGATGCAAGCCCTTCAGCTTAAATGCAACCTCATAGCTTATAGAGAGTGCCCTTAGATGCACAAGCTAATTGCTAATGGTAAAGCATTTGCAGAAGGGTTCTGCACCCTATTTGCAGGCCAAAACAACACAGAATAAGCTCCATTTTTTTTTCCAGCTGGCACGGGGTAAAAAATTATATTGCTTTAACTCTGTTCTGGTTTCTTGACTAGATGAAGGCAAATGACATGTTTTTCCACCAGTCTGTTATTACAGCTTAAACTCTGCTCAGTTGGTTGAATAGATGCGTTTCGCTCACAGAAGATGAACTTCCTTCTCTGGAAGGATAACAGCACAATTGTGTCCAACATAGCAATTTCTAAGCCATTTCTTCAAAAATAGCACTGTTCAGACCAACGGTACGAGGCACATGCCCAAGGCCATCAAAGCCAATGTAGAGTGCAAGACCATCTTCTGCTACGGTATTTTCTCTCCCTTCTCGGAGAGGACGTCCAGCACCGTTGTGGGTCTTCTCAGAGCGACAGGTTACGGCACTGGCTGAGGAGCACGTCCTGCATGGATTGATTCAGACCACAGGTCTGGCTGTTTCCAGCAGCTTGACTGGGAACAGGGCTGTGAAGCCCATTTGTATGGGAGGCTGCTGGGCCAGGCTGGAGGCACTTCTCCCCGAGACATGAAGGCAGGAGGAAACAGTTGGATGCCTAACACAACAGCAGGCAACAGCATCAAACTACAGAGGACATCTCGGTCTGGTCACACAACCTCCTTTTGCCTTGTTTTTATGAGATTGATTTTTCTTCTGCCTCAGATGGCTGAAGGAAGACCTCCCTCTGCTCTGAGAACATTTCCTGGGATTTCAGCAAGAGCAGGATCATGCACACAGTGGTCACGGAGCTCGTGTCCTTCGTGCTCTGGGAAGGCATTGAGTCATGAAGAAACTTTCTTATATGTGGGCAAGATACATTTTTTCCGAGCTAGACTTGGGCATGCGCCTTCCACCACTTGCTTCAGGAGCAGCGGAGTTGGCTCATGGAGCATAACTGAGTCTCAGACAGACGCCCTGCCTACCGCTGAGATTGGCAATGCCTGGCTTTGCTCAGAGGAGACTTTCAGGGCGGTCTCAAATACAGAACAGGGGGGACTTAAGTGAAGGGAAGAGCCCTGCCATTAAACCAGCTACAAGGCAGCAGCCTCCTGCCTCGGCACTGCCAAGTAGCAGCGCTATTGACAACGAACCTGATTCATGAGATACATTAGAAATAATCCGTTCCAAAATTAGGCATGCTTCATTAGACAATTTCTACACCTAGATGAAAATCATTCCTTTAAGATGCGCGGTTTGAAGTGCGGCAGTTAGTGTATGTATTTACCATCTCCTGATTTGTCATTTCTTTCTGAATGATGCAACACAGAGAGAGTTCTGTTTGCTTTCACACAGCAATTGCCACCTTGTTACCCAGAACAGAGGATTTTATTAGCTTAAGTAAGTACCTGCAGGACAGATGAAGAATCGACAGGTTGTTCAAATCTGTATTTTGTTACTTTACTGAGTAATCTGGGGGGAAAATGTTTCTCTCTGTTTTGTAGAGTGTTGCCTTGCTGAGTGGGACCCTGGAATATTGATGTTAGTTACTTCAGAGAGTGAACTCTTTTTCAGCTTATTTTTGAATATTTAAACCTAGTCAGTTTTTGAGTAACGCATTTCTGCATGGCACCCACTGCCATTACTCCCAAGCTGTATTTCTCCTCTGTCCCAACTGCCTGCCTTCACCATGTGTCAGGGATGAAACATCTCAGGCATATTAAAAAAAAAAAAAAAAAATCTATTTATAACTTTTAAATCACTGTAAACCTGCTTTGCATGGAAGGGGTTTTGGAACTATTTAACATCATTTTTCTAGTTCTGGTAGCTGGATAGTGACAGTTTGAGTGCGCACAAGTGCATTTGCTCAAGTACTGCCAAGAAAACATATTCGTATTTTCCAGTGGTATTTCTAAAGGTAATCTGATACATCAACAGCTTCTCCAGTTAAGCACCAGAGCTCTCAGACTGTATAATCTTAGTGAGGAACAGAGCTGAGCTTAATGAGCAAGCAGACTCAGTTGCATTAAGGTTTCTGGTGTTCACCAATTGCTTTTTGCCAGAGCACACCCTGGGCGGATTCTGAGTAACAGACATAATGACCGCTCTGATTTTGCCAGCTAGCGAGGGTCTGCCCACTTAAGCATGCAGCAATCCAAACCAGGCTCCAGAGCACTTTAAACAGGAGTTTCTGGAAATCTTGCCAGGTTGCCAGTGTCTTTCTTTTTTCCCCTATTTTTCCAGTTCTGAACTGCCCCCGGCCTGCCAGGCTCCACGTGCTACAACTGCTGTGGTTCCTTCCCACAGGGAGGCAGAAGCTGCGGGTCGCAGGGATGCTGCAGCTTCGCCTCCCTGGGAAAGCTGTGCTAAGACATCCGACACAAATGTCACCAGCCCCCAGGTCCCTCTGCACCCCCAAGGACGATTCTGCAAACAGCATCTCCCAACCGTCCTGGGAACTGTGACGTGTTTCCAGAGTGTGTCAGTGTTTACTGAGATGCTTTTATCTCTTCACCAAAGCAGGAAGAGCTGCTGTGTGTCCTGAAAACCTCTTATGGCATTTTAATTAAAGTCTCCAAGCAAACCCTTTTTCCTGGCTCTGCCAGCCCAGCCTCCCTGCCCTCAGCACCCTGCTTTCCATTTTTATTGGATTGATTTCCAGGCTGACCATATTTGACAACTGGACACAGCAATCACAATGATTTTTCCTCCTCTTTAATCAAGAGGCTTACGATAAGAAAATAACCTCAGTGTGTGCTGGGGGCCTTTACACGAGGGCGCTGCAAACCCCGCCGGGGCCGGTGCAGTGCCGTGCTCAGGCACCATCTAGCTGGGATGAGTGCTCGTTAACATTTTTCCTTATAAATATTCTATCCAAAGGTGTTTTTCAGCAATTAACAGCTGAGGTAACCTTTCAGGGCTTTGCACCAGTCATCCTCTGCAGACGGGTGCTCCCTGGGGTAAGGACCCAGCCTGGATTTTCATCTGGGATGCATCTGGAAACACTCTTGGTTTGGGCTGTGTTTGCTGGCCATCAATGCACCCTGCATTCGCCCCCACCGAGGAGCAGGCTGCACCCCATGGTGCAGCACCGGCGTGGCTGAGCTGGGGCTCCGGCCCCAGACGGGGGGAGCTGCACCGCTGCTGCGTCTGGAGCAGCCGGCGTGAGCTGAGCCGCGCTGCGCCTGCAAGCCGGTTAGTTGTGTTTTATTTCTCCCTCATGGAAACTCATTTATTATTTTACATTACTGTCTGAAGCGTCGGAGCATCTCTTCCTGCATTTAAAATAGGAGAAAAAAATCCTCCCTCTGCAACATTCACATTGAGGGTTAGCTCTCCCAGCCTCACTGCACAGCTCGGAGATTTGGGATGAGGAGGCTTGATTGAACCCATTGTAATGAGCAAAGCAATCTCAATTTAAATAGCAGTTAATAAAAGATGCCTATACAAGAACTGCAAGCATCCTGACACTTGATTAATCGTAGTACAGCATAGTACACCTACCAGCACTAAAACAAACGCACAAACATTCAAAAGGAAGTAATTAACTCAAAAACTCGTCCAGCTGGTACCCCGCTACATGGAGAGCACTGCCAGCCCCGCTCGGTGGAACAAACCGCTTTTGTCAATGCGCAGGTTTGTTCTGCTTTGGACCTCGCTACGGAGGAGCGAAATTCACAGAAACAGAGGTTTGGTCCTGGGGCCTGGACTGCTGAGTGTCTGAATCCAAAGAGAAGGATCGGATGGAGGGGTCCAGCTGCACGCTGTGGCTTTTCAGCGCTCGGCGAGGCTGCAGCCTGCGCGCTGCAGTGCCGGCAGGCAGCATCCTCCCCTCATTCCTCGCAGACCTCTGGCCCCTGGCTCAGGTGAGACCCGCGTGCAAGGAGCTCTCGGGAGCAAACACCAGCCCGGGGTGAAGGGCTTTGCTGGCCGTTTCACAAGCACTGAACGGGGCTCAGAGCAGAAAAGTTTCTAGAAAAGGAACCTGCTGAAGCACACAGCTCACCTGCTGAAATACTGCGGTGGTGGGATCAGCACCGCAAAGAGCTGAATCTGGGGAATACAGGGGAGGTGCTTTGCCTACCATAGATACGTCTTCCGGTAACAGAGCACGCAGTGAGTTACCAAGGATGCAAAAATGAGAAGTTATGCTGCATCACAGGGTATAGAGGAAGTTAGCAGAAAACAGGTTTGTTTTCTACGGGTATTATCTGAAAATAAGATATGCTGGCTGCTCTGGGAACCTGGTATCTTTAGGGAGTACTCTGCACCTTTGGAGAGGAGGAGCAAACCTTGCAGCACAGGCAGCAATAACTCTGGGCTCCTTGCCCTGTGCCTAACTTGCTATGGGAGCACAGGGAGGACTCTGCACTCCATTTTACTTCATCTGGGAAACAGAAAACGCTCCTGCAGGCAGCTTGCAATATGTCTTAGATCTATCACTGAAGGGGAAAAAATATGCTAATCCTAAATCTTGGTTTACACAGAAGCACAACCAGTTAAAACAACACCCAGGGTAGGAACTGCTCACATTTCAGCCTCTCGCAATGCAGATACAGAGGTGCATTTTCTCTGCAGGACAGCAGCCAGTCGTTTCCATGCTTCACTGTTTTCGTTTTTTGTTTGATTGTTTTTTGTTTTTTTTTTTTCCCATCAGAATGAGGGGATGAAGAGCTGGTGCCTACAGCAGTAACCTTATGTTTCAGTGGCATTCATGCCCGTGGCTATCAGGGCTCTTGAACTGCCAAGTGCCATTCACACGGAGGGTTAAGAAGGTCACAGGCCCACATCCCGCAGTGGAGGAGCCAGCCCAGGACAGCCAGCTCTGGCACTGCAGGGCCACGGGTGACCACGTGCACCTTCCACGGGGCAGGTCAGTGACTGAAGGACAGCTCTACAGACAGGCTGATGATTTCAAATGCACAGGGTGATCAATAACGAGGAATTAACAGAGGAAACCATAAGGGCTATCACACCGGCCATGGCAATGTTTCTTTTGGGACATCTACTGAGGACTTGCCCCAAACGCAGTTGCGTTGCTCGTCTCCGGCTCAGTTTGCCTCCTTTGCCTGTTCAGTCAATCTGGTTTGTGTGCTTTTTGGAGCAGGGACTGCACTGCACAGCATGTTTGTTCAGCCCTAGCGTAACAGGACCCTGATTTCATTTAGGGTTCCCTAGGCATTACTGTAATATAAATGTTAATTAATAATTAAGCTTCTTAAAATCCCACATCCTTAATGACACATGTGGTCTGACTTTAAATATGTCTCTAAAAACCACCTCCCTGCATCTCCACAAGAAATAAATTCAGGATTCAGCCCTCTCCTCTCAGCAGCAAGAGTGCTGTAATCCCAGACTTGCCCTTGGAGGTGTATATTTATCTCTCTCCTGAAAACCTCACATTCGGGGATTTACAAACCAAGCTCACAAGTTCTAGATTGTCCTCCAGCCCTTTCCAGAAATCAGTTTTCCTGAGCCTCCCCTACACAAGTCCTTGGGAAACCGCTGTCACAGGAGGGGGAATAGTGCTGGGAAGAGGCTGGATCCAGCTTTGCAAGAGCACATAATTCTGGGGACTTTCTGCCTCTTCTCCACCCTGGCTGGTACTGGGCACAGCCATCTGCAAGACACGGGGTAGGATCTTGCTAAGCTGTAAATTCCTGCCACAGCCCAGGCAAAGGAGGGAGCCCAAGCTTTCCAAAGCTGCTCCCATGTGTGACTCAGATTCTGGTGTCACATTATCCAGATTATCCACTTGCGTGTTCACAGAGTGCCCTCTGCCCACAGAAGTTGGCCCTTGCCTCATCCCTAGCCGCCGCGTTTGAGCTCTCCACACTAAGTCTGCCAGCAATGGCAAAATCCTCAAGCAGCTCCCTTTGATTCTGCATTTCTTGGCTTTTGTTGGTTATTTGTGTGCCAGCTTTGCTGTTATGTTAATGTGCTGAGAAGGGTTTCTCTCAGCAGGCAGCACCGCACCGAGGGCTTTCCTAATGGGGATCAATGGGGCAGAAAGAAAACAGTGAGCCAGTGCTCTGCAGCATCCATCCTCCAGCAGCCTCTTGTGACCAGCTGCTGTTGTGCTGAGCTCCTCCTCCCTCCCCCAAACTGGGAAAATTATACTATGGCCAGAAATTCTGGGTTAATTCACTAGCGGCTACTTAAACCAAGGATGAGTGTGCCGCAAGGTGGTTTCCTCTCATCTGTGAAGTGCTGTTGAGATGCGGAGTTACTGGGGATTGGGAACAAGAGGCAGAGGAGATTCAGCAGAGCCGCAGCCAGTGAACTGCCTCAAAATTTGCAGCCCCATCTCAAAGCCAAGACTTGCAAAAATGCTGAGAATAAATAACCCCCAACACTTTTAGCATGCCTAACTCCTCGTAGCTGCTCAAAGCACGTCCTCTGCCCCTCTGCAAGAGGGCTTGCCTTTGCCCACACCTTGCACCATAAGCAGGCGCACTCGCAGTGCGAGTCCGGACCTGGGGTGGGATGGACAACACCAGGCCAGTGCAGCCACAGCCAGGGATAGAATGCTACTGATCCAATTTATATACTGATTGACAAACAACATTAATCTATATACACAACAAATATATCCTGCAACACTATAGCCCTTTGGACTGAACTACGGAGTGGCTGTGTGCATCTGGGAGCGCACAGAGCCCGGTCGCAGAGCAGGGACGCAGCCCCCGTCTGCTGCCACCCGGCAGCTTCAGCCACAAAGTCTTCTGAAATGGAGACAATATGAAAGAATATAAAGAAACTTCACTTCTGCCTGGAAGGATTTTCTGAATGTTTCTCAGCAGCATCCTTACAGGGAAGGGGTGGGTGGGGAAGAGCTGCAGGCACCGCGGGGCTGAGGAAACATTTCCCAAAGACTCCGGCCCGAGAGGTTAAAGCAAACACGGGGCATTTCTGAGCCATTTAATGTGCCTGGCTCCCTCCCCTCCCTTGCCACTAGCAATCTCTTATCCCAGGAGCCTCAGAAAGATTCCTGTTTTTCCGAGGAACATGACAGACATCAGCCAGCACTAATGCGGCTCTGACAGAGGAGCAGAAACTAGCCGAGAACATGGGTCCTGCTTTGATTATTTCTGAGCTGGTGAAGGGGTAGAAGAGAAGGAGGAAGATGTGAAAGGAACATTTTAAAGGCCACAGGCAATGAGGCAAGTCAGGAGGAATAATAAGAGCCCCAGTCTGTATTAGGACTTCACTTACAAATAACTTATGGAAGGCAGCTATGAGATCAATGTGATTTCATACCCAATTAAACCGTAGTGCACAGAGTCCTGGAGGCTGCAGAGCACGATTTCTGCTATGCACTGCTCACATACCTAATGCTCTGATAACATTTACTAATTATGTGTCTACTCTGGTCAAGTGCTTTCTCAGTGTAACCGGGCTCGGGTGCGACTGGTGGGCAGCGAGGCGGGGGCACCCGCGTGCCCCAGCTCTTCCGTCCCCCAGCTCGCCCCGCCAGCATCCCGGCCGGCAAGGGAAGGAGCCGTGCACCGTCCCCCGCAGCGCACATGCTGCAGCGTGAGCGAAGGTGAGAGCAGGTAAAGCAACATTGCCGGGGGTGTTTCACCTGCAGCTGGACTGGCCGTTTGGAGGCTTCTGCTCAGGGAGAAGACATTTGACTCTCCCCTCGCACTCAGCATTTCAACAAGGCAGAAGATCAGAAGCAGGTTTTCACAGGCAGGTTTTTTTACAGAGCCCTCTGTCATCTCCATCTGTCCCAGCCTGGCTGTCCTGGAGCCTGCCGGCGTGGGCTCCCGCGGACGAGAGGCAATTAGAGGTTAGTTCGACACGAGCGTGGGGAAGTGAGATCAGAGCTGTTCATCTGTCAGTTCTCCCCCTCCACCCCCCATTTCCAGGGAAGGCCTAGAGCAGACGTGTCTCTGGTTATTGACTTTCAGAAACCTTTGACATTCACAGGCTCTGCCTTTCACAGGGAAGGATTCCAGCAGCAGTTTATTCTAAAATTGCCAATATAGATAATCTGCAACCCTCGCTTCTCATCTGACCTGCCGTCCCAGCCCCTGTGCCCTGCTGCCTCCCCCTCCTGCCGATGGCCGGGGCCCCCATGTCCTCGCGCCTGGGTCACCCAGAAGCCTGGCCACCTCCCAGCGCTTCTGCATGCACAGAGAGCGGGGAGGGGGCTGCACGCCCTGGCTGGGCCCAGGGCTGAGCTGTGCAGCTGAGCCGGGAGCTGAGTCCCACCAGCCCAAAGCGCAGCTGGAGGGTCCAGCCACCAGCCCCTGCCAGCACCGGCTGCCTCCCGGGTGCTGCCAGGGGTGGGACGCATCTTTGGCTGCAGGAAGCCACGGTGCGATGGATGTGCAGTAATGGACGGATGCTTTTTAACACCGCAGCCTCTTGTTCTGCTCCTCACAAATTGGTTGTGCTCTTGTCAAACCTCTCATCCATTAACCAGAGATGCCGCTTCCCCCGGAGACGGGCTGAAGTGAACCCTACCAAAGAGCACGGTGCAGCCGCTCAGCAGTTTGTGTTTGAAAATGGACAGTTTTATGGGCAGCAACCCCACATCCCCAGCACTCGCTGCTGGGAGTGACGTGCTGAGGACCACTGAGCTGCTGGCTCTGTCCCCTGCAGCCTCCCCTCTTTGCAGAGGGGACATGACCGAGCTGTGCCAAGCTGCGAGGAGCCCGCTCCCACTGCCAGCCGAGCCTCAGACCTAAACGATATCAATAAATTATGACAATAACAGCGAGCACGAGCTGCGTGGGGCAGGAAATGTCACCCACTTCTGCACCTGCACCTGGGCGTTAGGTCAGGGCTGCCGACACGGTGCGTTGCGGTTGTTCCAGGCGTGCCCGTCCCTGCTCCTCGAGCCCCGGGCTGCATCAGCTCATTGCCCGGCAGCAGCGCGGGCTGACGCGTTCAACCATTGCAGGTTAGGGAACGAGACCCTGTGAGCGTCACGCAGAAAGGCACAGTCATTGCAAAGAGCTGTCAGACATTAACGGGAGGGAAATCAAGAGCCCTTCCACGTGTGCACTCTGTGAAGAGATTAAAACGCAAGATAAACAATAGAGTCAAACACCAGGAGCATATTTAGTTTTCCTCTCTCAGGCACTTGCTATTTTCTCAATGGCAGTGAGGGGAAAAGAAAAAAAAGAATATTTCTGAAAACAAACCATTCCAGACAAGATCCAGGCAGCAGTAAAACCCAAGGCTGGTATTTACTCCCTAACATATTTAATAACACAAAAGCAAAAGGAAGCAGCAGGGCCAGCTGTTCAATAATATTTCTTATTCTTCAGATTTAGACCTTAAAACATTAATATGGTGACTGGTGAAGATTACTTTCTTTCTACAAATGGAGGAGCAGAGGTGCAGCAGGACGGCTCCAGGGAAATGTCAGTGCAGGAGATGGAATACAAGGGCAAGTCCTTGTTTAAATATGAACACCGCAGGGAATGGGCTAATGCATTACAGGTACACGTGAGAAACACCTGGGAAAGACACGGGGTGACTGTTTCAATCTGGTAGCTGTAAGATTTAAAACTCTCTCGTTAAATGCATATTCTTTTCCCAGAAAGCATAAATTACCCTGCACTTCAGCAAAGTCACAATAGCATTAAATCAGCACGAGAGGAGTCAGGCTTGAGCCCTCTTACACGGTTCAGGAAATCACTGGTTCATGGGGAAGCACCTACAGCATCAAACGCTGCCATGCAACAGGGAGTTTGAGCCTCTTCGTGGGTGATGGATTGCATCTTGGACACTGCTCCAGAACTTGGTCAAGTTCTCATTTTATTACATCTGCTGAGAAAATACAGCTGAGTTCTTATTACCCAGGAAGCCCTTTCTCTAGCACATGTAATAGTTTATTGAAAAAAATGACTTATTCAGTTTAATAACGAGAGGACACTTGTGTGGCCACCCCTATCAATTCCAGGCCAGCCTGCCTGCATCTCAGAGTCTGCTAATTCAGTGCTGAAAGTTCCCAGGCTTGCTAGCGTGCATGTGGAATTATGCTGGCAGCTCTGCTGCAGCCATGTGAAAGACCTTCCTGAAAAACCACCAGTGCAAAAGGGAGCTCAGAGGACAAATCTCCATAAAGCCAACGTAAGTAAATCTAAGGGCCACTGCTGAGGCAGCCCATGGTCCCCGCTACGAACCACTGTGCAAACTCTCCCTGACTGGTGCTGAAGAGCACTCCCTTCCCAGGCAGAGAGCAGGAGGACACTTAAGGAAAATGTCCAAAAGGATGTATAATATTGTTATAATGTGCATAATACTGGAGGGAACTGAACGAACAGCAGCTAATGGAGATTTTTGCTCCACCCAGCACAGAGGGAAGCAGTAGTGCTCTCCAGTCAAGATCTTTCATATTGCTAATGGGTGATTATTTTTGGAAGTGATGCTGCTTGTTTGTTATCTTTCATGGAGCAGAGAGGCCCCATGCTGCCCTAATGTGACCAGCGAGCTCCGAGTGCTGCGTCCTGCCGGGCAGTTTGGAGGCTCTGCAGGAGGCTCGCCGTGCCCTGCTGCCCACTGGCCAGTCCCTGGGACCCGAGATAGGACCCAGGACCCTTTGCTGGTATAAACCAGGCCTGGCGAGTACCGGCTTAAAACTGTATTGTTCAGACAGCGGTTGGTGCCTGGAGCACAAGAGCTGCTACGACTTCCCTGCTGCCCCAGGCACAGTCGGGGTTGGAGCTTCCAGGTGCTCCATGCTCCCCATCAGCCCAGGGCTGGGATGGGAAAAGGAAGAAATCTGAATGGAAAGCTGCTGTTGTTGGATGAAAGAAGTTGCTTCCCAGGCTTGGCTTTGCAGTCTCCGAAATGACAATCTGCTCAGCAAGAAGAAAGGATGTCGGGGGTGTGGGGGCTACTCGATAAACCTCAGCAGCTGCTTCAAAAAACCAAATGCTCGTGCGGGGAGCGATGCTTAGGGCCTACGGCACAGAGGACCAAGGGAACTGGCCTGATATTATCATGCACATCAGGCTTGCTCACATTTAGCAGATTACTTTAGAATTTGCATTCTGGCAACGTGAGCTGAAATAGCAACCACAAACTTTATTAGTCTAATATATAAGGTGATTTGCATAATTTCCTATTTGCATGGGGCTCCTATTTAATTTTTTTCCCCTTGTATGATCAAATATACCTACTTCCAGATGAAATGCATTCTGAGTTTAGAGGATTAACCTGCCTGCAAGAAGCGACAATGCTGACTGCTTGTTATCTGCAAAATACAACCCCAGGATCCCTGAAAGCTGGAGAAATCTCAGCTCTCTTCATTCCTTGTCACAGGGAATTGCACCACCACCACTTCCAGGGGTTTGAGAAAGAAGTCTCATACTTGCCCAGGACCCCCTTTCCCCCCCTGCCCCTTTCGGTGTGTGGGCCACATGTAGATATAGATGGGGATGCCGTAGGTCACAGAAAGCCCATGTATGTCCACCCAGACATCCCAGGTTTGATGTCCAAGGCTCCCAGTTCCCACAGGGGTGCAGCATTGCACCTTCCGCCCAGGGGGACGGAGCTGGTTTGTCTCTGCCGATGTTTCAGCTCCCTCTTGCACAGGCAGAAATGGGATTCAAAGCTGCATCTGAAGGGAAGCGGCTATTGGGAAAAGAGCAGCTTTGTAGCTTGTCTGAATGACACAAGTCTTTAGGAGCAATATGTACTAAATGACTGGATTGGTAGCTAAGATAACACTGGCTCTGCCTCTCTTTGGAGGGCACAGAAGAGATGTGTCATCCCTGTCTGCCTCAGTTTCCCCATGTCAGGTATGAGGATGGTCGACAGTACAGGCAGTGCAAGAAAAAGGGCATTGCTGAGGGTTAATTAATTTTCAGGAGGACTGAGCTCCTCAGACAGCAGGTTCAAAGTGGTACCCAATGCCCTGCTCAAGAATATGCCATCTCCACCCACGTCTGTCACCTAATCCATGGACCCATCAACCAGTGCGACTCACCGAAGCACTCAGCCCAAGGCTTATTGCCCGCTCGAGGAGGGGGAACTCCTCAAAGATGGCAGTGCCCTATTGCTGCCAGGTCAGCGAGGTGCCGCACGTGCCCCTGCCACACTGAGACCATCCTCATCACCACCGCCCTCGAGAGCCCGCATGGATTTTCCATCTGCATCACCCAAGTGACAGACACAAAATGGCTCTTGTCTAACACAGATTAATATTTAACACAGGCTTCTTCACACCTGCCATGCTGGCTGGACAGCCTGCCTTTTCTTTCATGGGCAGAAAAGCCTACATTGATCTGCTGCTAAAAATAAGACCTCCAAGGTTCAGAGGCAGTGCCACCAGCTGCCCCAGTGAGGCAGCAAAAGATTTCTTGCGTCTGTTGCCTGGCAGAGGCCCAAAGTATTTTCTGGTACAAGGGACTTTTTTCATGCATCACCAAAGAACAGAGCTGCTATTTTTAGCTCTAATAAGCATATTTAATTTCCTACTGCCTCATTTCAACTGTTTTGTGCAACTAGCATTTCTGAGATGTCCCCAGGGACGGGGGCGAGGACCAGCCGTGTGCCGCTGGCCAGGCTGAGCTCGGCACTTTGCAGCTGGTTCGTGTCCCTCGAGCATCTGAACCGATGCCGTTCCTCTCAGCACCACCAAATCCCGGGATTCAGTAAGGAACCATGTGCCAGGGCCACTCCAGCTGTAACCCTGAGGCTCCCACCTCCACAGGGGACTGCAGGGTCCTCTGGGCAAGGACCCCCCACCTCCCAAGTGCCCCCGTTACTATCTGGAGCAGCAAATTACACGAATAATTAATCGACGCAACATCAAAGGTCGCTCATTTGAAGGTATAAAATGCAGAGTAAGGCCCAAATTTTGCAGTTCAGAGTCATTCCCAATTAAAAAAGAGCTGCGGTAAGAGCAGGAACGGTAGAGCCATTTCCCAGTTGGAAACACTGTGGTGCAGGGGGGAGCTGAGCCCGCGGAGCCGGCTCCTGCACGCTTTGCCGCTCACCAGCACCATTCCTGGAACACACAAGATAGAGAAAGTTGTGCCATGGGCCCCTCAGAGCTCAAGGTGGGCAGCCAGTGTAGTACAGACAGAAAATACAGAGGATATTTTTGCCTTGATTTCAGGGAGAAAAAAAAAAAAGCCAACAAAAAAGAAAAATCTCATGAGTAGATGGTTGGCAAAAGCTCTACAGAAAAAACCTCCCACTTGCGAGGAGCTGGGGTGTTAGCAGGGACTGGGAGTTTTGTGCAGCTGCAGAGGTGGAAATCCGAGGGTGACAGATAAATAGAGCTTCACGGGAGCTGCATCTCTTATGCCAGAAAACTGACCCCGGGAGGTGCGCGGGTCCCCTCGGGCTGAGGGCACCGTCCTGCTCCACGTGTCCGAGCAGAGGAGGAGCCCTGCTGCACCACTTCTGTCCCTGAGCCAAACAACTGCTACAGAAACAGGGGATTTTTGAACGTGGGGAAGAAGATTCTGTGGCTAATGAATGCCATTTCAGTACCAAGAGATGCTTTTGCCATTTTCCCGCTCCCGCAGAGGCCTAGCAAAGAAGAGTTAATGCTTTCTGTTTCCATTCAGTTAGCTTAAAAAAAAAAAGTAATTTCCAGCAGCACGAAACATGCCTCCTTCAGAGCAGAGAGGCAGAAATATGCTGGATGCAGAATGAAAAAAATGCATCTGTCCCGGTTTTGCAGGGATTGCCATGCTCGGCTTCTCTCGGCAGAGCTGCGGCAGCCCCAGCCAGCGCCAACAACTGCCAGGCAAAGAGGGCAAAAAAGTCCTAACCAAACCCCAAATGCTGAGGGAGTGAAGTGTTCATAAGGTTTGATGTATTCATCAGAGCAAGGAAAATTAAAAACAAAATCCTGTTGTGTGCAGAAGTACCAAAAATAACATGGCCATGGCGTGCTGTGCAGAGATCCCCACCGGATCCAAAAGTCGCCGCACGGCAGCGACCGCAGCACGAGAGCTGCTGTGAGCTGTTCCCCCGCTGCTCCCATCACTCGGGGCTTTGGGGGAAGAGCAGGGGAGCCAGCAGGGAATGGGTTAATCTGGGCTTCACGCACACAGATGCACCGTGCCTCTGTTTTCAGAAAATCAACTTCTCCGCACGGTTGCGTGGGATGACTGACAGCACGACACCCCCGACCGGCACGGAGACGGTGTCCGAAGAGGTTTGGCCGATGGGAGCTGAGGAGGTTTATGAACCGTGGCCAAAGAGGGCGGCAGCTCTCACCTGTGCTCGCAGGAGGTGTCGGCAGCGCTGAGGCCAGGCAGGAGCTTCGTCCGGCACCGAGCAAACCCACCCTGCCCAGGTGCCCGAGGGTCGGAGGAGAGGGGATGTCACCCCCGGGATGGAGCTGCCAGGTTGGGTGGACATCTGCGTGGGCCAAGGTCTTCACCTCAAGAGGATCTGGGCAGGGTGCAGTGGGAAGGATGGAAATGTTCGGTGGCTGATTTGGATGCTCTCCTCTTGTTAGGAGGGCGTTAGCAGCTGACCACTGGAAGGGTTTAACTGGGAGTGCTGGGGACCCTCCGTGCTGGACGGCCCTAACCAGGCAGCTGTCCTGCAGTGTGAAATGGAGCAACTGGTACGATGCCAAAGCTCTGCTGTGGAATCAGGGCATGTGTTCTTCAGGCAGGCTGAACTGGGCGATTTTAATAATTGATCTAATTCTAGTTTTCTATAGATTTGTTTCTATCCTGGAAGCAGACATCAAATTCCAAAGCAGGGACATGCACTCACTCCCACCACAAACACCTTCTCCTTTAATGGGCAGAGGCCGGCAGAACCGTGTTGTTACTGACTGGTGATGGACCTTCCTTTTGCAGATGACTTCAGAAGTGTCATAACTCCTAAACTGCGGCTGTCATTAGCTCATGAACGCACTGGGCTGTACTTCCCACCAACATCATCTTAATGGAGACAGCATTCAGAGCAGGGCCCAGATTCACTTTCCATCCATTATCGATTTTGGTCACAACGGAAGGGGACGCAAATGCTTAACTGTGCCTTATGTGAGAAGTAACGTAACAGCACACAGCATCCCCACATAACTCACTGTCAAGTTCGGGCTGCAAATACAGATCTAACAACTAGACAAATAAAGAATATGGGCTGTTTATAGCTCAGTCCTTATCCTCCAGTAATCAATATGGCTCATTAGGTTTATGAGACAATCATGTCTTCTGCTACCCTGGCCCAGAACCTCTGAGTAATGGCTTGCCGATGCCAAGTAATTATAACTATGTCTTGCAAGTGAAGCAGAAACAACCAAGTAAACTGATTTAAAGCAGTTTAATCGGGCTGAGTTTTCCTTGAGCTCAGTGTCTTTCCAATGTTCTACCTCTAACTTTATCAGCCTGAACCTGTGCTTTATTAGATATTCTTGTTGGGTTTCCATGCTGGGGACTTGGGGAGCATTCTGCTTTCAGATCCAGCGATACATCAGGCTATTCCTCTCCCTCTCTCCCTTACCTACCCTTTCAGGCATAAGAAAGGGGAAGCAAAGGGTAAATGACTTACACACTGTCCCCAAAATGACGTGGGGCATTGACCCCTGACATTCCCAACCCAGGCTGCTCCTCAACCATCTTCCCCGTGCCGCAGCTCACTGCACTGTCCGTGCACATGGGGAAAGGCAAGAGAAGGAGAAACGCAACAGAAGACCCCAACGTCTTCATGACTGCCAAGAAGATGCCCTCTATACACGACGCCAGCCCCCCAGCACTGCTGGAGTTACTCCTCCTTTTCCAGCTCTCTGTTCACTGGTCGTACCCTTATCCTGGGTGCAGGAGACCAGCATGTACATTTTCACACCATGTTGGTTCAGACAAAACTCTGTCATTCTTTCAACCCAAGAACACAGCATTGAGGTTAGCAGGTAATACTTAGGGCAGTGACTGCAAAAGGTCAGTGGCACATGTTTTTTGGATTAGGACAGGGACTCCTTCAGAAAAACCCATTCCTCTGCCAGTGGCTTGGCAGTTCAATGGCTTGGCAATAAATGAGAGATGCTCTTGGGACTCAGTATAATGATTAAAGTAACAGCAATTAGAAGAACAACACTATTAACCAGGGGTAAGGAAATGGCACTGTGTGCGAGCAACACTCCTCTCGACAGCAGGCTGCTCCTGCAGAGATGCTCCTCCAGCTCTTTCCCTCTGAGGGCTGGGTCTGCACCCCACAATTCAGCAGCTACCCCTGGGCTCTGCAGCAGGCAGGGGTAACGCTGCCCATCCACAGCAGGGTGTTCTGCTCTTTCTGTGGTCTGGTGTTTGGTTTGCTTGTGTTTTGTTTGAAATGCCTGCATGTTGGCTCAGCCTTTGCTGCAGAGATGGCTTGTACCCCCAGTTCAGGAAGGCAGAGTCTGACCAGTACATATTACAGAATCCCAGAATGGCAGGGGTCGGAAGGGACCTCTGGAGATCACCCCGTCCAAGCCCCCTGCTTGAGCCAGGACACCCAGAGCAGGGGGCACAGCACCGCGTCCAGGCGGGGTTTGAATGTCTCCAGGGAAGGAGACCCCACAGCCTCTCTGGGCAGCCTGTCCCACTGCTCTGGCACCCTCATGGGAAAGAAGTTTTTCCTCATATTCAGGTGGAAATTCCCATGTTCCAGTTTGTGCCCATTGCCCCTCTCATGAATGCTGATTTGGGAGCAGCCATTGTACATGAGATTTGCAGACTTTCAGAATCATAGAATCATTAAGGTTGGAAAAGATCTCTTGGATTAAGTCCAACCGCCAGCCCAACCCCCCCAGGCCTCCTAAACCATGTCCCCAAGGGCCACGTCTGCTCGTTGTCTGAACCCCCCCAGGGATGGTGACCCCACCACCGCTCTGGGCAGCCTGTTCCAGTGCCTGACCGCTCTGTCAGTGAAGACATTTTCCCTAATACCCAACCTAAACCTCCCCTGGCACAGCCTGAGGCCATTTCCTCTCGTCCCATCACTGTGACTTGGGAGAAGAGACCGACCCCCACCTCACCACAACCTCCTCTCAGGCAGTTGCAGAGAGCGATAAGGTCTCCCCTCAGCCTCCTCTTCTCCAGACCAAACCCCCCCAGCTCCCTCAGCCGCTCCCCATCACACTTGTGCTCCAGACCCTTCCCCAGCTCCGTTGCCCTTCTCTGGACACGCTCCAGCACCTCCATGTCCTTCTTGTCCCGAGGGGCCCAAAACTGAACCCGGCATTCGAGGGGCGGCCTCACCAGTGCCGAGCACAGGGGCACCATCCCTGCCCTGCTCCTGCTGGCCACACTATCCCTGATAAAAACTGATGGAAACGTGGCATCTCCTTGGAAATATTTGATATTTTATAACCCTTTGCAGCTCTGTCTCTTTTAGGGAAGCAGCTACGCTGAGCCCTACAGCATCTGCAGGGATCAAGCTCTCCAAGCCCCTCTAAGTCCCTTCTATCCCCTCCTCCTTGCAGCAGCCCCCATCGTGGTGCTCCAGCTCCCACTCGGATGTTTGCCCTATGAGTGGTGAAGTGTTTAATTTCATCACGAGCTGGATGCTTGGCTTAATAGCCAGGGCTAACTCTTTTTTTCATCTCCTCAGAGAAAAGTGGCCCATCTTTCCACTAATAATGTTTGATCGGGAAAGGGTGGCTGTTAGCAAAGATTAATCGGCTTCAGTGGCACTGGGCAGAGCCCACGGAGGTGGCTCGGGGATGAGGGGTTCTCTCCCTACAAGCAGCAGCCGATGTCTTTTGCTGGTGTCTCTGCACCCACGCCGCACACTCATTGCTCACATCCATCCCCCCGTTCCCTGTCCCTCTCGGCAGCCACAGCTCCCGTCTCGCCTAAGCACCTCTCCCACCACTTCGGAGACACCCAGCTCCTGCGGGGCTGATAACTGCAAGTATTCTGCGGATTATTACCTTGGCAGGGCTTAAATGTTTGCTGCAGACATAAGCCTTGTCATGCTGGATTTTATTTATTGTTGTATAAGTGTATTTCCAAATAAAACAGAAAGTGAACAAATAAACCAGGTGACAGAGCTATAAACCCCACGCCTGCTCATTCACTTGAAGAAAAGCCTGCCTCAACTAATTAACCTGTGCAAGTCTTGTGCTGTTCATAAACAAGGCATGAATATTGTATTTTTTCAGCCAACATACACCACTAAATCTTTATTGGGCAGCAAAAAAGAAATAGCTCCCCTTTCTAGGTTAGACGCAACAACAGCAACAAAAGGCTGAGTTCTTTAAATGAGAATGAAATATTAGAACAAGTTTTTTCCCCTGTGCTTGCTGCCTGCACTGAGTGCGTCTGGACCATGCTGAAGGAGTGAGGTTTGTACGTGTGGAAGTGGCTGAGCTGCAGCCTCCCTGGCATCGGGGGGGATTACAGAAGCAAGCACCAAAACACTGGTTTTCTGCACCAGATCTCCTTGCATGAGGACGGATTACACTGTACAACAGTCTGAGAAGCTGAGGGCTTGCCTCCTTCCTACAACTGCAGAGATGAGCATGTGAAACGGGTAAATGAAGCCATGGGTCTGCAGGGAGGCAGGGGGAGCCGGTCACGCGTCGTGCAAGTAGCCTCTAGGAAAAATAAATAACAGGAAAAGCTGGCAGAGGACGTGCACTGGGGACACGGGTCTGCTGGCCCCGCACAAGTGCGTGCAGAAGACGCCTGCTTTCTTTAAGCCAAGCCCTATGCATTTACTGACCATACATACATAATGGGAGACCTCAAGAAAAATAGAGAGGGGGCAGAAACACAAATCAAGGAGTAACATTTTTGAAGGAGAAATTATAAATTGCAATTTAATCACATAATCACTTTGACACTCTCAAGCAAGCTAATTTCTTCCCTTGCCTCATTTCACCCACTTGGCAAGATGAATCTTAATGAATAATGTCCTATGAATATTTAATTTTTTGATCAATTTGAATTTTTTTCCTCATATTCCTACCTGCTGGATGGATAAATCCGTCCGCTCCTCTTTTCCTCTTGCAGACATACAAAGAACAACAGCTTCTCCTTCGACTTCCATCCTCCCCTGTTTTTTTCCTTTTTTCCCCCTCCCCTTTTGGCCAAGCAGTGGTCATTGCCGTCACCCCTCGCCCGTCCTCTGGCAGCTCCCCGGGGCTCACCCAGCAGGCGAGGAGCCCCTCACTGGGGGACTGGGGCCAATGGCACCAACCTATTTCACCCCGTAAACCACCTGCCAGCTCAGGGAACTTCCTCAAACTGGGAAAACTTTGCAGACAGACAGGGAAATTGATTGCAGAGAACTGCAGATCTTTAATGCGAATTGATTATCTCTAATGGTTTTAAAGCAATTTAAATATAACTGGATTGTTTGGGCAAGAATTTGGCGTCTAAGGAGGGGGCAATAACAATCTCCCTGCTAATGAGTATTGACTGGCAGCATCCTTGCCCGCAGGCGATGGCTGCTCTCGGCTGCGGGGGCCGCGGGTCGCCTCTGCCAGCCCTGCAGCTTTCATGGCCACCTCGAGCCACTGCACCTCACCCCTTCACTAAACACAGATCAACTGGTGTTGGGGAGCTGTGGGATCCCTGCCAGTGTGGGCTTTTAAGAATTAGCTGGACATGTCTGCTTGGGCTGGCCTAAGAACGGCTGACCACCTCCCGGAGCAGGAGGGCAGGATAAATGGTCCACCCTAATCCCCGAGTATTTTGTTTGCTGCTTTTCTTTGTCTCTCCAGATGTTTAATCAATTTATGCCTAAAAATACTGTATTAGAAGAATCTTTTCAAAGTTAACACTGGTTTCAAGCTGGAAATCTGTGCCCCTGACTTCACAGTACAATCCCTCCTCACCACCGCTGCTCCTAACAAGCTGCGGTGAATAACCAGACTGGGTTAAGGCAATGAGAAACACAGAACAGACTTTTACCCTGAAAGCCATCAGGCTTGGGTTTCTTTAAGTTTGTGCTGAGGATCACTGAAAGGTCTTGTCTGAAGGAAAAACTGCACTTCTAGCTCAGCCTGACAGGGTATTTTCTAAGCTTGCTAAGTAAATGTGGCACCCAAGGAAATGCTGGAAAAGTTATTGCAGCTGCACTCTGGGACAGGGTAATTTTGCCTATGAACGGGTTCACACAAGAGAAGCATACTGAACAAGCTGGGACTCAAAGCCTTGTTTGGAAGTGGTGAAGATGATTTGTAGAAGCCAGGATGCTCTGCTGGACCCGTGCTGTGCTGCGCATGGCAGGACGAAATGGAGCAAGAAATCACCATCCCAGCACAGCAGCAGTGCCTGTCCCAGGGGAGGAAGGAATGCCTTTTCCCCTCAAAGGGCTAAGAGCAGGCTAAGGCAGTTGAGACAAATATTATCACACTTTTCTTTTTGCAAAGGAGTGTGCACGCCATCAGCCCCCAGCCCTTCCCCTCGCTGCTGCATGGGCTTTCCCGCGATATGCAGCAAACCTTGCAGCATGCAGCAGCAGGTGACGGGACTGATCCTTTCCCACAGCCTCGGACCGTGCGGGGCCTCGTGTGCCACTGCTCTGGTCCGTGGTGGGCAGCAGATGACCCGTATACAGCACCTAATAGGCTGCGGAGCAGAAGGATTTTGGGAGATCCTTTAGTGCCAGCCCACTCGCACACGCAGTAGGAGAAGGATGTAAGGACTGAGAGTTTAGGAGCCATCAAAAAGCCGTTCCCAAGAGAACTGTTCGTTCTTATCGCTGGGTGGGTTCTTGCAGCCCCGTCTGCTCTTGACTAAGCTAGAGACCCCCAGGCACACAGTGCTTCAAGGGCATCACAACTTTTGTACTTCTGCTTTTGGTCACTTGTTTTATTAAATGAGATCTCCAGGCCAACTGAAGGAATTCCAGGAGCTTTTGGCTGCCTCTCACTTGTGCATCAGGAGCGATAACGTGCCTTTGGCCAGAAAGCCTCATTCACAGCACCCAGGGAGGCTCCCACGGGCTCCGAAACACAGCTTCTCTAACCACGGTCTTGGTTAAACTCAGTATCCCTGTTCCTTATGCCATTTCCTAGCACATAGGTGATTACTGCTTAATGTGATTTGCGCTTTCTATAAATTATTCAGAGAAATCTCAGATTACAATTTATGAATGTACTGCAAAAAGATAAACAAGAAATTTAAGGCCTGTTGTGATTGGAAAGTAAACAAGCTGCAAGCCTCACGAGGAGGCAGCACATGAACTTCTGTGTTAGCATAGATGAGATCTTATCCCATCCTGACCCACTTCTCCCAGCCACTTCCCTCTTCAGTCCTCTTGCCAGCGGACTTCACCATCCATCTCGATCTCACAGGACTCACGTTTGCTGCCTTTTAAATACCTCAGGTTATGCAGAACGAGCTAGACAGGCTTCACCACCTTCGGGTGAAAGCCTGAGCCATTTGTACGTAATCCTGATACACCAGCTCCCCACTGGCTTTAAGCTCGACTCCCTTCCCCTGCTATCACCCCTCCCCAAACACCAACTCTCACCCCAGAGGTGTGCAGCGGAGCTGTAACGGAGGGCACAGCGCTTCCCAGAGCTTCCCACACTGACCGCCACAAACCAGTAAAACCAGTCCCAGTCTCTGCCGAGGATGGGGATCCATCCGCCGAGGTCCCTGCAGATCTCCATTATTGATTGCAACGGATGAGACAGGGGAACAGAACTGTACAGTCTGTCCACAAAGGGCAAAGCATCCGAGAGCACCGGCCACGGCTGCAGGAGCCTTCGCGTCCCCTGTGCTGCCTGCCCTGCCTGCTGCTCCAGCCGAGCTATTTCATGAGCAACTGTGCTTAATAAATCAGCAGAAATGCTTCACTTGAATTCATCGCCCAATATTCAAATCTGCCAACTGTTTGAGCAAGCGAGAGGCTTTAAGGGTGGTTGGCATGTGCCTGTTTGTTTAATCTGTTTATTAAAAGTGACAGTCAAATCACTAGAAATACAGCTGAAATGCCTCCATGAATTTAAGAGAGAAGGAAGCCTGAACACTGTAGCACAGAGGGTTTCTAGGCTCCAAGACTGTGCACAGCAGATCTGCAGAGGGAGAATGGAGAACAGCAATGTCTTGGGAAGCTGCACGGACTCTGAAATGCTGTGGCCTGTTTCTGCTGCTGCCCTGCATTCCCTCTGTACTTTTGGGAGGCTGTTAGCTAGGACCCCCCGCTTTCCCTTCTTTGTAATATGATTTCTTAGAGCCTGTCCTTGCCCTGAAGATCTTACAGGGTGAAGTGACTGCATGCAGACAGCAGCCCTGCAAGGAAGTGCTGATCCAGACGGGGCTTCCAGGCTGTGCAGAACGCCGGTAGCGAATGCTCATAGCATGCTGTGGAACAGGCAGATGTTTCCTCATTCTCTGGGGGTTTTTTTCTGGTTTTTTTTTTTGTTTGTTTGTTTTATTTTAGAAATAGACATTCATTTTCTAGGTCCTAATTCATCCCTGCGTTAAAAGCAGCCAAGCTCTTGGCTTCCCACATTCATCATCTCTCTGTAGCACCTCCAGGTATTTCATGAGAATTTCTCAAGCAACACAGGGACATGAGTGACAGTTTATAAACAGAGTTCAGTCCCTTTAAGATGATCAAAGAGAGAGACAATGGTATTTTATCTCTCTTGGATATACTTCAGCACAGAGTTTGTCTCTGATGATGAAGATCCTAAAGCTGCCTTCTGGAGTGGGCACCAGTGGAAAATGGATTGCATGGAAAAGGCAGCGTGAGCTGGAAGACAGAAGCACTCACTGTGCTCGAGCGGTTGCTGCGGGGAGCGACTGGTGCTCCGTGCGTCTGGGGATGGTCGTTGCAGTTCTGGAGTTCGTGCTGCAGCCAGGGCGAAGCAGGACAGCCTGGAAGGAGTGTGGTCAGCCAAGGCACATCACCTTCTGGCTTCAAACTGCTGCTGTCAGTTCAATGACCTTATCTTGTCAGTGCATGAAAAAGAACCCAAAGGAAATGTGCTTTAAACAGTTTGTGACACGGCACTTTCTAAGGCTATTATCATGTTTGATTGCTCTGCATGTAGTATGAATCAAGGTGACACAATCCCTGGTGGCTCAGCCCATCTGACATCGGGTGCTGTCCTGCACAGAGCCCGCAATCGCAGGGCAAGCCACAGAGAAGCATCTGCCTGTGGGCACTTCCCATCATCGAGGAAACGGAGAAGTCTGCAGGCTGTGCTAATTTCCTGCATTTCCACATTTCCCAGGTACAGAGACAGCCAGAGTGAGTTTGAACTTATTACAGACCTTGTTTGCAATAAACCTTGAAAGGCCAAGAACGGACCTCCAGTGCCTGGACCTGAACCCTGTCAAGTGGGTGATGATGTTTTCTCAACGCCAGAAGCAGTAAACTTCACACGCAGAAACCCTCAGAAAAATCACTGCGATGTGCTGGACAGCAGAACGGCTCAAACAGGCGTTTCTGATGAGCCATGGAGAGAGGAGCGCTTGGCTGGGGACGAGCAGAGCTCAGGAGTGAATAAGGACAAAGAAGTGGGGGAACAGGAATGAAGGAATGAAGACAAAAAGGGAACGAGACAATGTCTGTGCAAGGAAGGGTGAGATTTAAATCACAATACAATTAGACGAACCATTCCTGCTGGAAACGAACACACCAGTACAGCAGCCCAGGCACAATCTACAGCAAATTTGGCCAAAGGTACCTAAATTTGGCAACAGGAGAAGCCTCATTATAAATTATTCACTTCAAACAACTCTAATAGTAAAGAAGAGAACAAGAGAGGCTGCCCGGGTGTAATTTTCAATTCTCACATGTTTTGCAATTATTCAGAGCTGGTTTCTGCGTTATTTCCCCGAGCCCTCGGGATGCCCTGTCTCCCTGGTGAGGTCCAGGGCAGAGGCAGTGCCGGTGGCTGCTGCGGCTGCACCCTCACCCACCAAACCGCACTGCTTGCGTTGTTGACAGAAACCCTCTTTTTTGATCAGTCAGACTCTGCGTCCGAGGCCACCTTTGGGCCCCATTGCCAGGATCTGCTGAGCAGCTCCTTGCCCAGAGTGGTCCAGCCCTGGGTGATGGAGAGTCAGGCAGCAGGGCACCGCGCTGCAGAAAGCGCACGAAAGGTTTGCTCTTTCGCCTGCCTGCATAATGTTGCCATTTATTCTTGTAAAAGGGGAGCAGAGTCACGCTTTGAGACAACCGATGCTTGCAAAAGGTTACCCGCGCTTCGGCATTTTCCTAGAGGAAGTCACAAGACAAGTACCTGAAGTTCACAGCCAAGCTGCAGAATTAATACTTCGCTGCAGTTCTAGTTTGTTCGCTCGATAGCTTTAAACGGCTGGTGGTGGAATTAGAAACAAACCCGCTGGAAAAGCCAAGCAGCCTCCCCATCTCACCCGCTGTCGGACCACCCCACGGGGAGCTGCTGACACAGAGGGCCCGTTTTCATGCATTGCACATTGGAAAACTTCACTGGGCCAGCACACAGGACGGGCTTAGCCTGGGCTCTCGGAGGACATGAAGCCTCTAACAGGGTGTTGCTGGCTGCCTGCTAACCGCAGCCCCTCTGCACCGGCTCCCCACCACTGCATCATTTCAAAAGCATCTTTAAAATCTGCCTCCCTGGGCCGGAAGAGTCTGACAAAACCATATGACAGAGACCAAGCCTGCTGCTTGTAAATGCAGCTGTTGGAAAGCCATTCCAGGCAAACTAACACATTATTAATAATTAAATAACTCGGCACACTTTGCAAACCGGTAAAATAGGGGAGCCTCCTCTCCCCACATCCCTTGAATCCCAAGGCCCTTCCTGTTAGCGGGCTGGGAACATCCTGGCCACTTGCTCCCCTCCAACCATCCAGCCTCAGCAGCGCTGGTGCCCACAGCATCTCATGGGAGCCGGCCGTCGGCTTCCCCTCCTCCTCCTTCAATTATCCTCACAGTTCATATCTCTGAGCTCTTCCCCGTGACCTCTGCCTCTCCACATCTATCTTCCTCTGAAGCTTATACTAACATTAAGTTAGTTCTGCACAGACTTTGGGGCGAGAAATACTTCCCATCTATGAAAATTTCAGCACAAATTTATCTCTGTGTTATTTTAAAGCCTCATCAGCATAGTTTCTGTGTGCTGCTGCTGCACGGAATTGCATCTCTCTGAAGTCATCTTAACTTTGGCGCCTTTGTTGTGCGACTCCTCTCCGTGCCCAGTTACATCCTGTCTAAAGCATTTTTCTTCATTTGCAGGAGCAGTGATACTGCTTAATGAGGGATACTGTGTGCTGCCGTCCCCTGCTAATGGGAGTCACTTCGTTATAAGAATGGCTCTTCTTTCAACCACAGTTTCATGCTATGCAAAGACCTAAATCTTAACACAAGGATTTTAATTTGGGATTAACCAATCGGGAAATTAGATCACTCGTTATATCCATCATTCTGCAGTCCAGGTTACTTCATGCTCCAGATAGCTTTGCTGCAGCGGGGTGGCAAGAGCTGGGCACCAGGAACCAAGACGCTGCCTGGGAGACGGAGCTGCTGAGCGGAGCAGGGGTGGCCGGCAGCAAATAACCTGAATCCTGGAGTTTTCTCTTCAGACACCACCTGCTAACAGCCAGTGCTAACACTGTCCTTGTTTTTTAAGTTATCTCAGTGTCTGAGTCCTTGCTATAATTTGCATACGATCACTTAGCTGCTCAATCTTTGTGCTTTGAACAGGAACCACTTCTATTTTGTGACATGTGCCTCTTCTCTTTGGGATGAGCCTATCCCTTAGGATTGTATTTTCTTAGTTACATGAGTAACTTTTACTCAGAAGAGTAATTCCGTGAGACTCAGTGACGACACCTGCATGTGCAACTGTTTGCAAATTATCCCACTCATAAAATAACCCCAGCTTCCACGACGGCTTCTGCGAGCAAACTGGCTCGCTAGTACATTCTTAGCACAGAAATGCAAAAGAGGTGTAGACACAGATGAAAGAATTTTGTAAGACTTAAGAATCACATAAAAGTTTTTTCATACTTTCAGTACAGATAAATATTCAACATGAATCTTCCTTTAAAAGCTTTTGATTCCAGAACTTATTTTTTTGCAGTCCAAGCCAGCTTAGAGTCCCAGCAGAGCTCCTGCAGCCTGACCCCTCCCCGTGACCAGCCCCAGATCACCAGGTGCTGCTGTTGGCATTAGATTTATTGACTCTCCCTTCACGTTTGGCAGCTGGTTTAACTCAAAACCAATTAATAATGGTGCTCAATATTCTGCTATTGTTTGATGTGTGGCTATCTTATATTGTGGGATTGCTCTTTAGTTTAAAAGTCAGGAAATCCTTTATCTATGGAAGAAAAGTATCCTGTACTTATACTGAGAGTCCCAGACACATAACGTGATTTATACAGTGAGTCAGCCTGGCAAGCAGGTGTGGATGTTATGTTACTTGTAGACAGGAATCCTTCTGGCCTGCAAGCTACTTCCAAAACAAATCCAAGTGAAATATTTATGTGCTATAAGCAGTATGTGGGAATCCCTTGTCCAAGGTCAAAATCAATTCATTATACTGTTAAAACAAATATACTTGTATATGCATAAATATTGGTGTGTATGTCCCTGCATATACAGGCGTACGCGCGCGCACACACGCGCGTGCCCTATCTTGTGAATTCTTGCTTTTTGCTTTCATTTCTAGGGCAACGCTTAATGGAAGATGCACCATAATAGAAGCCCCAGCTGGGGAAGCCATGATACAGCCAAGGTCCCAGAAAGTCAATTACACTGTAGGAGAGGGTGACGATAACTAATGAGATTTGCATGGAAATAACTGATCTCCTGATATAAAGGATCACACAGACTGCGCTGGCAGACATTACTGAAGGGAAAGGTAAAGGCAGAGGATCAGAATACATCAGACGTGGCTGTCGTAATAAGCATTTCTTTATTCCTTTGTTAGAGACGGCCACGCAGGAGACTGAACTGATGGAGATCTGGCTGCATTCTTGCAAAAGCCATTCATTGAAAATTAATGACAGCTTAAGTTTTCAATTAAATTTTAATTTAAAGGCTGTGACTGGTGCAAATCAGCATAGTTCCACTTGTGTCAGTGATTTATGTTAGCTGAGGATTTGGCCCAACATCTCGAGTGAAAGCCCTGCCAAAATATGCTGCAACAGAGATCCTCCAGCCAGATTCTGAAATGTGTTTAAGCCCTGAAAGGTGTAGATAGGCATGAAATCAATGCGAGTCAGGAACTTCTGAAAACTCCATTAGGTGCCTGTCGGAATCTTCTGATGTTTAAAAAACTGGCCCCAAGTAATTCAACACAATACAATAAAGGAAAAAAAAATCCTGCACCCCCCAAATCATCTTTTATTTTCCAGGTGGGATCTGTTCACGGCACTGCTCAGGTTCCAGATGAAGATCTCTGAAGTCTGAGGGTCTCTGCTCGAGACATCCCTTGTGTGGCTGAGGGAAGGTGACATCTTCAGCGGGGCACGTGCCCCTGACCACCAGGCTACATAAAATACAAACCCTGGGCTGACCTGGTGCCTGCCACAGCCCTGGTTCCTGCAGCTGGCTCTGCCTCTGCCCAGGCATCTGCCCATGCGGAGCCTTTGCAGGATTGAGCCCACGGCGTGCTCTTCTGGTCAAGATTACTTGGAGGTCAAAGGCAGGAAAGGCAGATGGGGAGTGCTGGGGTTCACCTCTCTGTCACCGCAAAATCGCAACATTTCAAAGCCTACCTAACTGATCACTGGCACTTGATTTTGCAGTTATGCACTTTTAGTTATGAAGGATTAAACTGGCTTTTCTGCAGCCCCCACTCCCAGTTTTGCAGGTTTTGCCTATTTTAGCATTAGGTTTTTAAAACCTAAATGGACACTGGGATAAAATCAGGAAGCAGACTTTTCAATGTTTAAAAAACACCTCCCCCACTTTGGACAGGGTATAAAATAATTAGCCGTTGAGAGACATTATATATAATTAATAAGCCATTACTGCTATATTTTAGGTAAATAATGCATTTTAATTAACACAGTAATAGTAATTGTAGAGGAGCTAAATGACTGGGGCGCTGGGGAGGGTGCTGGGGGGGGTCACTGTGCACCCCCTCCGCTGCACCGCCCCGGGGCTTGGGCAGCACCGCATCTGCCCGGCGAGCAGCGGAGAAATCAGCCCCGTGGGCACCTTATGCTGAGAACATTTCGAGGTGCCCACGGCGCCGAGCTCTCATGCGAGGCCGGCTGGCGCCAGAGCTCGCAGCGCCGCACACCACGCATGGAAGCGCGGGTGCACCTGGGTTTCGGTGCTCAGCTTCACGTCGCCGGGTTTGCGCTGGGCTCCCGGCCGGTTGCTTCTCTGGTGAGCACCCGCCGAGGTAGTGTGTGCACAGCCCTGAAATACGCCCTGGGTTTTAAATGGGTGCTCCTACTGTATGTCGTTTTACACTCGTCGTGTTAACTAAATATAGCAGATAGAGCACTTAAGGTAATATTAGACATAAACGGCAGTTCATTAATTGCAAGTGCACGGTAGATCTTTGCCTTAAATAAGCCTTGTATTTAAACATGGTTTGTGTTGGCGTGAGGATTGCTTCTGCTCATTTCTTGCTAAGAGGAATGAAAGGCCTCAGGGACCTCTCTGCTGCCAGAGACAGCCAGCACCTCCCTGCCGAGCTGGTGGCTCCCGCTCACCTTCCTCGCCTGGTGTGTCGCCTTTCGCACCAGTGCCAAGTGCCCCCAGTGCCACCAAGGGCCAGGCAGCAGAAACCTGGGTCCCTTCTCCTTAAGAAGCATCACTTTGCAAGGCTGGAGCCTGGCTACTCTGGGTCACGTTTGTAAGAGCATCACCTTCGCATCACTTCGCACCACCAGGCAGCTGGGCTAGATGATCGTTGTAGGTCCCTTCCAACTGAACTATTCTATTCTATTCTATTCTATTCTATTCTATTCTATTCTATTCTATTCAATCCTATTCCTGTCTAATCTATGTAATATTCCACCTTGCAGCTGGGACAAAATACCCATCATTTCACTCTGCTGGCCCTCGGAGATTTCATGCCCTGGCCAAAGGATGAGGGGAGCGAACCCCCGCGAGGAGCACATAGGGCTCAGTGATGGAGGAAAGCAGGAGCTGCCAAAAGCTGTCTTTTTCCTTCACCAGCTGTCAGCTGCCTCCCTGTGCACCCACGCTCGGCTTCGAGTGATGCCCTGGCCAGGGCACAGCCCGCCACAGCAAGCCCTGTCCAGGAGCCAGGCAGCTTGAGCCACTCGGTGCCCCGGCCTGGGCTGCCTCATGGGAGCCACTAAAAAAACTGAAAAACACCCCAAATCTTCATGGAGCTGTTTTCTGGGTAAGCACGCAGAGCAATGCATTTGTTCGGCATTTAGGGGTGGCACATCCCGAGCGGTCGAAGTGGCCGTGCCACATGGCCACATCTGGCAAGGCTGGAACACTGTGTGCGCAGCAGCACAAATTGTGGAGGAGGAGCAGGCGCTGAAATGGTGTGAATCCTCGATGGGAAGCGGGTCCACATGCCGCCTCTGTGGGCTCACGTCTCGCTAAGTCGTTCATTTGCAGGAGGTGCCGAGCGCTCCTGCAGGGGTAATGAGACAGAGTCCCCCAGGAGTGAAATCTCTGTGCAGGATCTCATCCCTGCTACGAGGAAAACGAAAACAAACTGGCTATAAATAACCTGCCATATCCTGTGTGAGGCAACTGCTGGGAATAGTGACAAGGCAGCCTGCTCTGCGGGAGGATGGCAAACAGCAGCGGGGCCGCACCGGGCAGGATGGCTCTTGGCCCGGCTCTGCGGCGATGCTCCGGCTCTGGAGGCACTTGGTTTCAGCTCCCAGCCCAGCCCTGTGCAGCCTCTCCTCAGGCTGCAGCTGTTTCCTCTCCTGAGGGTCCTCACGGTGAAGCCTGGAGCGTCGAGGAGTGATATTCCTGCACGTTGCACACCGATGACTAACGCTACGGAGAGAGCGGAGGGTTTCTAGCGATGTGCAGTGCTGCACAGCCTGATTGGGTTCAGCATTACACACTAATCATGACAGACTGTAAAAAGCCAAGAAAATTTAAAACAAAACAAAACAAAACAAAACAAAATATTAACAAGTTTTCCAGGCTTTCCTTTTTCTTGGAAATTATACCACTGGTTGGGTTTCTCTTCCCTGGTGTAAATTAATCTGGTGTCATGGACATCGGTAGAGGTGCTCTGACTAATGCAAAGGCACCCTTTGCCAAAATGCAGCCTTTAACAAGGAGAATGAGAAACCCTGAGTGCTGCAAAGAGCTCCAGGGGTTGGATAACCAGGTGCGGTTCGGTGCGGGGAGAGGAGATGCTGGGCGTCGCAGAGGTCGGAGCCCTCACTCTGCAGAGCTGGCACACGGGGACACGGGGACAGAGGCGGACGCCTTCCCGGTGGCTTTGTTTGGGAGGAGGGCTTTGCTAGGAAGCCGTGAGGACTCGGTGGCTCCTTTACATCCTGTTTAATAGATCTGGGGCAGGAAATTTAACGTCAGGAAGTTTTACACACTCTTTTTCTTTTTTATATTTAATGTAGCTATTTCTCAATATGCCGTTCTCAAGGGGTTCTTTTTTTCTCCTTAATGTTGAAATCTAGCTGGATTGAATCATTATTCCTGACGTTCCACAAGTCCTGTTCTGAATATTTTTAGAAGGAAAAAAAGCGAGAAAATAAAATTTTGTTTATAAATTTTGCATAGATTTCCAATACAAAAGCAGCAAAAGGCATTTAACTGAATCTTTTCAAGAACAGGAACAGCTTGTGATGTACAGAGCAAAACCATTGAGTTTAACGAGCTGAGAGGCTGGAAGAGAATGAAGCAATTAAGGGGAAGGAGGGATGTGGAAATGAGGGTCATTCGCGCTTTACAGAAAACCAGCACAACTTTTAGTTATCTCTTAAGCTGTGGGGGCTTAGCGAGCCCAAGGACAGCGAGGCAAAGGCCCTCTTGATGTGACAGCTTCCATTTTTTCTGGGAACAATATTGAGGGTGATGACAGAAAACGCTTGTGTCTACAGCTTCAGCCCTGAAAGTTCATGTTGTCATGCATTAGGCTGGAACAGCCGGTTACAACTCATTTGGTGATAATTGGGCTGCACTAAACTTACATAGAGCAAAAGTTCAGGAGCGATGAATCACAGCCTTCCCGCTCCCAGAGATCACCAGACAAAATTTGACTCACACCCATAGACTCGATAATATTAATTAAGCAACTTGAAACAAAAGTCCACGAGGAGTTGTGTTTGTCAGGCTCATTTGCACTGTTTGGAAAAAACCTATTGTGAGTTCCCTCTCAGCAACGCTCAGGAAACCTCAGACCGAATGGCAGTGATGGATGGGACATGTAGGATCCGAGCAGGCAGTGCCAGCTTCTTCTGGCCAAGACGGAAGAAATCAGTTGGCATTTTTCCCTCGCACTGGTTTTCAGTGAACCGTTCACAGCATTTGCGGCCACAGTCCGGTCCCCCTTGGAGTGGCACCATTTGGTGGCTTCACGGGCAGCTGCCCCGTAACTAACCTCGGTGTGACCCAGCCTCCCAGGGAGAGGGAGACCTGCAGGGGGAAGAAGCGGGGAGAGCCCCCCGGCTCTGCTAACGAGGGTGGCCAGGCTGAACCGCCGCAGCGCGGGCGAGCAGAGCAGGAGCCGTGGGGTCCGCAGCAGCCAAGGTGCTGCTCGGCAGGGTAGATGCTCTAATTTCTCCATCATAACGAAGTGTCCGGGCCTGCCTGTTCCCCATTTCTCACCCATGCAAGTTACTGGCAGCGATGAGAGCCCCACGATGGGTGGCGTTGCCCCTTGGCGTGACTGTCACCGAGCGCAGACGCCGGCAGGCTGGGCTGCAGCCCTCCTGCCCGGGGTGCTGACAGCAGGAAAGGCTTCTCTGCACCTCCGTCTCCTCCTCACGGGGTTCTGCAAGTGGAAGCAGGCAGCGGGGTGAGCACTGGGGCGCTCCTCCATGCCCAACACAACAGTTGTCCTCCCAGGTGGAGGACAGACGCGAGCCACTTCAGACACCTTGCATTCCCTTTTGTAGAGCTGGCCAAGAGGGATTCCTGCCAAGCCTGGGACAGCCCTTCCCACTCAGCCAAAGTACAAGAATATTTTAAAACCCTACCTCTTCTCCAGCCCCAGCTTCTCCTACAGCCACGGAAACCAGCCGGCGGAGCAGGGAGGCTCCTCTCCCTCTCGGTCATGCTCAGCCTCCTGGAAGGAAGATCCCCAAGGAAGGGTTAAATCAATCATAACCAAATTCACTGGCCCTTTATTAACAAGTGTATCAAATTTAAATAATTAGCATTTTTATGTCACATGCTGTATACAGGGACACCAAAGGGATCGCAGGCACTGAGCAGAGCCATATGGTCCTCTGATTAACGTCAAGCAGGAGCAGGCAGAGCATTCAAGAGAAAAAATACGCAGGTCGCAAAGACAATGAGCTCTTACATGCCTTAAGCATTGTTCTCCCTACATAAGGGAGCTGTAGCGTGCGGTGGGGCAGGATGGGCTCGGGCGCTGCGTGCCTTGCAGGGGCTGTGACAGCCAGAGCCCTGCGGGGAGCCAGCATCTCCCCCATGGGCAGCCTGTGCCCTCTGACTCACGTCCCTGGACTTCAGTAATGAAGGTCACAGCTGGATCACTCGTCTTCAGCCGAGGTCTAAAAAAACTCAGAGGGAGCAGCATGGGGCGGGCACTGCTGGGTGCTGTCCCGGCAGGAGGGACCAGTGGCGGTGGCAGTCAGCCCTCCCCGCCATGGCCCTGGAGTCGCCTCCTGTGTGAAGCTAGGTCAGATCTGAAAGTGCACGGCGAGATGGGGATTCATGCAGACAGGGCCACTGTCTCTTCTGTTTCTGAGTAAGGTCATCAGCAATTTATCTTCAGACATGATGGAGCAGCAAATGGCATGCGTGGGAGAGTGCAAATGTCCCTCTCTTGCTGAGGGACAAGATGAACATATGACTTATGATCACAGACTGCAAAACTCTTGGCAGGGATTTTCTGGTTGGGAGAAAGCCCCCTCCTTCCTCCGCCTCCGTGCTGGGGGACAGACACTCCACTGACAGCCGGGCTCGGGCCCAGCTGCAGCTAATGCCGCTGTTCCCACTGGTGGCATGTACAGGATTTACAAAGGTGGGTTTTCTAAGAGGAGGCTTATAGCTTCTATTGCTCCCACATCTCTGAACAAGGTAGATGAGAAAGAAAAGTGATTTTCCATCTGTCCACAAAGGACCGTTATGTTCTCATTCATACGTAAAGCAGATCTAGTGGAGAATGTTACAGACTCAATGACAGCACTCTGCAAATGTTAATATGGTGTTTAATTGGAAGAAATAATAGCTTACTGCTGCACGCTTGGCAGACCACTCTCTGAAGCTACTTGATCCTACCCCCTTTGCTAAGGCAGAAGGCAAAAAATTGCAATTCTGCATTGCAGTCAGGATTTATGTTAAGTGATCGAGGTGCTCAGCTGACACAGATGGTAACCCTCTGGTTATCCTTGGGACAGCAAAGGCAGAGCCGCCTCTTCTGCAGCGTGGGTCTTGCTGACACCCTGCCACGGCGGGAGGGAGTATCCAGAGCCTACGCACGCCCTGGTCCTTTGGACGGCGACAGCGCTTCTGAGCCCTCCTTTAAGCACAGACCCAAGCCTGTGCACTGGGAGCTGGTGCAAGCCCTGGGGCACGTCCCAGGGCAGGGGGATGCCTTGGGGCTGGTACCGTCCTTGGGTGCAAGTGCCGGAGCAGCCGGCGCTGCCGAGCCGGGCTGCCCGTGGCACACGTCGGGGCAGCTCTGGGAGCTCTCGCAGAGCAGCGCCTGTGCCCAGCCTGGTGCAGCTGCAGCCGTCGTAGAGGGTGCAGCAACAACTCCGGGCGCTCCGCAAGCTGGTGCAAGTGCCTCGAAGCAGCTCACTCGTTTTCGCTGCACGACACAGCTCAGAGGTGGGGAGTTGTGCTGCACTGCTTTGCCTTGTGAAACACATGAACAAATAAACCTGAACTCAGCCAAATATAAATGATAAACACTGATGGCAGCAAACCACTTCCTGCTCCATCGCTAAAGACAGCCCTGCGGGTCGGGCTGCACGGCCTCTTCGGGGCTTGGTCTGTCGCCAAGTTCTGCTGCAGTTAATGAGGGCCTGTGTGCACAAGGATATCAGGAAAATAATCTGAATTAACTTTTAAATGGATTAGTCAAATTGCATTAAATACCTTTGTAGACACTTTTGTTTAGAATTAAGGTGGACTAACTTGATTTCGTGGACTTCACTTTAATTCCAAGTAACACCATCTAAATGGAAGCTCAAAGCAATTTAAGCAAACTGCTTGAAACTTGCACCTTAATTAGTGAGCTGAATCTCCCTGAGCACCCACAGCAGAGTCTGGGTGACCCCTCAGTCGCCTGTGTGGGATGGGATCCCCCCCTGCTGCCGGGCTGGGGCACTCGGCAGTGTCCTCCTGTCTCATCCCAGGGAAAACTCACGGGAAGGGACTGCTCTGGCCAAGCCTCTGAGCCCCGAGCGCTGCCGCAGGGTGGGGGTCTCAGCTCCCCCAAATATCAGACACTCGGTCAGCTCTTGGCTCACCTCCAGAGCGACTCACGGCTCATGCGGGTGCCCAGGTCTGCTCGGACAGTTTGCACCCGAGCTGTCCCACCCACGCAGCCGCGCGTTTGCGAGGAGAAGAGCAGGGATGGGAGGTTCAAGAAAACGGGCCAACAGCCCCCTTGTTTGCAAGCTTTTCTGGCGCAGACAGGCGGCCTCTCTGGTAGCAGAGGAGGAGATTCTGGCTGCCGCCTGCAGCTGTCGGCATGGCTCTCCTGAGCATCTCTCCCCACTTTAATTTGCCTCTGTGCACATGTTTCTGCGGCTGCTCTCCTGCCAGCTTGGCCAGCCTAACCTCTGTCACGCCGCGGGGATGTGGACTTGCAGAGCCTACTCCTGCGGAGGATTACTTGCTTGAGCTGCACCAGAGCCTCTGCCGGAGAAAAACATTCAGTCATGGTGAATCAATCCTGCTTGATCTTTGTACTCCAGCCACTCTGTTTACATCGTCACTGGGTTTTTCCTCCTTGTTTCCACCTTTGGCACATCTGCGGGGCATGGCTTTGCTTCAGCTGGAGCCAGGAGGGCAGATGGCGACTGCTGGTGCTCCCAGGAGGGGAGCCCCCGCCAGCCCCCGATGCAGCTGGGTGCTGAGCCTGCCGGGCTGGAGGTCGAGAGAGCATCTGGCTTTCAGGAGCTGGACTAGGAGATTTAATTGCTTTCTTCATTTGTGTGGGGGAAACAGAGGCAAAGGGAGCCGGAGAAATCCCATCACGGCTGCCAAGGAACGTGGGGTAATTAGGGTAATGGTCGGTGGAGTGTGTTAGCAAACTTCAGTTCCTCTGTTTGCAGCTAGTCCCCCTGGCACCACAGCTTTGCTCAAAAATTCTCTGTGTCCTTCTTACTGGTTGTGTCCAGGGCAAGGGATGGAGATGGGCCATGGAGACGCTCCTCGGGAAAAGGCAAAACACTGAGAACACGAGGCTTGCTCCGTCCGGAGTCCATCCTCAGCTCCTTCCTCTGTCCACCCATGATATGGTTCATCCTGGGGGCAGAGAGGGCAGGAAAAGGGTGGACAGGGAAAGAGAGAGAGTCCTGCCTGCCTTTGGAGCGTGATCAACATCGGGAAGCAGCTCGGCTCATTCAGAGCCGCCCTCGCGCCCATCACCCCACCCGGCCCCGGCCCTCCTCCCGCGGCACAGGCTGTGCCCCACGGCCACCCCGTCCCCCGCTGGGACACCAGCACCGCGGAAGGAAGGGGGTCTTACAGAATTATGGTGCTGGCTGGAAGCTGATGCCAGCTGACATGATTTTCAAGGACAGAGGAAAATAATTCCTGCCCAGCTTCACTTGCTGCAATGAACGGTAAGGGCAGCCATGCAGCTCTCCCCCTTTTTGGAAGAATTACAATGCAGCTAAAGTATTTTTAGTAAGACATTAATTAAATAGTCAAAATATTTCAGGCTGATGTTCATCAGCAAGTAAATTCAGAATACAGGACAAGAAAAGCAGCTGTGCATTATTTTTCTGAGTAATTATATTTGAATCTCTGTGGTACGGAGAGAGGAAAAAAAGTAAATTATACAGAAAATGCATTCAGGAAGATTTTAATGTTATTACAAACCTTCATTATAATGTATGATCAAGCATGTAAGCGAAAATCTTAGGACCCGTGGGTAACATATCGATTCTGGCGGACATTAAAAATTTCTATTTGATGCTTAAGCAAAATCTAATCTGACTTCTGATTTTGCAAAATATTTTAGGGTAATTAGACATGTTTGTGCTTTATTGATTCTTAAAATGAACATAAGCATGTGGGGAATTGCTAACGCTCTGGATTAAAGAAAACAAGGCTCCTTGCTTTGCGAAAGTTCCTGCAATTAAATCACCTTCTGCTAATATGGCCCTCATTATTCTGGCTGGAAATGAACACAGGAAAAGCTAAGGGAGTTTAAAATAATAATGATCATGAAAGTGAAGCTTTAGGGTTTAAATGAAAGTTTGGTTTCTTGTACTTTTGCTGATGGTTCCCACAGGCCTTTGGAAAAATCGCTCATCTGGAGGATAAAACCCCAAACAGCCCCAGAGCGCGGGGGGAGGCAGAGGAGCAGCTTCACCATCGCCTCCCTTCCCTCTGCTTTGCCACAGCCTCTAATTAGAGCAAACTTCGCAGCATTGGGTAGCACCCCCAAACAAGCTCTTTACTGACACCGCGCATCCCCTTTGCTGGTTAGTTTAAACATAGTTTTTATGATAAGCAAGAGGATGAAAGGACACTGGGTTTGTAGGCAGGGAGGGGGTTTGAGAGCATCGTGCCAGCACAGCTCAGCCAACAAACAGCATATTGCCTCTGAGCAAACAGCGGCCGAGCGCAGGTCTGCTCTGAAAGGACTGACTCGAAGGGACTCTGTCAGGAAACGGCGTCTGAGGAGTCAAGCTCAGAGCAAACGCCGAGGGCAGGATTGGCACCGACAGCCCGATGCACCGAGACCGGCTGCTGCCCTAATCCAGATGACCCCAGCGCTTGCCAAGGGAGGAGATCACCCAGCACCTTCCCGTGCGTTTCCTAGCAAGAGACCCATCACGCAAATCCATCTTCGAGCCACAGGCATTTTTACTGCCCTGTTAATTTTTGCTGCCTTTCCCCAAGCGTTTTGGAAGACTGAGGGCAGTGTACGAAGCTCGCGCAGAAAACCGTGACACCTCTGCAGAGGTGCCTTTCCCGAGGGGGGAGCAGAGCCCTGCCTCGCTGTATCGCCCAGCTCCGGAGCCCGCAGCCCCACGGGTGCTCACGGGCAGGCATCTCTGCTGCGCCGAACATCGCCCGCTTGCTCCTCCACTGTTCCCACGCTGTACTGAAGGAAGCGAAGGGTTAGCAGGTCTGGGTCCTTAGTCACATTTAGCTTCTCTACACCACTGCTCCTGCTAGATCTCCAGGGGCTTTGTGAAAGAAAATGCCTTATTACCAGTTTTATCCCACAATAACACTTCAAGACCTGATTTATCCTAGTCCTGTAGCTGGAGAAAGAAGGTGATGTGGAGCCTGGCAGGCTGCAGGGACGAGCCGGGGTGAAGCGGACTCATGGACGCTGAATCCAGGGTCAGACCTGGAGTCAATGGACATTTCATTAAGGCTGGGAGAGGCTCGTCTCCAGTTTGCTTATTAATATGATTACAAATAGTCTTTCATCTTGGAGACAGAGGACTGGTTCTTACGCTGGCTGAGTCAGAGCACTGCGTAGGGACGATTTGTATTTTCTCCTCTTTAGCAAGCATGCAAGACTCCTCCAGATATATATTTTAGCCAGTACTGTGAACTCCAGATGAAACATTTTGGACAGGAAATCAATACGAGGACATGTGTATTCCCACCCTGAGCTACAGCAGCACAGACAGCGGCGCAGTGTGCCACCATCTGCTTCCTCCCTGCGTTTATCCACAAGTCCTTACATCCCACAGTGCTTCATCAGGTTTACATCCAGCATAAAGAGAACTCAGGAAACCATAGATTTTTAAAGCCAGAAAGTAGCACTGCAATCATCTAGTCTGGTCTCCTCCAAGAGTCGGGCACAGGACTGCCTAGAATATAGTGTCCTGATTTAACTGACTCCCTCCGAGGGGTAAGTCCAGCCAGGGTCTAGGCTCCCTGATCCCAGGAAGCGTAGTGGTATTAAACTTGGTGCTTAAAAACCCTGTGCACCAAGGGCTGCGCAGGACGGTGGCACGTGGCTCTGCTGCGGGATGCGGGTGGGGCCACGTGCTGCAGAAACACCCACAGCCACCGGGAGCATCCTCATGCAGCAGCGGCGTCTCATCGCTCTCCACTGACCCCATGGGATGTGGCAGCTCAAGTGGAGGGCTGGAGGCTACAGATCCAGCCCAGCCACGCTGAGGGTGCAGCCTGGTCCTCGGAGCACAGAGGACAAAGCGCCCCTGGGAGCGAGACCCACATCTACTTTGCAGGTTTCATGCACTAAGCACTGGCTGACTGCAAGGGTGTGAAGTCTGCTCAAAACGCACAAAAGGACAGGAGTTCAACCGGTTTGAACAGATGGCTGAGTAACATTTGCTGCCGGAGCCTGCAGGTCCCCAGCAGGGCCTTTCTGTTACCATTTACTGCACTTACCATTTTTCATGGTGATGCAGAGACATGCACACGCGTGTGTGCACACAGCGCTGAGCTACATGCGACTGCAAGGCGGGGCTGCGGCCCCCCCGTCCCTCGCTGGCACTGCAGGTTAAATGAAGTCATAAATAAGCAATAAGCAGAGATAAGTGTCTGATTTATTGGGGAGCTCAAAGGAAGAGACGAGCAAAAGCAAGGTCACATCCACAGTTAAGCACATTCCTGACACAGCTCTCTCCTCTCTGCTCCTCCCCTTTTGCTCCCACCAGGTCTGGGAAGCACCAAAACTGAATTTCTAGCTGCACTTCTCGCTTTGGCTACCTTTGCAATAATCAAACCAGCCTATTTGCTCCAAATCCAGGCAGTTTTTCTTAATGCAACGCCAGTACCATGTACCACACCACAGCGGGATGATGGCTGTGCGGCTCCTGAGCTCTCCCGTAGCGTGGCAACAAGTGCTAAGCAACACGGAGTTTGTAATCAGGACCTCGGTCTGGCTTTTATCTGGTGAGGGACCACTTATTTAAGAGCTAATCTATACAAAACACTGCTCCTCTGTGGGGCTGACAGCTGTATTACTCATCTGAACTTGCTTGAAGTGGATGCTCATTTGAAAAATATATATATCCTCGCTCTGACAGGCAATATGTCAATAAGGGAAGCCCACTTTAATCCACATTACTCTGACCAGGATTCTTTGTCAGGATTAGAGTTTGTGATTTTCACCTAATGGCTTCTCCAAGGGAGAGGCTGCTGCGAAGTTTCTCTCCCTGCAGGTCCCCGACTCTCCCCACTGGGTGGGCTCGGGGCTGCCCTGCCTTCCCCAGGGGCTGCCAGCACTAGTGCCACGCTCCCAGGGCCGTGACGGATGCCCGTTCCCAAGGGAAAGGGCAGTGCCCACGCAGCGCCGTGCCAAGGCATGCCTCCTGCTCCCGGGGCTGGGCATCCCGGGATGCACGGCCCCGCCAGGGCTGGCCGGGGAGGCAGCGGGGCCCCTCCGCAGCTCTCCTGCACAGCGCAGACACATCCCACGGGGCCCTGAGCCGCACTTAACGTCAGGGTACCACTGCAGAGCAAGCAAGAAGACAAGCTTCCATCTGGCAGAAAGGCAACTGCCTTGCCTCCTGGCCAGGAAAATGTGCATTGGAAAAAGCAGCGCCTGAAAGATATCTGGGAAGACAGAGTGCTATCTCCTGTCTTTTTGCTCTCTGTCATCACCCACAGCATTAAATAAAGCCAAGTGGCCAGAGATAGAGGGGTAAAAGTGATGCTTCCACATGACATACTGCATTTCCTGTCACTTGGTAGTAAATAAGCCACAGCAGATTTAAAAGCAGTGTGATTGCTGAAAAAATAACCTTAATAAAGTGGGTATAAATAACTGTATAGCAGTATGTCTGTGTGTTGGAATTGTTTATGCAGGTAAAATTTAATAGCAGAGGTGTGACCACATTTATAACAGAGTAATCAGTATGTAATTTCACAAACCCAGTGTGTTTGCTCATAGGAGACAACCTTAATGTCTTTTAAGAAGAGTCATTAGATTTAAGTAATAGCCAGCACCAAAGCACTCAATCAGGCAGATATAGAACAAATCAACTTTTATTGCCAGGGAAAAAGTAGAAAACCCAATTCCTGGGAAGCTAATAAAAATTTTATAATTTTTTTTTGAGTCAAGTAAGTGTAGGGCTTATTACTTTGTAGACGTCTTCATAAAAACTGGAACAAACCTAATCTAGACAAAAACAACAGCTGTGAGGCACAATGTATTTGACCAAGATGGATGCCTCAGAGGTATGATATTCATTAGCTCACTAATTCCAAATAGTAAACAAGGTTTAATTAATTTTGATTCCAAGCTACAACGGTCTGTTGGTCATACATAGGTGTGTGCCTGGGATGCAGCATTAATAACCGAACACACAGCTGCTGAAGGAGCAAGTGTTTTCTGAATAATTTTGCATGTTCTGTTGACATTGCTGCTGGGAGAAGTTTCAGGGACAGAAGAGGGGGAGCATTAATCTCCTGATTTTGCTCTTTTGCAAGAGCATTGCTGGGTGTGAACAGCTAACGATGCAGCTTCAATGAGGATTTTCCCAGATTAATGACTATAGGGTATGCTTGAATGTATGTAAGTAGAAACTAAGTGCCTCATTTGCTGATTTTATGTCTAATTTGTGCATTCCGTGATGGGGCTACATTTGCAATGTTAGGTATTTGCATAAGATCTGCTAGTTCACCAGCGTGTCATCCACAATAACTTCTATTGTTCTTTAAAACAGAGTTTAGAGGCAGCAGTTATCAATGCTTCATTGCAAAACATCTTGACCTAAAGCCCCGATGAAGGCCTCGTTTTAAAGAATGAGTAGTTACTTAGCCAGCAAATTTACATATGCAAACACTCACCTCTGTAGCCAATTACACATGCGCATGTTCAGCTTCCCAGTTTTATATCTAGCTGCATGCACAAATTCGGCTGCTGCTGCATGCGCAGCTTGTTTAAAAACATAATCCTTTCTTAGTTTGGTGTTGACCCCTTGGTCAAACCACACTTCTAGCAGTCAGTCCCGGCTCCGCAAACCTGCACGCAGGAGCCACATCTCATTGTTCTACAGTGATGTTACTGTTTTCTGCATGGTGACGGCTATTCGTTTGTACTGGCGCAAGTGAAAAGGGAATAGGTGCTGCGGTCCGTGAAGATACTGCATGTTATCTCCTTTTCAGAGTCTGAGCTCAGCTGACAGTGCCACATCACCCCTCTGCTCCATGCCTCTCGCAGCAAGCGCAGGTCCCATTTGTCACCACTACAGCACATTCCTGGAGCCTCAGCAACCTCGGTTAAGGGAAAGAAAACTGTTTGAATGGGATGCCTCACCTCCAGCAAGGAATTCCTGCAAACCTTCTGCTAATACAATACTGTGAATTGCTCCCTCTCCCTCATTTCCAAAGCATCCCGAAGTGTTTCTTGTACAACCAAGTAGAGAATGACCTCCATCCTCAAAATAAGACTGTTACTTCCATACTCTGCCTGTGGGTGACATGCACAATAGCTCCAAAGACAGACAGATCCATGATAGATGCCTGATAGACACAAAGATCTTTCCTTGCATTTAACTGAGCCACACGTTGCCTACCATCAGGTTTTCCTTTCTCATGGAAAAAGAAAAGTGGACACAGCCTGAGATGGTGCGACGCGCAAAGCATGATTGCTGCACGGACGCTCCGTGTTTCCCAGCGTCTTTCCAGTACCCACCATTTCCCCCTCTCACCTGCTCAGGCTCTGCTCTCTCCCCAGGGTAGAGCCTGTGTTTTTGTCACGTGTGACGACAGTGGCTGGTGTGACGGGTCCCTTCCAGGGGCCTTGACAGGCTGCTACAGCCCAGACAACCGCTGTTAATAATAAATCTTTTATTGATGGATTTGATGTAGCCTCCTGATGGGAAGCATTTTCTCAGGGGGTATCTAAACAAAGTCCAAAGCCTGAAAAATCAGATTTGTGTTGCTGACATTAGTGACCTAAGAGAACAAAACACTCTTGCAGACAAAAATCAGATGCAAAATGAAGATACACAGAAATAACAACGAAACAGAATGTACTGCGGAGTGTCTTCGTGGTAATGCATACCTTTGGCTTTCCAGGCTTCTCGAGGAGGGCTGCTTCCCTCCCAGAGTCATCCGTCATGTCTCTGCCCGCGCAAACAAACCAAGTATCAGCAGCAAGAATGCCCTTCAAGGGCAAGTGCTTATGTGGAAATGCATACCATAATTACCATGATAAATGCTGTGCTAGATAAGCGAGGAGCAGCAGCACATACCCTGGTACGCGGTGCTAGCTGTCCATGCACCACACTAAACAGCGTCTCTCCTCTCATCCCCCACCAGGCCAGGCTACACGCAGCTGCTTGGCCCCGCATCCCCCCGTCCTCACCACTGCTGCTCCCATTTCAGCGAGCCCCTTCTCCCCGGGCTGGGCCCGGGCATCCCACCGCCCCGGCGGGAGAGCCCCACCGCGCCATGCTGCGTCCCCCTGACCGCTCCGCTGCGCCCCCCCGCCAGCTGCATCGAATACTCGTTACTCATTTCTGATTTAAAACCGGAGTTTGTTGAAGTTACAGAAAGACAAGGGGCAGGGAGGAGCACTGGAAAGGCCTGCGCTCGTCGGGGTGCTGCGGGCTGCCATTAAAATAAACCAAAGGCAACCACCTTCAAAACCATCTTGCCATGCTCACAGAGAACTCAATATTGCTTTGCATTTCTGGCAGAAACCCATTCTATAACCGGGCAAGAGAAGGATTCTCCATTTTTTAGGAAAACTTGAAATGCCCCAACCAGGACACTGAAGGGATGAGGACGTGCGTGTCTGGTGTAACCTCCCTTGTCGTCCCTCCATGACATTACCTGCGCTCTGCTCCCCCTTGAGACAGCTCAGCCTGCGCCAACGACACTCTGGGGAACTGGAAGGCTTAGCACAGAGCTCTCCGGAGAGAAGTTACAGGGTGAAAGAAAATCCGTCACTGAGCTGCGTCTCGGGTGAGCTGCAGAAATTCCCAACCCTTCAGCAGGAAGGGGAGCAGAAGCAGGGCACGGTTTCACTGTAGAACATCTGGCCCAGCTGCCAGCAGTGCTGGAGGCTGCAGACAGTAGTTCAGAGAGGGGAAGGACGGCCGCAAGGCACAGCTGAGGGTTTCAGCCCCCCAAGGGCAATTCCTAGAAATAAGCTTACAACTCGCATCTGACTTTGCTGTCTTTTCCCCAGCTGCATAGAAGTCCCTGCTATGCACATTTTTGAATCGCGGGTTAGGAGTGCACACTGCTTGGATATTGCAGCAGCTGTGCCCAGCAGCAGTCACTCCCCTCTAACAAAGAGCACCTTGCACTGAGATGGAGAACTTCCCCAGGCTCCCCAGATAACCCTAAGCACAGCAGGAGGGAGATTTTAATCGTTGCTTCCAATGACACGAGCACCTCCTTCGCATGGGTGCCCTCCTGCTCGTGAGCAGCTGTTCTCAGGAGATGCTTGGACAGGCTTGGAAAGCCGCTGGGAACCCTGACGCTCGGCTCTTTCCTCTCCAGTGCCACCTCTGGGCACGCACGTGCACTGATGGAGGTAGTCATAAAAGAACCTGCCAAAGAACGACGTTCTGTTTCTAAGGGTTCTCATTTCTCAGTCTTTGTGATTTTTAAAAAAAATATTTTCAGTTATTGGTAAGTTTTTGTTCTACAGATCTCAGAAGTCTCTGAGAACCCGGAGAACCCTCCCAGGCATCGCCGCCGAGGCACAGTGCCGGTGCCCAGGCGATGAGCCCGGTGCTGGCTGGGCGAGGAGCCCCATGCGGAGGCAGAGCCACCAGCCCGCCATGGGCTCCTGCCGCGGGTGGGTGCCGCCGGCGGGCACAGCGTGCCGCCCCGGCCGCGCGGGGGACCGTGCCTTACCCACTGCATCGCTGGTGGGAGCGCGGCACCCCAGAGCGTGGGCCGCTCCCTGACAAGCAGTACAGGCAGATCTATAATACTCCTCTATTTCTCCTCTATTTGCATTGGAGCAATATTAATATTATTAGCGATAGTGAAATTTCAAACAGTGACCAAGTGAACTCCAGCCTGCTAAGGCTGAGCCTGCACCGATCGGGTGCCAAAAGCAGTTCTGGTTAAGGACCGTCTCTACATACCACTCTCTGAAACACTGGTACAACAAGATGCCTCCTCCGGCTGCGGGACCTCTCTGGGCTGGAGCTTGGCACAGCCGAGCAGGGGGGCTTGAGGTGAAGGGGGTCTCGTTGGGGTTGCCTCTGCCATCCTTCTGATGTTTGGAAATGTCAGCATCGCTCATTGCTGAGAACTGCTTTTCTAACACGAATCACCGGTCATAGCCAGAAAAAAATGATGCCGAGGCGGTCTGATTTATTACTAGTATAAAGAAACACTGCACCAGCATTCTGGCAAGGACTTTCATTTCAGTGGGAGTGGTGGAAAGGAGAGTAATTTTGATTTTATTTATTTTTTTTTCCTCCCAAGATCTAAACCTGTAACTGAATCTTTCCACCCTGAGGCAGATTTCACAGTGGAGGTATTAGGCTTGCAAACCATAATTCCTCTGCCCCACTACAATATGAATGGAAAATAACCCGGTGTGCAGCCTCAGAGCCCAGCACCAGCCACAGCACCGACAGGACAGGGCTGCTGCAGCCCCTCCACCCGTTCGTCCGAGTTGCCCAGCAGTTCAGAGAGCCAGTGATTTTCAGTAACTACTGTTCAACACCTTGGTGTGTAATAGATGCTGGTATCCTATTCCTGCCAACGCATGCAAATCAAGTCCCACAGCCCAATTCCACTTTAAACAGACCCAGCTCTGCAGCACAGAGCTGCTTGAGTGAAAACAGAGGAAAAGAACACAGGCGTTGTACCAAACTTTCGTGAATGGATCATTAAAACATCACAGTCCATAATTTGCTTAAGTATTTCAGAGTATAATTGCATGACTACTGCCTTTATCGCATCTGGGTGTACTACAGCTCTGTCGCTGTCCTTTAGCGATGCGTGGGTGGGGTGGGATACGCTGCACACTCATCACAAATGCACCCGTGGAAAGGTTTGGCTCCAAGTGGCCATGGAATTGTTTACTGTCACCTCTGAGTGACACTAGGACATGCACTTGTTTTGTACTCGTGAACTGGAAATGTATTTAATTCAGGCTGAAGGCGAAGTCATGGCTCACAGCCCTCTAGTGTGCTGCTGAATTTGAAACCAGCTTGCAAAACTGTTCCCAAAATAACCTTGCGAGTGTCTATTATCCAGAGAACTGTATAAAATATTTTTGTTCAAGACAGAGGTGCAAAGAATTTAAATGTCAACGCTTTCCCCAGAGAGAGGGGACAGGTTTTGGGGACTATTTCCAATGACTCGGTGCTGGACCCCAGGAGGGCTGCAGCCGTAGGGCGGCAAAGACCGAGCGTGGCTGTGCTCGGGTTCGTTCTCGCCCTTCTAAGATGTGCCCATCTCCGCAGCAGGGTTATGGCACCACTATGAGAAAGACTATCAGAATGTATAAAAAAAAAAAACCCAACAGCTTTTCTATGGGATTCCTTTAACCATCACTGCATAAAGCCCTTCAGTTCCCTGCACAGGGAATTAAGGGGAGGCTCTTGTTCCTTGCTGCACGTGTCAGCAGTTCTCACCGAACCCTCCCCGGGGCGGGGGAAGGCACTTGCACGAGGGGTGTTGCAGCCAGGGCTGGGCTGGTTTGCCTTTCACATGGTTCACCGGGAATCTGCCGCATCGTTATACACAGGGGAACTTTGTTGACAAATAACCAGAGCTGGGAATATGCTTTAATGAAGCACAGCAAGAATTAGATATATTCACTTCACCCCCCGTCCCCCCTCACCCCGTCATAGACAAATATATGCACTTAAAGAATGATGATGTTTTGGGTAACCATGGTTAAATAAATAGGATAGAAACTTTGCATACCTTTTGCAAGAGAATTTGCTAGCTGCAAGATTTCAAGTTCCATTTAAAAATAATCAAGTCATTGGAACAAAGCCTGTACCCCAAAACCATACCTTTGCATTTCCAAGTGCTATGGCCATAATGCAATAATGAATATATTTGTCTTCTTCAGACTGTCATCCTATTAGCTGCTGTGTCTAACATAATCCGCTTTCAGCTAACATCTATCATAACACACAAATAGAAGAACTGAAATGCACTAAAAAGAAAATTGATTCCCTTGCATGCCCCTCTTTGTCTGGTCTCTTCATTTGCCTGTTAATAGCCCACTATGCAATTAATGATGTACAATTTCAGACACAATCCTTGTACCCCTGCAGAAGAGAGTTGATAAAGTTCTGCAGACATTTCCAGCCCGGAGATAATATTTCTCCTCCTGAGCTGCGCTGTGGGTTTCTGCTGGGTCACATACAGCAACTTGGAGAACACAACAGCACCAAGGATCACGCAGGACAAAAATTGTTTGCTTAAACTATTCAGAACAGTCCTGATGAATAAGAGATACATCCACAGAAACAGGGCTCAAACACAAGCAAAACAATGGTTAAATTAATCAGGTAATTTAACAGCGAGGAGTAATTTGACATCTCGTGTCTCACTGGTGCTACTTCCTCAGCCTTCCTCCGAGCAGGCTAGATTATTCTCATCACCACAGGCTGGAGTTGCTTAATGCGAGGCTTTTAATTATCCTTAGATCAATACTTCTCATCAGCCCTGAGAACAACCTTCCCTCCCGGTGTGAGCCGTGGAGTTTACAGGTACACGCTCTCGGTGCGTTAAACAGATCCACCTTCACCTGGAGGAAAGGCAGGGAGGGCGTCACTGCCCCGTGCTCCGGGAGAGCCTGTGCTTTCAACAGCGCCGGCCAGGCTGGGGGTGCCACGACCCCCGCCACGTGCGGCACGAGGGGCTGCAGGTGCAGAACCCCCAGCCTGCAGCACCGCGCCGCCCTTGCAAGGTGGTGCCTCGGGAGGTGGCTGCGTCCTCCGGCCTGGATGCACACAGTAAGATACAGCTGTAAGGAGCAGCTCCTGCTGCAGTCCAACTGAAACACAGGCAGCACTAACGACGTTGTTATTTTCTGTGTTGAGGGGGACTTCATTTACAAAGCTCCCAGCTAGCTGCTCAGGGTGCCTGGCCTGTGCTTTCTCTCCCTCTTGCTCTCCTTTCCACTCCTCACTTTGAAAACAGGCGCATCCTCCCGCAAGGAGACATGCACTGCCGTGTCATTTCCCCGTGCCCAGAGCACACCATGGCCGGATCCTGCGTGCCCAGCGCTGCTGGTCCCTGTCCTCCCCTCCCCTACGCAGGACATGCCCCGGTGAGCCACAGCATCCCCAGCCCCGTGCCTGGCCGAGTTGCCACCCCACCCAGGGGCACGATCAGAGCTAATGAGTTTGGCCTTGAGCAACCACCTCCCTCACTCTTATTTTTATTTTTTTGGAGCCTTTCAGCCCATGGTCCTTGTTGCTCCTCCAACACCAGCAACATTTACAACCTCTGACATCTCAAATTTCCCTTGGTAAAACAAAGAGAAACAAATAAGAAAACAAGTTTCAGCAGTATAGGGGTTTTGGTGCTTTGAATTTTTCCTTGCCTCTCCATATATTGGATTTTGCTGTGAGCAGCCCCTTTTATCCTGCTGGTGTCTAACTGCTGCAGCCAAACCGTTCTGGACAGTGTGGTGTGAGCTAGAATGTACTCATTCTGGCTTTGGGTAGAAAATGTTGAGATAAAATGAGATCTGATTAAGAGAAGTGGTTAGATGCAATCCAAGCCCAACCGTAAAACTGTTATGAGCTCAGAAATAATTGGGTTAATCTCCTTTCTTTTAATTTTCACCTTATTCTGGAGATAAGCAAGAGAACCTGGATGAAAAGCAGAAAGTTCGTATCTGTTCTCCTGCTATTTTGAGCCTCACGAAAGCCTCTGCAGACCCAGGAGAGGTCTCCAGCCCCACGTGCAGATGTGCAGGATGGGAGACTGGGAAAGGAGCCGGCTGTCGGTGGAGGCTTTGCAGCTGAACAAGCATCAGCCACGGGGGTGACTCCAGCTTGCATGCCCTTCTGAAAAGCCTATGTAGTAGTAACTTGTAAGAATAATAAAAATCTTTGGTAACGCTGGTTTAGAAAGTAGGAAGTGCAAAATATGAATTAATCATCGCTACCACGAAGACTTTGTTAGAATGGTCTCTGCTGTGGCAGCCCTGGCCTCTCTCAACACTTTCCTCCTTGCTCTCTGTAATGCTTTGCCTGTGCTCAAAATATAAATTGGCTGCTTTAGGAAATGAGCAATCTCTTGCCTCTGAGCCCAGCTTCTGCTCAGAGTGGGGATGCAGCTACTGTAGGCACACAGGATTTGCCCTTTCAATCAAGTTTGGAAACGCAGCTCCTCCAAGGTGCTATTAGAAATTGCAGCAGGATGAAGCAGCTACAAGCCATTCTCTTTTCCATGCAATTGATTTCCTTTATATATATAACTTGGAGCATCTCAGAGACACTTAAGTAAATAGAGCTCTCCTGTAAAGCTCATTTTGATATCAGGAGCTGGATGTGGCACTGCAGCAAGACAAGAACAAGCTCCATCCTCCCTGGGCTTGCTGGCAGCGTCTCGGATCGGAGACTCCTGAGGACCCAGCTAAGGGGCCCAGCTTCTTCTCAGCACATTTTTTATCACCATTTACCCCTGTGCAAAGGGAGTCTCAGCTGGTGCTAAGCCAGTAACACATGACCTCCAGTTACGTGAGGGCACAAACCACAACGTTAATGAAGATGGCCAAAATGGACTTTTATCAAACCTGTTGTTACCTGACCACAGGTCCCATAAAATATAAACTATCATCAGAATAACGTTACTGGGAAGGAGTGTGAGATGGAAGGGAGAAACTTATTTTCCAAGGATAAAATTATTGAGTAGCAACGCCGGATATGTGAAATAGCATTTTGGACTCCAGCATCCACTGCTTTAAACAAGGCAGAATATCTTCCTTGAGGATCTGGTCCTTACTTGAAGCACTGAAGCTCCTGGCTGTGTCCTCTACGTTACTGTGGCATCATAAATATCAGGAGTGCTTTGCAGCAAGCACACTGCATTTAATATGATAACATTAGCATCCAGTAGTGCTATAGCAACTGTCAGGAGGCAGCTCCATGTTTATCCTGTTTTGATTTCTGCCTTTTCCTCTTACTCATCCTCTCTACGTACAGAGAAGGGACAGTTACAAAAACCGTTTCAGGGCACAGCCCCTCCCAGAGGCCAGAAGAGCCCTGCTGATGCCCTCTCACTGGCAGGGTGAGAGTTTCCTACATGGAGTGAAATGGTGGCAGTGTGGCCTGAAAGGGAATTTTCTTCCATCTCTATCCAAAAGGCTCCGAAGCAGCCATGGAAATTTCATCCCTTCTGTTGCACAGGCTGGTCGTGGGACTCGCCCAGTGTGTCGGACAGGTTGGAGATGCACAACGCTGTGTCCCATTCCAGAGCTACAGGGCTGGGTCACCAACTTCCACAAGACGTGGGGAGGCAGACGAGCATTCAGCCTCTTTGACCCCGGAGAGGTCGTCACTGGACTTCTGGGTGCAGCAGCAGCAGAGCACGAAGAGTTTCCCAATTAAACCTTCTTGCAATAACACCCAGGTGTCAGAAGGACACCTTGCAAAGGAGGACAACGAATCTCCCAAGTTGTCACACTTTTGGAGAACACTTGGAAAACAGTGACATGCTTTACGTCACTCTCTGGTATTTTTAAACGGAAACATTTCTTTTGTTATTTAAATACATTTTAGTTATTTAGTACTAAAAGTTTTAAATATTCTGAAGTATGAAATTATAAACAAGATTATTTCAAATTCTGGATGTTTGAAAAATATTGGAGATTTCCACTCCTCAGTTTGCTTCTCATTGGGAAGAGTTATCAAAATCTGAACAGCTCTCTGGAACAGAAACCCGCCAACACATCCCCAGCAGAGCCAGCCATAACAGCTGAATTAGAACATCATAGAGGAGCTGGGCTGCACTCTCAGAAGACAAGATTTTTTTAACTTCAGAAAACCCCCAGGTATCTATTGCTCTCACTGCAATTCCACTTTGCATTCAGAAACCCACGCACACTAGTCCCCATTTTTTATTCATTCATCCTCTTACTCTGCTTTTACAGACCTGCAGTCTGGGACTTGCTCAGGGCTCTGAGCATTATTTAATCTGGCACCACTATACTGTGTACAAGAGAAGAAACCATGAGCCCTGATCGCTCCCACGTTTACTGGCACACTGTTGCTGCTTTGGTGCCACACGATATGTATTTAATACCATGGCACAGTTGTGCCATGTTTTAGTGCACAAAAATGAATTGGGTGCGTTGCATCCCCACCCAGGGAGGCTCCTGCGCCGGGGATGCTGCTACCGTGGGATGGACCGGAGCTGCAGGATTAATGTTGCTGCCTCTTCAGGAAATTACAAGATCTTCAGTTGCCCCAAATCTCTTTTACATCTGAACAGGAAAAAACCCCAAACCCAAAAATTGACACCTCACCCAAACCCCAGAGCCAGTTCAGCAGTTTGACTCAGAGGCTGCTGCTCCTTGCACACTCAGAGCCCGAAGCGTTAATCACCTGATCCTCTCCTTATTTATCTGCAGCCGGTTTACTACAAATGAAGAAAAATAAGTACATACTACATCACCCATCATCATATATCACATTAATATAATAGTAGAGGGTGTCTGCAGATCTACTGCAAGCATAAACTGTTTGTTATGAATCTTGTCACTCCTGAGATTAGTACATTTCTTGAAGTAATACGATTTAGGGAGAAAAGTTTATTTCTCACTAATCCAGTAAAAAAAAAAATCTGCATTCCATCTATTAAACTTTTTAATACTTTATATTATGCTACAAAGAAAGGGGGAAAAAATATACCCATAAAAACCCCCATTGCATGAAGATCAGAAATGAAACCACCAGCCCCGTAATTTAAAGGGGACTTTTTTTTTTAATTAAAATTTAAAGCCCCTGTGATTTATTGGTCAGCTGAACCCCAGGACAGCTCCACTTTGACTTGTCCTGTGTTTTTATGAGCACACAAAAAGCAAACATTTCACAGCACAGTCATGAATCCTGATGTCTGGGAGACAGACAGTACATCTCTGTCAGTTATGTGGGTTCAGAAAAATCAAACGATAGCACATCTGATTAAAAAGAAAAAACCCCATGTACATCAAGAGACACTGACGCTTGAAAAAGTAGCAGAGACCAGTGGTACTGCTCAAGGGAGTGGAAAAGGGATGGAGATTGCAGAGAAAAAACCTAGGAGTTTTTCAATAAGTACCGTGCCCAAAAACATGAATAGAATTACAGTTTTAATGTAAATGATGCACTCTATACAAATCAGGCCTAATGTCAGAAGTCTGCCACCTTATCCCAGGCATTCAGTCTGCCTGTTATTTAACCGATAATATCCACATGGGACGAAACTGGTAGAGCAATTCCTGGGTGAACAGTAATTGCTTTGAACATGATTTCCCTTACTCCAAGGGAGCCTGAAGTCACAAATAAGATAAGAAACATTTTAAAATTAATTCCCATGTAATTGTAGAACGTGCAAAGGGAGCACGAGCACCAACAGATTGTTTCTCCCGTCTTTCTGTGGAAGGGTACCAGTGCTGAAGGGATACAGGATGGAAGTGCCTGGAAATCAGACTCAGCCCAGACCAAGAGGAGCCACTTAATCAAGGGATGAACCCCCACTGAAGGGCTAGTGCAGCGTTAGACAGCAGCAGTGGATCTGTCACAGGCAAAAAGATGCCCCCTTTCACAAAAGAACAGTTTTAATGGTAATTTTTATTTCCTGACAGAAGAAACTGACCTTCTAGTCAGAAACTGGAGGTGAAAATGGAAAACATGTGCTTACAGCAGCACAAAATCCACTCTCTCTGCCAACAGAGCAGCCCCCTGTGTTGAAGATGCTCTTGGCCCCTCTCTCGGTCAGCATTGCTCCGGGGCAGAGTCAGCAGCATGGACGGGGGGCACAAGCCTCAGCTCTCAGCCCAGCCCCTGAGCTCAAACCCCTTCCTCAAAGGCCGGCGTCCATGTGCCTTTCCAAAGCCCATGAGGCTCTGTGTCTTCTGATGTAAAGACCAACAGAAACAAGCAGAGCAGCAGTGGATAATTGTAGCCAGATATAATTATGCTTGCAGATAATAAACACGGCTATTTGGAAGGAGGCACATGAATTTCATACATTCTTAATGTCACACAGAGGGTGCAGATGCACTGCTAGGCATTTCTTTAAATTCTACCCCCAGGCAAGTGCTACTGAGTGACATGTCCCTCTCCACAAGCATTTCCTTCAATTAGAAGTCTCCTGTCTTCAAGGAGGTTGGCTCTGCCAGTGCTCTTGGACTAAGGATGTAGTTGAGGACCTGCACATGGTCTGCTGGGTAGCTGCAGCCTTGCCCATCTGCTCCAGTGGCTCTCCGCCTGCTCAAGTCAATCAGGCTGCTCTGCTGAAAAGTAAGTGCCAATCAAAATAGGATTAAATGGGCAGCTGGTGAGAGCAAGCAAAAGTCACCTCTCCTGCCTGGAGCCCCCAGCGTGCTGCCGTGCTGCCTCCGCGTGCCTCCTGCCTGGCAGCACCAGCACCCTCGCTGTGCGCACGGAGCTGCGCGCTGCTGCCAGGAGGACAGGTTGCAGCGTGCTGGCTGCCAGGGCGAGCAATTAAAACCACTTGGTTTGTCAACACTTACGCAACATGAGAACATTACTCTTTGGCACTTCGTCTTAAAGTAGAAGCCCCAAAGAGGGTAATGGCACAGAGCAGCACTGGCACCCGCTGCTGCCCTTTGGGAAGAGCTGGGCTTGTGTGTCAGCAGCAGTGCTTTCGAAGTCATCTCCAGGGGTTTGGCTCCTTTGGTAGTGATGAAAAGCACGTGCCAGTACCCACCGAGACCTTTTACAAGGGGTCATGGCAGCCTCTTAGGAGGGCTTCTCAAGCGAAGGAGGATGAAGCCAGCAGAGCAAGTAGTAAGCAGAGGAGACAGGACAGATGGAGCAGCAGTGGCAGCTACTCAAGAAGGAGCAGAGTAGCTGCCCAAAGCTAAATAAGGAGTGAAAGCCTGTTGTTCTTTCTGTCAGAAGCCTGTGCTTGTTGCTACCCCAGAAGCATGGCACCACGTCAACACGAGCAGCCCTCCCATCCTGCAACTTGGTGCTTTTGAAGACTGCTTCATTGGGAACCAAGACAACCCTCCTCCCCTTCTCGCTGCCCCTATAACGTGCACTGGAGTGGAGACAGCAGCCACAGGAAACCTGTCTGAGAGCAGCGTATTGCACCGGTGCCCTGTCAAAGACTGTCCCTAGGAACACTCAACAGAAACTCCTGTTTTCATATGCCCAGAAAAGGCTTTCTTTGCATCCCTCAAGAACCGGCCCCGGCTGCTGATGGCTTCTTTCTGCGGGAGAGCCAAAGACATCCCTGATGGAGCTGGGCCCCATCCCGATGCCATTGCAGCAGCAGGGATGAGTGCAGGGATTCGACATGATCAGGTGGAGAAACTGATTCATTACTGAGGGGTTTGCTTTCTCACGTACTCCAGCTTCGTTTCCTCTCTTCAGTGCTTACATCTTTCAGATCATGGCTGGCATTTGTCTCCTTAGCCTGCGCTCTAACCAGATCACACATCTTTATACGCTCCAGCTTTCCCCTTAAGTCTGTGTATTTCTTTTTCCATTTCAAAAATCTGTATCGTTCCTGTAAGTATTGTTGGATAAGAAATGTCAAATGCAAATTGAGCTCAGAGATGCAAAATTTAAGAAAAAGAAACCGAGTCGGATGTGGCTAAAAGTGATCCCTGAAGCCACTTCTCACCCCAAAAAAGCATTGGGAAGGGCAGACGGCTCAAGAAGCACCCGTAACAGAGACTAAAACACCAGCAGAGGCTGAAGAAGCGATGAAAGGTGAGCATACATATGCACGGCAGCAAGGCCCTAAAGGGATGGAGGGAAGGATGGGACTTTTTTCTTTGACTCTCGGAACCACTTGCTGGCTTTGCCAAGAGCAGATAAATTGATAAAAACCAAAAAGATTTGAGAAGGAACTCTGTATAAGGCAGCTTTGGCATTATTAAGCTTATCTTGGGAGCAGACAGAAAACAAGGGACAGAATGTCAATTAATTTGAGTGCAAGAATTCCCTGGCACAGCGACTCGAGGAAGGCAGGAGAGCAGCACAGATGGCACTGTCAGAAGGAAATGGGTTTTTCTGCACAGACCCAGGAACTTGAGGCCCTTTCCATTTCTATTTGTTTAAGGATTCTGTTCAGTGTAGAACAATTTGGGCTGGATGAATGCTGTCTTACAGAGCAATAACTGGCGCTCTGAACAAAGAGGAAAACTCTGTATGAACAAAGCCAGCACGGGCTGAGCAGTGCTGGAAGGTGAATCAACTCATCCAGCATTGCCTCCGCCATGCAGGCTTAGCAGGGCTGGGACCCGCTCCCAGCAAAACTGTCCTCCTCTTGCTCCTCTAAACTTTGTAATTGCTATTACTGCTGCAAGGAGGGGAGGACCTGGGGCCAGGCACAGCCCTCGTGCCAAGCTACGAGGAAAGCGCTTGGCTTGACTTTGAACTTGATCTATAGCAGGATCTTGGGTTCGGGCCATAGAGGAACTCACAAATAATGCATGTGTCTCTGCCTGGCACTGCAGGTAATTGATCAGCTGGGAGTCGCAGACGCACATCTAGGATGAACTCATTTAATGTACTCCCAACTTGCCTCTGTGTAACCACTGTAGTTTCAGAAATGCTGTTTGCATCTGGAAAATACATTATCAGTGACAGAAGCCAGCTGAAGCTCATCTCACTCATTGTCATTAAATCCACGAGAACAGAAAGACTCCTCTCATTTTTTTCCTGCTCATACACTGAATTTGGTGCTCCTGACAATTGCCAGGTGTTGTAGTTGGCCATTCCACCTATAAGGCAGGTACAGCCTGGCTGATGCCAGAGAGAGAGGACGCCTCGTGCTGGCCCACCCTCCTTGGGGACAAGGTGCTGGGATGACGGATGAGGCTGTGGGCTGTGACCTGGTTGATCATCGACCAGGGTCTCCCCTGCTGGGTCCTGCTCATCATTGTCCCCGGCATAGCTGCGTACTGACCAGCAAGTCAGGGTACAGTAGCCAAAACTCTTTAAACTTCTGTGGTTTTGTGAGCATGCGCTGCCCTGTGCCCAGCAGCGGAGGAGCCTCCCCACACTTGCACCAGCACAGCTGAGGTCGGACGCTGCCCCAGAGAGCACGGCTCCGGTCGGGGCTGGCACATCGGTGAGCCGCAGGCACCAGCCTCGCTCTGCCACGCTCCAAAGCCCTGGGTGCTGCAGGGAAGCTTGAATCCTGCAGCCACATCTCCAGAGGCAGGCCCAGAGCGTGGCAAAGTACAAACGGTGGCTCTCCACCAGCCCCCGCGCGTGGCAGAGGACAGCCCTTGCTCACAGCACGTGCGGCGGGAAGGGCAGCGAGCACCATCCTGCCCCTGTTCAGGCTGCAGAGCATCTGCACTATGTTTAGCGCTGCAGAGCTCTCATTTATTTCAAAGCCTCAGGTGCTGCTGTAATGCAATTGCTAACAATAAACTCTTCAAGAATACAGATACATCTAAAACAGAGCAGTATTTAACCCTGACATGCTTTCCTGACTACACACAGCTCCCTTCCCTCCTGCCCCAGTGGCTTTCCTCCTGCTGCTGCATAACTGCTTTTGCTAATCACAGTTCCTTGGTGTGTGGAGCAAAGTCCTCTCAGTTTTTCCCAGTCAGTCTGGAAGACCTCAGGGCAATATTTTAACATTTCCTTTATCATTCTCACTTGATTTCTGTAGAATGTGTATTTATGCATGTTTTCTCTGGAGGACCATTCTAAGCAGCAATGCTATACATTTACACTTAACATGCCCCTTAAGGAACTTGCTATACTTGCAACATGCCCGTGCATGCACAGAGATGCTCCTGGAAGAGCAGAGCTGCCACAAGATATTTTCCCTTAAACTGCTCAGAATAAGCACAATCCAAAAGGGTCAGAGTCTAGGAGGAGCAAGAGGGAAAAACGGGACTGGTCCCGTCCACCTGGACCCAGCCTGCCTTGGCAGGGTCACAGCCCTGTGCTTCCTTCTGCGGGGCAGAGGGAAAAGCATCCCGATGGCAAAGCCGAGAGCATGAGCCGATCTTCACAAGCGCTCAGTGATTTGCCCTGCCATGAGAGTCTAGTCCCAGCTGTGAAGGTTGGCAGATCGCTCAGTGTGGCACGCTGGGTGGCATCGCAGGATCCCACTGCAATGTCTGGAAGGACAGCCTGGATGCTCTGCGGGGCTCAGGAGCAGATGTCTTCTGTCTAAATAGATCTGGAAAGTGAGGCAGCATCTATCTACCAGCTAGCTACAAGTCAGGTCAAAATCTTCTAATAGTAAAGCAGCAGATATAATAAACTCCTAAGGAACTTTCATTCCCAATAAACTTGAAACACTGTTTTCTCTCACGGTTGTATTAGTACACACTAATAGTACGATCCTTCCCAGGGGAAGCAGTGCTGCTGTCTCATAGCTCCCTGCCATGAAATTAGCTTTTACGCTCACGCAAGTCATCAGGAATGACACCTACCTCACAGTGAAGGATGCCCTTTGAGAGCGCTTTGGGCTACGCTGGGGACGGCTGCACTGGTGAAACGCCTGCCAGACTAATACAGCCTCTGCTGACACTACGTAGGGTCAGAGATGCCCCGGCCCACGGGCAGTCTGATGGTGGGACCTTCCTTCCAGCCCCATCTCCTTTCAAGCTACAGCCAAGCAGCTGTCATGGCACAAGATTGTTAAAAGATCACTCGGGGTCTGAGCCACCTCTTGGTATCTGTGCTGATGTACACTGAATTAAAATTAAATTAGCATGAACCTGGACTGTCTGCTCCCTTTTCTCTACCCCTCCAGGATACTCTTCACAAGATTATGGCCACTGCGTGCAGAAAACTTGTAGTTTTCTGTAGACCTGGCCACAAGGCTCAAGGGAAGGTTCCTGCAGTTGATGTTTCAGCACAACCCTGATAAAGAGCCACATGAGCTGTCCTGCCCGGTGCTCCCTGCATCACTCTCCGAGCAAAGCCTGCACCCCATCAGCGTTTTCTGCTCCTGACTTCAAAGATGCTCTTCTCTCATTACAGTAAAGTGCCGGGAGTTTTTGTTCCTGTTCCTTGTTTAGGCCCTACATGGCTGGTGGAAGAAATTTTAATTAAAAGCTGTTCTGCTTTTATGTCCAACATGCTTCAATGGGAAATACATCTTTCTGAAGCTGGAATTGCCTACTTAGTATTTCTTACACCCTCTAAGCAGCTGGTGCAAGGCAGCACTCGAATTAGGATAGGGAGCTGGATGGAAACCACGTGGTGCTGCCACAAAATCCTCTGCATCTCCATAAATGCTACTAATTACAGCAGCGGCTGGATTCCAGCTGATGCCCTGGGAAAACAAGACTGTAGGCCTGGAGATTGGGGAAAACATGCTAAAATCTATCCAGACATCTCCTTGTGGGTGGCTCACTGTCTTCTGCAACCAGCATTTCCTTTAGTGACACTGGAAAATGTCTCAAACAACAGATTGTTCCTCTACAGAGCCAGGAGGAGAGAGTTCATAAATGAGGAAGCCTCCTCCCAAATTTACACCCCACTCGACCACCGCTGTGAGATGTACAGAAACTGGCTCAGCTGCAACAGCCGCTGGGTCAGCACAGGCGCAACCCCGCCGAGCCGGGCAGGGCTGTTCTCAACTCACGAGCGACAGGCAAGAGCACGGTCTAGATCACACCTTTTCCTTTTGGGTAAAGTCTTGTCACTTTTGAATAATGTGGTTTATCATACTGCCAGTTTGCAGCCTGTGGGGGGAACGATTGCCCATAGCACCGAGAAGGGCATACAGTTTGGCAGAAAAGAAAATGCTGGGGAATGAAAGAGAACGAGAAATAAGAGGGAGAAGCAGCTGCCTGAACTTCTGGGCTGCTGAACCACCTGCAGGTCAGTTTGCCAGCTGCAAAACTCAGGCACCAACTCCCCTTTTGCAAGGGAAGGCAGCTCTTTCCCCCATGCCCTTACAGAGAGCTGGGAACAGCTTTGGGCTTTACTTGCAGCTGCTTTAACTGCTGGCATGTTTGCAGAGTCAGGGCTATCCCTTGAGCAGGCAAGAACCATGCAAATCCTGGTCCAGGCCAAAGAAATCGCATTTTTTCCTCCCTTTTATCAAGTGAAATGTTAATAGTAAGCTGCAAAATGGATTCTTTGCTCCTTTACAAAATGAGCCTGCACAGCCACAAAGCTGCTTCCCCTTTGTTGACCTGCAGGTCTCTGCGTGAGCTTTCAGGAGCCCCACACTGGACCCGGGGTTCGCCCAGTGACCAACCGCCCATCAAACGCCAGTACAGGTAGAAATGTTGTCAAGCTGTGTACAGGAACATATACATTTAAGCTGAGAAACTACATAATAAATTCAGACCAACACTTTGTGACATTTCCCACAAGACCTCAGTGCTGTTTACAAATTCTGAAGAACACCTCGAGTCATTCCTGGCATGGACTTATGATTTATTTCAAAGAAAAATGGGTCAGAGTGTGTGGGTCTGTGTTTAATGTTAAAAGGGATTTGGAAATAAAAAGTCAACTGGCATGAATGATTGCAGGGCAAATGTAAAAGCAGTAAAGCGTGTGGGTGGGCTCTGAGCACGTAATAGGATATTTGTAAGGAAAAGAAACATGCAGGATTGTAAGCTTTAATAAAACAGTTCCTTTTTTACCCAATCAATAACATAATTGTAGTTTTCCAAAACAAATTGCCTCTTAACTTCCTTTTTCTCAAGAAAAGAGTGGCACAACTGGGGACGAGGGCTGAGAAATTACTGAAGCAGCAAGTGTGCACACGTGTGCGTGCGTGTGCACGAACCTCCCTTGCCTCCAAGGACCTCCGACGTCCTGCTCGGAGGCCACAGGAGCGCCCAGAGCAGGCAGAGCAGGGCTCGGCTCGCGCCACGACGAGCACCCCCCAGACAGGGGAGGGTTTTCTGCTCCATCCCAGCTCTCACTTCCCCGCACGCCGCTTTTGTGCACTTGCCGGAGGATGTTCTGGAGCAGCCTGGCCGCTCTGAAACGCAGTTGCACTGGGAGAGGTGAGGGCTCAGCACATCAGAGAAAGGCTTCACAGGAGATCGAACGGGGAATGCAGCGGGGCAGCGGCGGTGGTGGGGGTTACAGGTCTTCTGGAGGTGGGGGAGAGCAATATCGAGGCAGAGCCGGCACGTGGTGCCAGAGCCCAGCGAGGGGGGCAAGGACCCACGGGGACGGAGCAGGCAGAGGCAGGACAGGAAATCACTGAATCAAAATGCAGATAATGGCAGGGTGCTACTTCTTCTGAGAAGACTAACCACTAACTGGGCTTTCTGAATCTGTCCAGGAGCACGAAAGCCCAAATTAAACTCCTGGCTGCCTCATCCACAGTTCCAGTGTATGATGTTGAAAACTCATTAATCATTATACATCTTCCTTGTATGAAACTAAACCTCACCTTTTGTTTCAACACTTAGAGAGTATAAGCACAATTTCTTTTCCAAAACTCGGAGGAAACACCTAAAGATGGAAGGCTCACAGGAGTATCTATGACTGCATCGCCGTTCTTTAGCAGCTCTTATTGTTCAATGTAAAAGAGACGATACCATATTTTAATTGCTATAGATTAGCACAAAGAGTGTCAGGCAGTGGGCACATCTTTGGCTCAGACTCCTTACTGGGCTCCATCTCTCTTGCCTCACCAGGGTGATTTCCTTCGTGCCTTTATTAGTGGGCACGTCAGCTCCAAATGGAGACAATTATACAGGCATTGGGGGGTCTGTTCATTTTTTTTTTTAGCTTTTAGGACCTAAAATATTTGCAATAAGGAGAAAATGCAATAGCCATCAGATGGTTTGGGCTTGAGTCAAGCACTAAATATCAACACAAAGATTACTGCTCAAGTTGGGATGGAAGTAGTTTAGAATCAAGAAGATTGGAGGAAAGGTAACCCCAGCAGACCATGACTCTGCTCAGATCATTAGGGGCATTAACATGCAAGAAAATGCAGTCAATAAGAGTCAGAAGCCCTGTCACCAACACAGGGACAGACTGCCTTGCAGGAGGGGACGGCAGACCCCCCGGACCAGCCTGGGCTACTGCTGGGCCAGATGCTGGAGGGGACGGGGACCACCACAGCAGGCTGGCAGCAGCAGGCACAGCAGCACACAGCTGAGGATCCTTCTCCTCTCTCCTCCACCAAGAGGACACAAGCTAACTAGCAGGAACAACCTTTCTCAACATGCATCTGCACATCACCAGGCACACCTGGACTGTAACCACAGGAGGAGCTTCCCTCTCTCCTTTTCACAGAGATATTCCAGTGCTAACTATTTACTGAATGCTTAGATGTCCCTGTACTAGTGAAGATTCCCCTCCTCTCCCCACACACAGCAAAGTAAACCATGATGCAAGTACCCTGTTCAGCACATGCACTGACAGGCACTAGACCTGAGGCCAACCAACAAAGCGACCCAAGCCAAGGGAAGTATCATAGTCCCAAGCACTGCTCACACACACCAGCTCCCAAACACACTCCCTGCCACACCAAACAGGGGGAAAAAAACATGAAGAAACCCTCAGGAAATTGTACCAAAAAAACCCCAAAACAACCAACCCAACACCCCAACCTCCCAAAAGAGAAAGAAGTACAGAACAAACGCCTGCCTGCCTGCCTGCCTGCCTGCCTGCCTGCCTGCCTGCCTGCCTGCCTGCCTGCCTGCCTGCCTGCCTGCCTGCCTGCCTGCCTGCCTGCCTGCCTGCCTGCCTGCCTGCCTGCCTGCCTGCCTGCCTGCCTGCCTGCCTGCCTGCCTGCCTGCCTGCCTGCCTGCCTGCCTGCCTGCCCTTCTCCCTCTAAAGCCTACCTCAGGGCTGCCTGTGCTGCCATTTTTATTCCCTCTGGAGAAGCAGGTGATCCCAATGAGACTTCTCCTCCTCCCCACCCAGACCTCCTCCTGCCTCATTAAAGCCTAATCAGAGGATTGCTGTCAATAGCTGTGAATCCTCTGGCTACTGGGGAAGGTGGTCATACTCTTAGCCTGCAGAGAACAATGTCTAGTGTCCAAGATAAATAATCTGGTGAGCCTTTCTATGGCATGCTCCCATGGGAGCCAGCTCCAGCTTTCCCTGCTCTCACTCATCCTGGCTCCCAGGGAAGGGCTGCTCGTCTGTGCCTGAGCAGTGTGGGAGTCTCCAAAACTGGGTGAATAAAAGAAGGAATATTTATCTAAGCATATTGAAAAGTAATTAGACATTTAAACCTGAATCCAGACTACAGTGTTTTCCTGGACTCACAGTTCTGCAGCAACAAGGTCAGCAGTTTTGCAGAATTGATTTAAGACAAAATCTAGTCCTTACTCCCCCTCAAAGTCTCCCAGAGGGACTTTTTTGTGCACTCTTCTAACCCAATGACTTATTTCATTTGCCTGAACTGCTGCTGGACGGTGCTCAGGAAAGAAAGGCTGTCAGTTGCCCCTGCTGATGAGCTCTTGGGGGGAGGACGAGCAGCGAATGCCGAGGCTCCCACCATCTGTGGTCCTGTTCCTGGCCGGGTGCCTGCAGACACAGCCCAGCGAGCAGGCTTTTAATTGGGAGCGAGAGTCAAGTGCATAATATTTCCATCAAATGAGCAGCAGGCAAAACTTCTGGGTACCCTGGGCATTTCAGAGCGTGGTGTCAAGTGCCTCCTCGCTCTGCTCCGGGGAGGTCACAGCACCCGTCGGCCAGCTGGGGCTCAGGCGCTGGTCCTACCCGGGACGGGGCTTGTGGGGTGGCCCGTGTGGCCAAAGCCACCTCATGGTTTGAAAACCTCAGCTGCATCTGTGCCTCTAGCAGCGACTCCTGTGGGAGAGCGGCTGGAGGTGCCCTGTGCGCCACTAAGCAAACTCTTCTGCAGAGGGATTTAGCCTTCTGGACAGTTCAGAGTCAGAAATCGGCTTCAGGTCTTCTTTTCTGCAAAGGAAAAAGGAAGACAGTTTGAAAGACTCTGCCATTATCCTCCAGGACAATAACACAGTAATTAAAACCTGTCCATTTTCCTTCCAGATCTTGGAAGACAATAATAGAGAGAATAACAATTGCTGAGACCCTTTTCTTCTCCCCCCAGAAGAACCTCACAACTGACAGAGACTTGAAAGCTTGGAGCTGGGCTCTTGGGGAGAAGATGAAACGCTGCTCAGAATATAGATTTTGGTGCCAGATGGGAATTACAGCCCTGATCCATCCTCCTCTGTCACTGGAGTCTGTGTTGCTCTGTGGGCTAAATGGAAGTGAATACAGTTACTTTCCCTGTCTTGGGGGAAAAAATGACATTCCATTTTGTCTCCAAAAAATACACATTATTTAACTTATAAAATATTTAATCTATGTAATTAATCCTCTCATGACAGCGCTTTGCACATTTTTGCTGGCAATCCATACTTTGAATGGCCTATAGTTATAGCTAACTTTGTTTCCTTTTTCTCATGAAATTAATCAAAGGCTTGTATTCTAAATTATTCAGGAATTGAATGAAGCCTGCTTTCTATAGCTTGCAGCAAGAAAACTCCTATTTCTTTCATGTGCCAGCGATACAGCAATTCAACTGGGGGAAAGTACCAGAAAGCGGAGGCGATGCGCAGGCTGTGGTGCTGGCACGGGCAGCGAGGCACCGGTGCACCCTGGTGACACGGCTGCAGCTCAGCATGCCCTGCCTGACGGGTCCACGCGCCTTCTCCACCTGCCTGCAAGGAACGGCAGTGCCAAACGAGAGGCTTCAAACCACTGAGGCTCGGAGGCATCATCTAAACAGAGGTGGCCTAATTGCCAGGGAAGCTGGGCTCCTGCAGCTCTTGCTCAGCTCAGTTTGATTTGTGATCACCAGCTGCAGTGACAGGGCTGAACAGGGTGGCTTCTCCTTTCGTGACACTCCAGGAGAGGTGAAACAGCGGCCGTGGTGGCCACGAGCTCTGGGTAACTTTGAGATCTACAGAGACAGGGCAGAGATACACTGGTATAATCCAGAGCGGAGTCTTGCCCTTAAACTGCAATGCCCTGTGCTTGTGCCTTGGCCAGCAGGATCGTAGCATGGTGCTGGTGTGCCACCAGCAAGCGCATGGGGCCCTTGAGCACCGTCATGCCAAGAAGCAGCGTTCCCTTCTGCTCCTCTGACTTCTGCCGCCCGTCCTGTGCAGCTCCTCTCTTTGCCGAGAACCTGTCTGGGCTTCTGTGTCTCCTTTGCACCGGACACTTCTGCTGTCCTCGCCTTCATCTCCCTTCACTCAATATGTTTGTGTCATTTCAAAGGGTTTGATTTGCATTTGGTCCCCACTGGCGCTGGTGTTTATAAGGCTGGCCAAAGCCCAGTCTCCCACCGCAGCGGAGCTGCAGGAGAAACCTGATCACAGGCTTGGTGAGGTTTTGAAGTGCTTTATCAACGCTTGCTCTTCTCAGCTCGTGGATGTGCATAAGGCTCTTGCTGGATTCAGAGTTCAGCCCCTTTGAAGTTTTCACCTCCAGGCTTATTTTCTTCAGCAGAAAATTCTCTCTATCACCACTTGTGGAAGAGCCATATGGAGAGTCTCACTACAAGGGAGACACACTTGCTGTTTCGCCAAGAGCTGCATATGAATTTCCTGAGATACTTTTATTTTTCTTATCTAAAATATTTTCTTCTTTCTCTGAGCAGCCACTACTTGCAACCTCCCAGAAGACTTCTTTCTCCTCTGACTCTTGCCCAGCATCACTCAGGATTTTAGTGACTCCACTAAGTGCTGCCAGTGAGAGCTCCGGTTTAGATTTGGAGGCTCTGGAGATGAGGTTTTTGTAACAGGCAGAACATCACCACTTTCTGTCACACGGGCTCCGGGAAACCTTCAGACCTCAAAGACTCTGTCCCCGCCAGACTGACAAGCCCTGTTCTCAAGGAAATAAATTACCAGCACTCAGCACAGAAAGGAGACCCAAAGGGGGCTGACAGTTCATTAACTGTACCCAAGAAAATGTCCTCATCTGCCCTTTACTCTTCAGGCTTTAGTTTGGAAGTCAGTCTGTTACCAGATAATAGAAAACTATTTTCTGGCTGTTCCACTGCCCAGTGGGTTGTCAGCACTAGCACTTACAGAAATGCATCCTAGAGCACACCAGCCTCACACAAAGGGAAGAGGCAGTGTTTGTTAGAAAGCATTCCCAGCGAGCAGTTGGATGGAACAGCAATGAATTCAGCAAGAAAACCTTAAGAGTAAACAGAAAGTATTAGTCATGGCTTTGGGAGCCAGCAGCTGTGCTGGCAGAATATACTACAGTTTCAATCTCTTATATTGTTAATTAGCTCCAAAATTCATAGAGAAAGAAAATAATAATAATAATTAAAACCCAAAAGCGAACCTTTGATGAAAGCATACCCTGCTGCACAGCAAAGCTCAGTCTAAACCAAACAGCTTTGCAGGGCACTGTCCTAATGCATCAAAGCATCCAGTGTCGCGCTGTGGTGCAGATGCAGGAAGTCTTTTAATGATGAAACAAGCATTATGAGCATCATCGTTAATCAGGTTTTATGGATTTATGAAACAAATGTACACACTTACCTTGTTTAATATTATTTTCCAGTTGGAAACTTATTTTAATTCAGATGCCCTGATATTGTACTATTCATAAATAACGCAGGCAGTAAAACCTTTCTCTTATCCCCTACCACACCCAAACGCAAGCTTAAATGGGGATTTAAACAAAAAAATGTAGAATTTTGGGTTTAAAAAACAAAAGCATGTACAAAATGCCAGCCACTCCGAGACCTGGTGGCAAGCTGAGAAAGTCACTGCAGCTTCCAGGCTCCAAGTCACAAATAAGAGTTTATTCTTAAGGAGAGGATTCACGCCCTTGGTTTTGTGGTTAGATTTATATCACTGGGTCATATTTGGCTTGTTTGGGCACGGGGCGTGGATGCGTGATCAAACTGGCGATGGAAGCACATGCACGCGCAGCAGGTCCCTTCACCCTGTAGAGCTTCACTGGGGGCACGGGGACTCGCAGAGGTTATCATCCCCCTTTGCCCACGGAGTTTTCACAGGTTTCGGAAAGGCCCCCACGTTCACCGGTGAAATGCGCTTTGGAGGATGGTGGGACGAGAGCGAGCTGCTGGAGGAGCTGCTGCAGACGGAGGGAGCTGGACGCTCGGCACGGGGAGTAACCGGCTGTGATAAAACCTGCCAGTGCTCCAGTTCATTTGCTGTGCATCTTCTACATAACTCATATCCCAGAGACTGCTAAGGCAGCAAAATTGGTATTTTTGGTCTGGTTTTCACAAGGCAAAACCCGGCTAAAAGAAGACCATGGTCACCCTCTGCTGAATTTGGCCAAAATCTAACCTTGGGCTGAACTGCATTTCCAACCAGTAAGAGACAGCTGCCTTTTTCCTTCCAAACTTCTGGAAGAATCGGTGTGTCTCTTGTGTTCAGAAGCCTAGGACTAGTTTCAATGAGATGGGGAGAAGGAAAGAAAAGAATCTAGGCTCTGTGGGGCATTTTGCAGGCACAGAAAGGGCTTAGAGCAGGCATAGGCAGAAATGCCAATTCGGTTCCCTGCAGCCCTTGATGCTTCCCCTGCTGCACATTTTCCCGGTATGTTCCAGTAATTTCTCCAGCCAACTTTCAGGTCCTTCACAATGAGCCCTCCACTTCTGCTCTGTGGAGATCCCCACCTAGGAGAACATGCTTTAAAGGCTTTTTTCTTGCTGTTCAGGGCACATGATCTGTGCTCAGTTACCGAGGGCATGAGGCACAGAGGTCTGGTGGCAGCAGGTCCCGCTGCAACTCCTCTGGCTGCCACACTCTTCCTCCTTCCTTAGGCATGCTGGAATATGTTTTTTATGAAATGCATTAGGCACTGAATGTGAGAAGCTTGCGCACTTCTGCAGCCAAGAAAGGTGATTTCCCTGCAGGGGCAGCCCAGCCATGACTCCCGCAGGCTGGAGTTGCCCCTTGCTGCAGCACGGCCCTGGAAATTCAGGGGACAGTGGAGTTGGAAGAACCCTGAGAATTCAGAAAAGTTGCTCTGGGGGACTCGGCATGACCCCTGTGGTGTTAGAGTAACAGACTTGAGAGTATCAGACTTTCTCTGCTTCTGGCTGAACACTAGCCTGGGGAGGTAAGCACAAAAAAAATCTGTTTTTCCAGCACACACAACACCTGCAGCCCATCTCTCCTCCTGCCAGGTGGACAGGGCACGGCACTCCATTGCCTTACATGTGAGGCTGCAGACAGCAATGACAGAAGCCTTTAGACCTGCTGGCACCATGGCTGAAATGCCAGCTGCAGCCCGGGCTGGAGCTCGCCGCTCCCCCTGCCCCAGACCGACCCAGCCGAACAAAACCCTGCTCCATTGCCAGGTGCTTCCAAGCTGGAGCTCCCGGCTCTGCCAGGCTGGCGGCTCGGCCGGGGGCGGCCCCCCATGTACGTCCCTACCTTTGCCTCCTTTGCATCCCTCTGCAATACCTGCCTGCTTTCTCCCAAGTGCTGGCAGACCCTGCGTGCTTGCTTTCTGCCCGTTACATGTGTACAATTGCATGTGTGAAATTAAATCTATACGTGAATAGGCGTACGTACGTTGCCCTCCCGTCATTCCCTCCTCCCCCCGCAGCTCTGCGTCTCCCCTTTCAATCCACGCAGCTCCTGCCCCTGCACATGCCTGTTTGGGTGGGAGGCAGGCGAACGCGAGAGGCTGCAGAGAGATTACAGCCTGATGTTCAGGAAACCGATGCTGACAAACCGCACAGTCATCACTCCCGGCAGCCGCCTGCTCAGCCAGCAAACAAGGGAAGAAAATAGGCTCAGTGGCTCGAATAAGCCCCAGAGCCTGCATTTGAATTTACAATGAGCTGCTCAGTGGAGCTCAATCTGTCAAGCACCATGTCCCATTAAGATGAAAATTTGAAGGTCTCAATAGACCAGATAGATAACCTCTTTTATTCTCTTTTATTAGAGGATGCTTGTGAGTGTGGCAGGTCAGGCCGGCTCTGCGAGGACTGCAACTATGACTATTGCGAACGCTTCCCCAACAGAGGCCACTGTTTCAATGACCATGTACTCCTTTTCTTGCTTGTTTGTTTGCTTCTTGGGCTTTTATTAATTCTCAGCTCATCACATTTGCATGTGCTTTTGCCAGTGCCTCAGTCCCGCGGCTCCTTGTCTGCGTGATGCCACTCGGTGCAGGATGTGCTGGATTAAAGCCCGCCGCGCTGTGCTCGCAGGGAGGTGTCAGCACGAACCTGGCTCTGCCCAGACCCTACCTGCAGTGTGCGGGAGACCTGGGCAACGCTGCCCCAGGAAAACAGGTCAGTACTGGTGGGTCTGTGGCTTTGAACAAGTACAGAATGAGAAAACAGCAACGTCTGGGTTATAACTCACCTCCCGCCCAGGGGTCTGCTGGAGCTGAGCACTCAGAGATTTGGTTTTACCCAGAGCAACACTTTAAGTCTCGTCTCTCTCCCTCCTGACACCTTCTCTGCCACCCTTTGAAAATCCAGCCCTGAGTGAATGCAACTCCCTGCCAAAAAGCAGGAAAAACCTCACTTTGCTGTTTCTCTTCGAAACAAAATGCTTTATATTCTCCCCTGCTCGACAGCACGTTGTACAGATGCAGCTTTGAGAAGGAGCAGGTTCAGAGGTGCCACTGGTGGCAGCTTCTGTGGAAAATTGTATTTAGCTGAAGTATTGCATTAGAAAAGGATGCCTTTCCCAGTGTCAATGAGCCAGAAGATGTGTGCTCCTTTTCTGCAAACCTATTAACCCTTTCCTACTGCCCACCCAGGAGTAACGGGGATGCGCTCATTACTCCTCCCTTACCATGTGTTTTGGTTACTGCAAGCACTGAATATTTGCAAAGCATTCGCTGTTTGTTGAAATATTCTCCCTGGATCAAAGCTCAATATTTCTTGGCTTCTCTACACTTTCTGAGCTGCCTTCTGCTCACTGTTATATATTTGCCTTTCTCTCCTAGGTTGTTAATAGGACTGAACAGCTTTTGTTTATTGGTTGGGCTTCCTTTCCCATACAACCCACCAAAGTGCTTTGGCCTCTCTCACACCTTTCCCCTCTCCTCTCCACCAATGTGCAGCTGGGATGAAGGAAACCAGCAGGCAATTTCTCTTTCTTGGCGTTAGATTTACCGGAGCGTTTTAAAACACCAACAAACTATCTTGATGGGAAAAATTTTAACACTTTAAAAGCCAGGTTCTTTGGAAAAAAAACCCCACCTTGTTGTTCTTGTTCTACTTTCAGTAACCCAGGAGACAACTGTTGTGCTTAATATTAAAAAAGTCCATAGTACTGAGCTACTTTCTTAGGCAAAACCTTTGTGCTCCTGTATTGAAGGCACCTAAACAAAGTGAGTGTTTTCCTTTAATGCAGTGCTGTATTGATAACAGCACGGGGACCTCAGGAACGCTCTCGCTCCCGTCCTGCAGCACTACCTGAGTGCACGCCAGGACCTGCACCCAAGTCCCGAGGGACACCGTGTTGTCTGAGCCCCGGGAGAGCAGGAGACCCCACCGCTGCGGACGAGACCCGGTCTCTCCCCCGAGGGAGGATGGCAGCTCTCTGGGGGCTTCCCCACCACCTTACCCTGCCTGGAAACATGCTGCTGCCTTGCATTTTTAGAGGAAAAATGATGTGGTCTTGCCAGCAGCCGCCAGTTCTTTTTATTGAATTTAGAATCAATAGTGCATCAAGTGGCTTGGGATGTTATTAATCAGAAAATTGGCATGAAGGACCAGGAGGTAATAACACTGCAGTGAGCCCACTCTTTTCTTGTGGAGTGGCTGTACATGGTTCTGGGTAGTGCTAATTACTCCTTGGGACCTGCCTTTCAACTGCTTTATAGACAAGACAAACTACTGCCTACCGGCACTGCAAAGCCCAGCTGCTCCTGGTTATTTTCCTGTCATTGTGATTGTAACCTGCAGCAAAATATTATATTGCATTTCCTCAAACCCAGAAGAAAGGATGTGAAAGTTGGGGAAAAAAAAGGCACACACATTTTGGGTCAAAAACCATTAAAAAAATACGGGGCATCCTGCCAACCGTGGGAGGAATATACAGCAGCTTCTCCTGATGCTGTTATTCCCCAGGTCATTAAGGCCTGGGTCTCGCTGGACAGCATGATGAACTGCAGTGTCCAGATCCTGAAGCTGCCTGAAAACTGGGCTGGTAATTGCACAACGCCTAACGAGGTTTGCCCGGTGTGTCCGCGGGTATCCACAGCCCATCTCCTGAAGGCAGTACAGGACCTGATGTACAGAAGCTGGCTGCTTTTCATGGAAACTAATTATATGCAGAGCATTTAAGCTAACTTGTATAGCACCCACTTGTCGCCTCCATCCCAGCTCCCTAAAATGCAGCAGCGTGTCTAACAAGCAGGTTGCATGTGTGCAGCACCAGGGTTCATTATACGCAGGTCTGCGACAGGTAAGATACTCAGCTCTTAGAAGATTTTCCATGATCTATGTTCAAAGATTTGAAACCTTTTCATTTCTTTTTCACTTACCTTTAATAAAAAAGTCTCTCTTTGCAGGACCTCTTCAGGGTCAACAGATTTAGTAGTATCTCTATAAAAATAACTCAGAATTTCTGTGCCTCTGAATGCGGGCCACACACCGTGTACTGCGGAAAGGAAAATAACCTGAAAAGTATTAGAACATACTTTAATAAGCTTAGGTCTCCTGCCTGTGACCCTGAAAGTGTGTTTATCCTTGGGCTTGTCTCGAGCAATCGTTATTCCACCACCATCTTAGGATAAGCATGAATGCATGAATTTACAGCTGCAAATCCCATTTGACTGTATGTAATCTAGTGGTTTTCCATGGCAAAAAGGTTTGAAATTCTGCCCCGTCTTGCTTCTGTGGAGGTGGGATTATGTTCTTATATAATTATTGTATCATTGTGTCTAATTGGATTTCCAAGGCCATTTATTTCATCATGAGGTTAACCTGGAAGTAACCTCCAAATGAATTTATTAATCCTAATGAGTTATTAAATTTGTGACTAATAAACACCAAAGGGAATGGAGACAAACATACTACTATCCCCAGTGAAAGGAGCGTTAGGCATATAAATGATGAAACTTTTCCCCAAATCATCCTTCCAGCTCTCACATACCTCTCCATAGCCATAGGGAGTTGGTCTGTCATCAAGGGACCTCCAAATTATGAAATTATTGCTTTCTTGCAGCTTTCCTGGTCTCCTGAGATAATCTCTGGTCTCCTCCCAGGTTCCTCCTCATTCCCAACATGTTATGGAGCTTTTCTTCTGTTGTGACAATCAAAAGCTGTAGAAAACATTCACAAAACTATGGAAAATGTGTGCGTCAAGGTATAATTATACAGCAACAGATGGGATGTTTGTGTAGTTCAACTGTCAAAAGAGGAGCGAGCAATACAGCACGGGCACCGGTAGCCTGGATCTGTAGCAAACAACCTGTCGCTTATGAAATGTGCGGTGTATGTGCATTCTGTGAGAAACTGCTTATTCCACACATTGCTCAGACGGGGTTGCTGGTGGATGTGGTGACCGTGCGTGTGTCGGACCACCGAATGATACCCACAGCCGGGTGTCTGTAAAATGGTAATGAGTAAATCTCAAACAAATATGAAGTCTGTGCTTGCAAGTCCCCCAAATCAGCAGCTTTTTTAGATAGTAAAGCAGAAAATTAAAAGGCTCTCTCCTTTCTGCCAGCCTGACAGGAGTGGTGAGGAACTGAAGTGGAAGCGGAGGTGAGCTGGGGAAGAAGCAGCGTTGATGGAAAAGTTACAGAAAACACTCCTAAACAATGAGTCCCCCTCCTGATCTCCCCTTCCCCCTTGTACACTTTGTCAGTTAAACCCGTTCCTCCTCCTCGCTGCAGTGGACAGCCTTTCCACGGAGACCCATCCCGCCTCTCCTCACCCAGCCCCAGCAGCACCAACACCACTTCGAAAGGGCTCCAGTGCGGAAACCAGGTCCCTGAGAGCAGCGCGGCGGGCTGAGCCCGCATCAGAGGGAAGCGGGCGGACTTCCTGATGTGAACGTTCAAGCTAGCATGCTGTCACAGTGGGCATTTTGGGGGGTAAAACTTAGATATTGTACAGTAAAATCTCAGTACAGTAGTTCTACCTGCTCTGGGAAAGGTGGCCATAGATACCACAGTCATTTGTAATTAAAATGTGTGATCTTCGCAAATGCATGTCTTAGTTTTTTAGGCAAATCCATATTCTTCAATTTGTAGGCCATTCCCATTCTAGGATTATACTGGCAGATCAAACGTGCGGCAGCGAAGCCCTGTGATCAGTGCTACTGAAATTTCAGATGCTTTAGATCTCTCGTCTTCACTCAGGTTTATTTACTTATTCATGATGATGTCTTCTCCTGGCAAGCTCTTGACCCTCCTGTTTCATAGCGTGCAGCAAAATCTTCATCAACAATGACTGCTTTTAGTTAAAAATCTCCCCATCAAGTGGCATCAAGATCAAGCTCTTCTTGAATTTACATCTCTCCATGGACTGTGATTTTTCTGTCTGCTGCTGCATTATGTGATTTTTCATATTGCTTCCAAGAAATGGGGCTGTTACGTGGTCAGCCTCACAGCTCCGCCGCAGGCCTGAGAGTCGATTCCTCGTCCTGCTGCTGCTGTGGCAGCGGTTTTAATCAACAGAGTGCAGACATCCTTGGTTTAAGATAGGTCTGGGGGCCATAAATGGAAACCTTCAGAGCGTGCTGACCCCACAATGGGAACTGGCATGTAAAATATATTTTTAAGTCATGTAATTTGATTCAATTGTCACATGCCTTAGATAGGAAACGAGTTCAACTCCTTATCCCCTGGCTTCGTGTTTCCCAGCACGCAGCAGAGCCCAGCTGGGACAGGAGGAGAGGGCTGTGCTGACAGACACCCTGATGCCTGAACCGGGATCCCTGAGCTGGGCTCTGCACCCCGGCGGTGCCACCCGCCTCCTGCCAGGCCCCAGCAGCGGCTGCGCTGCCGGAGACCCCCGCCATGCTGGGGAGGGGGTGGTGGGACGGGGGCGGCTGAGCAAGGGGAAAGATGACAAAAGCAGCCAGAAAAACAGACGCAGGGAGATGCGGGGACACTGGGACTCTTCCGCAGCACCCAAAGGTGCCCGGGAGCCGCCGCGGGGGGCTGGAAGGGCCGGAGCAGGGAGCAGCAGGGCTGCCTCAGCCACCGTTCAGGCTCTTGGGCAGGAGGGAGACAGGGGGAGCAGCCTACGGCCTCAGCCCCAGGGGTCCGGGGTACGTTTCCCCCTTTTTACAAGAATCTGGTTGCTACTTTGGGTTCTTACAGAAAGTATAGAAAAAATTTAGAGAGATACTAGGGATACAAGATACAGCATGCCCAGCCTTGCACTAAAAAGCCTTCTGTTTTACAGCAGCTATTCTGTTCCAGTCGCTACTATTTATCACCTTAGTATCCGATCAACAGGCAGCAGGGTACTAAGGGTGCAATTAGCATTCTCACAGACATTATCTGTAGCAATACGTCGCAATAACAGCCAAGAAGTGAAGAAGGCAGCATCCAGTACAGCACCCACCCTGCTTTCTGCCTGGACTGCAGATTTGTTTTATACACTGGAATTTCTGACAACCACAAATAGTTGGAGTTTCAGTTTAATCTAAAATATAGCAATGTCTCCTAGCGTCAAAGAGGATGTTGGTTCATTATCAGTGCATCCTGGTGTATAAACACCACTCTTATTGCTTTCTCCCTGCAGGTTCCCCATACAAACACTGACCTGCTTCAAACCTATTGAAGTTATAACAGCCCCAGAATCACATTACGGAGCGGTATGATTGCCTGTTATTTACCTGCCTGAAAGGAGACCTGTAATCACATCTGTTGTTTACCTGGCTAACAGAGAGACCCGTAATCAAGTCTACAATTTCAGGGCCTGAGATGCGGATTTTCTCGGTGGGGACCCAGGCTGGGTACGAAGGCCGGGGAGGTGGGGGGACCGGTGGGGAAGTGGCAGGGCTGCTGAGCCCGGAGCTGGGTTTGGCCCCCTGGGTGCTCTGCTCCTCTCTGGCTCAGGGGAGGGTGCTGGAGGGGCTGGGGGGCAGGTGGGGGACAGGAGCCCACCAGACCCACAACGGACAATACCTTCCTGCAAGAGACCGAAGAGCTGTTGCTCAAGAGTGTAGGTACATTTTTCTGCGCAGTTTTCATCCAGGCCTGTTTGGGGAAGATTAGCATTGGCACCGTGTCAAAGATGAGTTTAATCTCATTATGAATATTCATTTGTTCATGTTCCGTGACAATTTTCCTTGGAGTCTCTGTGCGGCTGTGGCCACAGCAGGCCGGAGCTGGGCTATTTCCCTGCGGTTCTTCTGGCTCCAAATGCATGGAAACAACTGTGGGGGAAACTCTACTGTTCAGCAAGTTTATGGGCAATGCAATTTATTTTATGATCAAATTACACCAGGGTAATGCTGCCTTTTGCATCAGACAATTCAGTTCTAGTAATTGCTACCCTGGGGGTCTCTTCTCTTCTCTGTATACCCAGCCCATTTGTAACACTAATGGTAGCAATGTGTGAGCAGAGGGAGGATAATAAACCTTAAATAGCAGCAACATCTTGCTGGAGGAAAGAGAGTGCTTTGTCTTTATATTTCCAAGACTTGTTGAGCCTTATGAGGTGCATTCCTCTCTCAGTGAGATGTGAAACAACACAAAAAGTTGATGCCATGTGAACTGATTAGATCAGACTGCTTTTGCAGTGTGCCTCCTCAAACTCTGCTGCCCCAAGATGTGTTCTGTTTCCATACACACTTTGCACCTGCATTAGCCTCTGCACAGATCGGTACGTGCGTGCATGTGCATACATCCACCAACCAAAGAGACAAGTTTGCATGCAAAGGTTGCAAAGAACTGAGGAAAACCTGCAAAGAACTGGAAAAAACCCCAGGCTTTTGCTGGTGAAATGTAGCCAACTAATTTTCCAAACGGACTAGGTAGGAAAGCTTAAAGTACTCTGCTAGGCAAAAATTCTGAGTATTTCCAAAATACAGAAAGGCAGACACCTCGAGCTGAATGTTGTGATATGGAATAATCTCTTCGGTTGCCCATGGTAAGCAATAAGGCTACTGTGAGTCCCTCAGATGTCTGAACTTGTTCTATTTTTATGACAATTATGAAATTGGAAATGAAAGTTCTTCATTCTTACACAATTTTTGGTGCCTGTTCCCCAGCTGGCCCTTGTTCCCTGTGATCTCTGCAGCAATGTCCCTTATGATCTTAACTGAGCTCTGCAGGATGGATCGAGTTTGGTACTGTGCAAGGCAGAAAGTGCAGAGCAGGACAGCGTCTCGGAGGCACTAACTGCCTTGCTGGGAGGTCTCCACTCACTCTTTTATACCGTCCCTCCCCTCCTTCCTTTTACTCACTATTGTGTTTGCAACCAACTCATAATATGACTTTGCTCCCTGTAACGAATGACTCTGGACCATAATTCAAATGAGATAAGGCCTTGGATTGCCTCTTTTTTGGTACATTTAGCAAAACGAACATATAAGATCAAGCTCCCCTCTCAAGCAGCAAAGCGAGGTGAATATGGCTCAGCATTTCTTTTCGTCTTACAGATACCTAGAGCTGAAATGTCACAGAAACACATTGTTAAGAATGAAAACCTTTTCACAGCCTTCCTTGACTTTTTTAAAAAAGGTGAAAATAAGTGTGGGATTTGAGCATGGTGTTGCTAAAAATTGGATGCTTGCAATTAGTCGAAAGGAACAGAAAAGTAGCTCCAACTTGAAAATCCATATAAGCATTCATTATAATGAGATCTCTACGTCTCAAACTCCATTTAGATTTGTAGTTCTCAGGTAAGCTGTGATATATCAAAACAGGGGCTAAATTCAGCCAAACTGGTGAACCTGAATAAACAACTCCGGGAACCGAGGACTGGCGTTACGGTCTGTGTGTACATGCCCCAGCTGGGGCTCGCAGCCTCACACAAATAAACAGGGGAACAGTGGCATTGGGTTTGGCCATGAATAGCATCTGCTCTTGTTCTGAGACTTTGCAAAACCTGTATCTGTCTGCTCTGCTGATGCCTTTTACCTCCCTCACGGCTGTGCCTGGGACCATCAGCAGGGACGGCTTTTGCTGTGTCTCTGGTGATACGGTTTGGTCTGCGCCTGGCAGCGAAAGCCCGGCTGTGCGAGCCGCGGGCGCCGGAAGGCTGCCGAGAGACACTGCCTGCCGAGGGAGGACACAGGTCACCGGCTGCAAAGGTTTTCTGCCGTGGTAGCATGGCGACAGTTTTAGTGTCTAATTAATACCATCCTTGGGAGAACAGGACTGAGCTGAATGCCAAGGTTGCTGGCCACGGAGAGAGGATGAATAAGAGCTGTCAAATTCAAGTAATCAAGAAGGACAGAAATAAAAACCGTGCTGGGTGGAGGGAGTCAGCTGTAGCTTGGTCTGAACAGAATAAGATACTCAAATTCCAACACTGGGAATAGCAAACATCTGTTCCCCCTTGAAGGTGCCACTGCAGCCCTGGCAGCGGGGCAGACCCCGCGGGGCTGAGGTTTGTGTTTGGGAGATGTAGGTCTGAGCAGTACCTGCCTGAGCCTCGCACCTGCAGGAATCTCTGCTGTTGAGTAGCGGGCTCAGCCAAAACTTAACCCCTCCGTTCTTCCCTTTCCATATCTCTGAAATGAAGATGGCATTTGCCTTCCTCAGAGGCGACCAGCGAGCTCTGCAGTTAATGCCCAGGGAGCTCTGCCAGGTGAAGGTCAAAGCCTCAGCGGCGCCGCCGTGTTCAGCGCAGATTGATGCCGGCCAGGAGGGAGCAGGACGATCTGTCTAGGCTGACGCCTGTCAATGGGAAAGAATCTGAACAAATGACATGGCATAATGTATTTTGAAATAATGTCCTAGATTTTGGGGAAAGTCACACCACAAGCTATGTTGGAAACAAGTCTTGATCTATTTAAATTGTTTTGCTTGGGGTTTAAAAAGGACAAGAATTTCTTGGGGGCAAAAAGCAACAGCAAGCTTTCAACCAGCTGTATAATTTCCTATAAATATTCCACAGCCCCTGGGATCCCAACACCCTCGCTGAACACATGGCGTTGAGCACTGTGGATCATCTTCTCAGTGTGATGAGGCTAGAAAAATGGTTAAAGGAGTCCTGGAGGATACCTGGATGATTGCAGAGACAAAAGGCAGTCCCTCCGCACTGGCACTGGGCTCCTGACACTGCCGGAGAGCTGGGCTAAAGCAGCCTTTTAACCCTAAGTTAGATGGACTCCGAGGAGAAGAAATTATTGACTAATTTTTGCCAAGTGCCTCTGTCCCCAACCTTGGAAAATGGCAGGTAAATGGCAGCAGCAGCAGACACACCACGGGCTCCTGGAGAAGGTGTTTCTCTCAGCCTCTGCCTCATGCCATCCTCGCATTTCACTTGCTTCAGCTGACTCCTGGTACGGATCCCCCGTCCTCAGTGGGGTCCTCCCTGCCTGCCCCTCTCCGCCATCCCTAACTGGCATTATTTCACTCTACCTTTTATGCATTCTTTCATCTGGGCTCCTCTCCAAGCCTTTTTGCTTTGATCTGGCCCATTAATGTCAATAAGCTATTTTTGGAAGCACCATTCCAGATGCCTTCGGACCTCTTCCGCCGTCTCCGCTGGCGTCTGCAGCGCGGAGCACACATGGCCGCGGCCAGAAGGGCTTTGAACGAAACGGAGAAAGCAGCGAGTGCCCTGCACAGCGCCCGGCCCCCAGGGATCGTGCCAGCAGGTTTGCAGGCACGTAAGTTAATCCGAGGCTGCCGCATGCCCTTACACTGCAACGTGACAAAAAGCTACTGCTGGCCAGAGAGCCTCGCCGCAATTTATTGATTTACTTTTAACACTTCATTCCTCAGCAATAATATAAATCAGCAAGAGAAAAAGAGGAATAGGAAATAGCTTCCAGCAATGCTGAATGGACTCTCGGTGCTTACGTGCTGCAACCTTGGTTTTACCCAGCAAGGTTACAGCTCGGATGAGCTACACTAGTATCTCGTAGCTCATATTTTTTCCCCTTACTCTTAAAATAGCTTAAAGTGGTTAAGACGTTTCTATAATATCCCTGGGTGAGCTTCTGGGATGCACTGAATCACTTCAGTTCCTGAGGAAAGTCAAGAGCAGCAGTTCTGCTGGCAGCAGCTGCCTGCGGGCGCTGGAGGGGCTGGGGGGCCAGGGGCCTCCCCAGAGCAGGGCAGAGGGGCTGCGGTCTGGGCACACGCCGGGCACGCCAGCAGTGCCTGCGCCGTCCCCTCCTGCCACTGCTGTCCCACCCAGCAAAACCCGACCCCGCGCCGGCCGTGGGCACCCTGTGCCGTGTTATCTGGGAGCAGAGGATAGAGACGGCGTCGGTGGCGCAGGCTGAGCCCCCGGGCACAGTCCATCCCTCGGCAGATTTGCTGTCAGAAACCACTGTCCTCCGAGGAAGGCACTAATGCAGAAGCTCCTGGTCGTGGCAGTTTCCAACACCTGCCCAAAGCGGTGCCCTGTGCTCAGCAATACACTTCTCTCTAACCGAAGGCATTAGGAAAGGCAATCTCTAAACCAGGGTCCTGTCCCTAGCCAGAGACCGCAGAGGAGGACTAGCCAGAGTCGGATGCGTCCTTAATATGCCAATTTACTGGGTATGCAAGAGAAACGCTTCTCGGCAATAATCACCATCGCGGAGCACAGAGAAGGACGCACATCTCTGATCACAGCCTGGGTCTGGCCGCTCGTCCCTCGCCCGGCTCAGAGCCGTGTCCTGCACAAGGGAGCCCGCCGGCAGCGGAGGAGGGCACCTCCGAGCTGCCCAGATCTCGACTCGCAGGAGAGGGGAGCGGTGGAAGGACGAGCAGTTGAGCATTTCCTAGCAGAAGAGCTCAAAGGATTATTTTAAGAATTAAAGTGTTCCCGTTAGAAAAAGAAAAAAGTTTTGGATGATAGCCTCCTAGGTGTAAGAGACCACAAACAGTACAAAGTAAAATAAAAAGGAGCAGGAAATGGGTACCTGCTGACACAAAAAACAGACTCTACTTCCTCAGCTGAAAATTCCCATTTATCATCACATGTGTAGATGCCCCCCAGTTTTTCTACAAAATTACTGTTCAGAAAATTACTGATCCACATCCACTCTTAAGCGTGTATCTCATTTTTCTTCTCCTTTCTGCTAAACAGTCATACTTGATAAATCCCTGATATATGCACTTACACCCTGACACTCACGGTGCGTGCGTGCACACGCAGGCTCACACAGATCCTCTTGTGCCTTCAAACACAACTGCTTCAGTATTTCCATGCGCTCACATACGTGTATTTGGTCTCACCCACTCAAGCCTAAAGAGATTTCCTGAATAAAATGTCAGTCTACTTATGGAGATGAACCTAAATATATACCTAATACCTGCCTGAGTTCCTGAGCACTTGGAAATGTGGCTTTTGGGCTGCCCAGCCCTTTCTAAAGCGTGTAGAAAGCAGAACCCCGCTGCTCTGCGTCTTGGCTGTGTCCCTGTCAGCACGCAGCCTGGCAGGCTGTCTGCTTCTGTGCAGAGCACGTTTGTCTTCTGCAGACAAGCCAAAATAATCATAATTTGCAAAGATTTTTTTCAGTCTGCACCTCGTATATACCTGCAAGGGTGGATGTGAGAAGTGGGACATTAATCTCAGCCTTTTGTACCTTTTATCCTCAAGTTAAATGAATGTGGAAACAACATTTTCATTGGCGTTCGCTTGTCTTTATAGCTGGGTCGCAGGTGATGGGGGTTTCTGATTTCAGGAGCTCAAGCAGCCTGAAACCTGCCAGGTCTTAAATTTATTATTGATTCCTTCTACTGTCTCCAGGGACTGCAAAAGATCCAGGCTAAAAACGCTTATTTATGATGCACGGCATTTTCAGCACAGGATGCTGATTGAAAAGGATTTCAGGTATAGCAATTATTCAACCACAAACACACCAACGTTTAACTAATAATCTGTTTTACCATAAAGCACTCTAATCCCTAAGGATTGGGTCACTCGATATATCATCTCGTAGCACTGTGCCATATTGGCCTCATTACTGTATAAACAGAATGAAGTCAAACATGAGCTGGGTGGGGAAACACACTCCCCGACACCTTGCAGCTGGGGCAGCCCCTTGGCAGGAGAGGGGGTACGGGGAGAAGGACCTGGGCACCCCGGGGGGACAGGACAGACTCCCGACCCTGATCCATGGACCTGCCAGAATGAGTAGATACGCAGAGAAATAAAAAGACTGGGGAAAATATTAAACCACTAAACTCAACAAAATTCCTATTTCAGTCTTTGGCAGAGATTCCTTTGGGAAGAACATCCTTGATCAACCTCTGCCATCGAAAGTTCCTGCTTTCAGGGATAAAGTTCCTGAAAGGTCTCACTACAGGAGGACAGTGAGAAGCCACAATAAGACCATCTTCAGAGTCAACATTGGAAGAGCCAGTGCAAGAAATACCATTACATTTGCGCTTGCAGATTGTTAAGCACCTTTCAGTATTTTAATGAGCATTTGGATTTTGCAATGAATGTTTTCTATTGTGCTACAAGGTCTTTTAATGGCTGTACTGACAGTGAGACACATGTTCACAGAGGAAACCTCTTCCTAGAGAAATAGGGCCCATATGATCAACTTCTACTTGTAACAAATGAATCTGAGTAGAGAACTTTTTCTTCCCTTTCATCCTGGGAGGAGGAGGATGAAAAAGCATTAAAATGGAAAGCGAGCCTGGTGCTAGGGAGGTGCAGGTTTGATTGTGCAGATTTTTATCCCATTTCCATTTCAAGAGAAGTGCGCTTTTTTCAGGATTCTTGCAGCACTGATTGTACTGACGTTCCTCTACTTTTCCATCATTTTTCGTTTGCCTCTTTTTCCTCCGGGTGTCTGCAAAGAGACACATCCTTATATTTACACATATTTGTATGCAGAAATAAATACCAGGATAGGTGTTACTCTCTAAAATATGACCAGGGAAGACACTGTAATCTCTACTAATGATGGTGAATTGCAGGTTTTATAGATTGAGGCAATGTGACTGCTTTATAATCGCCTTTTCATACAAGGATGAACACAAAGCTGTAGCCACATCACAATGTATTTATTTATCCTGGGTTAGGTTTGACTTGGAAATGCCGCCTTGTTCATTAAATGATTAACAGCTAATGAAATCTTGTGGCCACTTTCTCTGAAAATACCACTTGGAGAAACAAAACCATCTTTTTCACACTTTCCCTTTCGCCACGTGCTTCTGCCTCGCTCAGTAAGGGCAAGAGTTAAAATCGCTTGCTGCGCTTGCCCCCGCAAGGGCACAACGTGGTCCTTGAAGGTGGGCACAGACTTCACATAAGCCCCAACCCCCAGGGAGCTTTTAACAGAGAAATCTCTTCCAGCTGGCTCAGGGCACCTTCATCACAGATGGGTGCCACGACTTCAGTTGGAGGCTGTATTTGTTTATCTTCTCTAGAAGTCAGTTCATCACCTGGACGTGGTGCGTTGTGAAGCCGCCGTGCTGGAAGCCCACCGGGTCTCCAGTACTCCACCCAAACCCAACGGCCCAACACACCTTTGAATAAACCCTGTGACGTGGGGTGACCGAGGGGGGGTTACGTCTATCAGGTTTCCTCGTCAAGCAAAAGATGGGATAAAGAATTACAAATGAGAGCATCAACAATTTTCTTCAGTCTTCCACAAACTGCCGGTGTGCGTTATCCTTCCTGGTGCACCCACGTCCAGAGATTTCCCAAACACCACGGGGAGCACCTTGGCATTTCAGCCCCTGTGAAACTAGAGAGCCAGACAGAAATACCTAGTACAGTTCAGCCCTTTTTAACACAGCGGTGATGCTGAGATGGTTCTGTGTGGTTCACCCAAGAATTTGTCGATGAAGATGGGGGGTTTAGGGCTTTTTTTTGTCCTTTTCCATCTCTGGTGGAGCACTCTGCATTGGTAACACTTTCAACCTCAGACCGTGCTGTGAGGGAGAGATAATCTACACAGCATCCTCTTTCCCTGCCCGCCCCCCCCCGAATTGTCATTCTTCATCCCAATATGGGAACATGTGGTTTGAAATATAGTAACCTTTTTTCTTTATACACCTGGAGTATGCTTGAAGTCAAATGGAGATACAAAATTTACTTGCTACTGCCACCAAAGATTTTTTCTGGCAAATTATTCAGTTTTATTAAGCACATAAAGACCTACAAAGTTGGTCTTTTAATGTACTTATATAGCCATAAACTTATATCGCTGAAATAATTGCATTTTAATGATTTTTTTATCTTCGCATAATTTGTATATTTAACAATCACACCAATAGAAAGAGAAACGCTTGCTGTAGAAGCTTTCTGCTCAGAGATTAGGTGCACGCTTATTCCTCAACCCCACACCGCTGATGAAAGCTTCCTAATTCCCTATTATGTGCTCTTAATGGCTTCTGTGAAGATAATCTAGCTGTTATGACGTCCTGCCTTGGTGCTTTGCACACCGGGTTTGAGACGCTCTGGCTGCTCTAGAAATGCAGGTTCAATCCTATCTGGGCAGATTTGCTCTTCTGAAAACCATCTCCGAGGGAAGCTTGTCTCTGCTGGGAGAAGCAGCCAGAGAACCCTGCTCCCTCGAGCCCCGGGCTGAGGATTCCCGTGGGTGCAAGAAGCACACAGGCCTGGACCACAGTCAGCCAGACCTCTTTTTTACAAAGGAAAAAAAAAAAAGAATTATGGCTTAAACTCTTTAGAAAGAATACAGAGATCCAAATCTGGTTTGGCTGATAACACTTTCCACCTCATGCTGTCTCTGGTGGACTTTTTGGGTGACTGTTGGGAGCACCCCAAAGCCAGGACCTTGCGTTGAAGGGTTGCCACCTCCCGTGGGCGTCCCAGTCCTGTGGGGCTGGTGCTCCTCCCGGCAAAGCACTGAGAAACTGTCCTCATTACGTTTGGTTCTTGGGGTGTGATAAATACACAGCAGTGTTTTAAACTGCCTAATTAAACCTTTAATTTAGATTTAATGACAGTTTAATAACATTTATATCTATAGATAGATAGATATAAATTATCAAAGCAGTGCTGTTTACTCACAGCGTACAGGATACTGTCAACTGCCACATGATTCACAAAAGAGACCTATGCAACAAATTGTTAATCAAGTTCTCGGCTGAGCATTCCCTGTATTAATTTCTGGTTATTTAGTGAGATCAGAATTACAAATTATTAAACCCAGTTAATAATTCGTTTAAGTGGACATTAATTAGCATTGACTAATAATGAGATTCTTACTACACCCACTTGCTTATCCAGAGACCTTCTCCTGTGTAATGATACAGAAATGAAAGCCAGACGAATCAGCAATATTTACAGCTTATTGAAAAGAATTGCCAGAGTCAGAAGGAATAAATTAGCTGGTAATTCCAGAAAAGTCAAATGTATAATTATCGTGCCATAGGGTGTCTTGTCCTGTATCAAGCTCCTGGCTGCTCCTGCTGCTGTCGGGCAGTGCACGAGCTCTTCTCCACTAATGCTGTGGCTGCCCTGGCGCTAATGAGCTGCAGTCATCAGCAGGGCGAGAGAGGGAGGGAAACCTCCCCTTTGCAGGGGGCTGCGAGGGGCCCGTGCAGCGCTTGGCATCGCTGCGGTCCCTTCTTCAGGGTTGGAGGATGAGCTCAGGAGAAACACTCGAGCACCTTTAAGGGCACAGGAGCTGGGAGCTCATTCTCAAGTTCCACTGATTTTTTTTTTGAAGTAATTGAGGTCAAGAGGACTTGAGTCTCCCACTGAGCATGTGCTTAAGTGGAGATAAGAGTCAGGCCTCCAACTCCTGCTGGCTGTCAGGAGAAGTTTTGCTTCTCCAGAAGCAAGTGCTTTTGCAAGGCTCTTTCTTGCTGCAGGCTGCTGTCGTAGGAATGGTTGTATCCCACTCATCCAAGAAACAATAAATAATCCCCTTCATCATAGTTAAATTGTAAATGCAAATAAAACAATTAATCACCTTATACAATGAACTGCAAAAACTGAATTCCAAATATAGCCTTTCTATCTTTGTCATAATTTCAAAGTCTTCACATGTTGGGTTTTGGGGTGGGGTGTTTTTTCTTTCTCTCTTTAGCAAGCTGCAAAATGTTTTATCGCACTTTTAGCATATTCTCTGTTAACTTATTATGCACACATTTAATTTCTGTGAGGTTTTTAATTTAATCACTTACAGAGCGATGCACAGGTCTCAGCAATCGTTTTCATTTTGGCTCATTGCACATGTGGAAATGGGACTGCAACACAACATGTTATGGCAAAGTTTCTCCTTTCTGCTTTAGGAATGAATTACATTGCGGCAAGCTATATTTGGAGCTCGCAGGCACTGCTCTCCATTCTGTGGCTTTTGATGTTTTATACATTTGTCTGAGCTGCCTGTCTACCATTTGAGCTGGCTTGAAGTTATCAAAATTTTATCATTTTTCAAGTATAAAAACACTTTCTCCAGCCCCTCCCCTTCCACTGGTTTTCTTCCGAGTGCAGTCAGCCTGCAGACAGCCACAGCCACCGCTCCTGCCTCCCCACACAACGAGCCTCTTCGTGCTGCGTGATGTTTAATCAGATATCAGCTCTTGATGGTGTCAGGACTTGGGCAGGGCAGATGAAAGCAGCAGCTGTGATGGTATTTAGGCTCTGGAGGGTTAGCAGTGACGATGCTTTGAGCTTCTAACGCACCCTTCATCCAGGGAGCTCCATGTGTCTTGCAGCCCCTCGAGAGCTGAGGTCTGGTGCAGATGTGTGTGGACGGGGAAGCTGGTGGAAGTACATAAGAGGGATGACTTTCTTTGCCATGAATCGCTTAATCCCTTGTATTCCTCCACCACTTGTAAGTTCGTGAGTTGCTTGCTCCGAAGAAGTTAAAGCTGGTATCAGGTATCAATCAAAGCAATTTATCCACAGGGAATTCAAGTGTAAGGACCCGCCTGGACAGGCACAGAACAGGACACCTCCTGATAACTGCTGTGGGTTTGATTCCCTACCTATGCTTTGTAAGCCATGCTGAATTTAGGTACAACAGCTTATCCCAAGGATTTGTGTCTCTATAGTAAGCATTGCACATTATTTCAAACTTCGCTGGTGTCTTGAGATGTAGCCCACAGGACATGCTTTTCTTGGTCTTCAATGTTTGGAATTGGCAACCCTCTCCTGGAACCTGCAGATGTCTGGCATTATTGCCAGCATTTGGCTTAGAGCTGGGGAGGAGATGGGGAAAATGTCTTCTGCTAAGACATGTAAGGTCCAGCATACTGTAGGCAAAAATGAATTTTCATTGGTTCTTAATGATGGTTAGTGATTTTGATACCACTGATCACATGCAGTCCCAGAACATTTGATTTATGAGACCATTTCTAAGAAGAAATAATAAGCCCATGGCAAAAATATGACAGGAACAGAGAGATCCTGTCTGCACTTCGCTCTCATAAAAGGTCCTGACTGAAAAGAAATTCCTAAAGGTTGTAAACAAAAGCCTTGTAACCGTTTTCTTCCTCCCATTTCCCTTTCTCTCTCCCATGAGCTACTTGCATCATTAAAAATCACTGCACTAGCTGCAGCTCTCTTGCTTTGGGGTTGCAAGCAGATAATACCAAAGTATTTCTAATCATAACAAAAGTGAATTTCAAAAGCAGTAAAGGGGAATCAGAGATCGACTCCTGCTGATCAGTGGGAGCATCTGCTGCCACTGCAAAATTAATACAGGCAACTCTTCGCAGGGACGGACCTAAGGGCCTGTGACTGCAAGGGCCACGGGCATCGCGAGCACCCCCTTTCGTGGCAGGCAAGTGGATGGCGAGGGTCAATTCAGAGATGGCCCCAGAACATCAGCTCCACAAAGGCCACCCTCCGCAAGCCCTTTTCCAGCATACCGCAACAAATCCCTAAGCTGGTAAAACAGCAGGAGCATAGGAGAGAGGAAGGTCACGGCTACATTTCTGTGTCCTTGTAGCAGTAAGGAATTTCTTTGGTTAAATCCCCTTATGTGCTATCTCTCATCCCAGAGTCCTGAAAGGCTTGTATCAATTCTCATTTAAACTAAGTTATCTATTTTTACACCAGATTTTGTACAAGGAACTTACATTTGGACTTGCAGCAATGACCAACCAGGGAAATATTATTTGTCCTTTCTTGTACCACGATGACAATACAAGCACAGTGGGAATTGTCAATACAATTAGAAAGTGGCAAAAAGTAGTGAAAGAAATGAGTCCATGCCGTGCAGAGGAAACAGCTACCGAAGGCGGCCTGAGCCTATGGGTTTATACAAATACATGGGATATGCCAGGTCAGGAGGAAAACAGACTCGCCAGGGTTGTTATAATGGTGCTGTATTTTTTTTTAACCTGCGGTATGTGAATATCATACTTCTGGGTTTAATCCCATCTCTGGATAATCAGGGTAGAGAAAACAAAGTAAAAATGTCTGGCAGCCGATTACTCCAGACCTGGCCGAGCGAGGTTTCTATACCATCCTCTGAAGGCACCGAGACGAGTGCTGTCAGGGACAGGCACCGCTTGAGATGGCCACTTGTTCTGCCCCCGCCCTGCAGCTCTTGTTTCTGGTGAGTGAGAGTGGCCAATAAAGGTGCAATTATGTTGAGACACAAGAAGAAAGAAGATAAATTATGGTCTTGCATTTATATAGCACATTTCATCCCAAACCATTGAGTTAACTGATTGATATACAAATTACATTTTGAGAGATCACTCTAGCCATCCCTGACATGCAGATATATATAATGTAATCATTATTTTTTAAAGCAAACTTACTTATTAATGCAAACCCTACAATTGGGGTGAGCTCTTCTGGGCAAAGATGAATCAGGAGTGACAAAACTCCACCATCTTGTGAAGAGCGTGCTTAAGAATGAATGGAATAATTTAGATAGATCCCTCCAACACGATAAGTTCAAAGCCAAACAGAAAATGTCTCTCTTCTCTAAGGATTCAAAACAGACTTTGCTAAAATGTAATTAAGCACTAAGTCCCTTGAAATCAATCACTTCCAGAAAGTAATACCCACCTTGCTGATTAGGCGGTGGGTAAGCCAGGGGCAATTAATGCATTAGTATGAAAATTGCTAACCATGAGAGCAACCGGTTTTGATGGGATAATTGCTCTGAGAAAGACTACTTGATGGTTAATACCAGAAGAAGCGATGTATTTGGAAGAGGGGAATCTACTACGTTAACTGCAGCTAATTAAAAGTGACCTAATTCTCATTAATACTATGTTTGATTGGATACAAATCTGGGAGGCTAATTGGGAGCCTTGGCACATGTCGCCCTAGCTGATACCAGCGGGGAGGTTTTCTGCTTTATCTCAGACAGAAGAGAGGTGGGGAGCTGTTCTCACAGCAGTGGGAAGCGTCTGTCGGATCGGAAAGGTGAAACCCTGCCTCCTCGTCAAGTTATTTTTCAGCCCGCCCCGGCGGCAGACGTCCATCGCTGCCCACCAACTCCAACAGGTCACAGCTCCGTTTTGTGGAAAAATACTTACAATTGCGGTGTAATCCGGGCTGTCGATGTGTCAGCCAAACTCACTTCAGCAACTAGAAACGAGCCCGGTAAAATTAAGCCCACCATGTTTAACCGCTTTGAGTAATGTGTTACATTTCTAAATTTTCCAGCATGTGTTTGTTCAGTGTGGCTGAGTGGAAGTGTCAGGGAAAAATATTTGTTTTTCATACTCCTGCAGTTAATGACCAATTTTCCACAAATCATAATAGTCTTACACCGTCAGGTTTTATAATTAAGTCTTTATTATGTGATCCTGTTTACTCAGCACACACGGGAATCTGACAGCGTTTCCACTCGCCATCAGACAGTCCAGAAATGACTTGTGTTGCAGCGCAACTTCGCAAAAGATGGCTGAGCTCCTCCGACAGCACCAGAGATCGCGACTCCTGGCGAGGAGAGAGACAATTTCAGAGGGAAACATAAACTAACCCTGACATGGAACCAATGCTGTAGCTGCTGTGAGGCAGCACAGCGCTATCCATCCCCATCTGCTGAGAAGCTCCACGCTGGAGCATCACCTTTGCATTAACTTCAGTGGAGATGGCCTGTTTGCTCCAGTGGAAGAATTAGCCCTGATGGTATCGCAGCCGCCTGGCTGAGGACGGGGGGACACCCCATGACTGTCAACGTCCCTAGCAGGCAGCGGTTAAATGACTTGCCCAGCTACGATGCTGCTGTACTACCCTGAGAGCGGGGGTGAATGTGATCAGAAAAGGGAGGTTTCACTAGAAACGCAAGGTCCCAGCACGTTTTCTGGCTATATTCACAGCATAGGAAAAGACGCATTTCAGGTTTTCCCCCAGCCCTTCTTCTGCAATCAGTTTTTCCTTCACGGAAATCGCAGCCAAATGGGAGCTTTGCTACTTGTGAATAAAGATGCGAGTGATTCACTGGGCAATCAGTATCCATTCCAGAAGGGAACAACGGCTGCGTTCACTTATGTACAAGTGAGGGTCTAAGGTGGCGATCACTGAATTAATCATTGAGCATTATATTGCTATTTATATGGCTGGGCAATTAATGACAAAAAAAAGCAACTACAAATAATTTATTGAACAGAAATATCAAAATTATTTGTGTAAATTGTTGGCAATAAATAACCTGACCAACCCCTATCAATTCCTTTGCTCATTTCCTAGGAAGGTTTCAAACTGCTGGGCCAGTGACTTTTCATGGCAGGTAGGATTTGTCACCTTCCCCACAGACCAGGATCTGCCCCCCCACAAACCACATCTGTCTGTGGGAACTGAGTCAAGGAGCAGCACTCCACTTCTGGGCACCGAGCGTCAGCCCGAGGGCTCTCCCAATGGGTGTTTATATAGAGAAAATAAGCAAAATGTCACATAAATAAGGGTTTGGGTTTGGTACTCCTGCCCTCTAGCTCTGTCTGTGCAGGACCTCATCTCTCATCCTCACCCGCAACACGATCCGATGCCCCTCCACCGTGGACCCAGAGCTCTGCTGTGACCCGATTTCATGCTTTTCCAAAACTGCCTTGAGTCACCTTCGCGATTATTCGCCAGAGCATACGGAGCTAAAGAGGAATGAATATACGCTGGACCTGCCTTATCGGTTTCACACCATTTCAAAGAGGATTTAGAGTAGCATAAAGTTGCTGTAGCAGAGTGGAGAAGCTCAGCGGGTGTATGTATTTACATTGCGTTATACTGCTCAAGATCAAGCCCAACTTAAAATCCCTTAACTCTTTTTGACAACAAATTAGTTTCAGATCAAGGGCTCCTGCTCTGTCTCAAAATATGATTTTCACTTCCAAATTATTCATTTTGCCAGAAGCCATTGCTAACAAAAAAAGGCAAATTTTTAATGGTTTGTATAATGTCTTGTTCACTTTCAGTTTTCTTCATAGAAAATCCTCTTTGTCACTTCATGCCAGAGCATCAACTTTTCTATCACATTAATTAAGCAAGGCAGCCCAGGCTTTTGGGTAGAAACCCGTCTGCAGGCATGCTTTGTGCAGCCTCTCAATGCAGCATCCCTTGCACCTGAACGCCAGGCTGAGCAGAGTCTCTACCAATGATCCATTGTCTCAGTGACAATGATCCAATTTATTACAAAGGTCTCAAAAATCAACAATTTTAGTCAAGATGCTGGTACTAAAGCTATCTCTGGAAGGTGTTACAACAAGCAATAAACTTCAACCCCCTAACCTTCCTTTCCTCCTTTCCCTCTGGGCTGTACGCTAGCATCGATTTTCTTTTTCTTTCTTAATGTTACTTGAAGCATCCAAGAGCTGTTTTGAAAACGCATATAAGCAGTGCAAGAGCAAAGACCCTCCCCTCAGCATCCAAACACATGTCAGAAGCTGCCTGGAAATCACAGCAAGGAAGCAAACCCGAGCGCCGAGTGGATGCACAAGCGTTAGGAAATCGAGGCGCTGAGTCACGGGGTGCTGGGAGCTGGTGGAAGGCTCACGGCATCCAGAACAGGGACAGCGACATGCACACGTGCAGGGAAGGATGCGCGAAGGGGAAGGACACATGGGAGCACCGAGAGCTGCACCCGGAGGGGAAAACAGGATTTTCACAAATCCCACAACTACTTGTTAATACAGGAGCCTGTGCTATGTAATTTATCCTTTAAGAATATTATTCTTCCGACACTGCAGTAGGCTGAAAACTTCATCCCTGAGAGCTTTTCTATCCTCAGCAGAAAATGTCTTCCAGACAAAACAGATAATAATTTAAAAAAAAAAAAAATATCTACTTTTATTGTCTATATTTCCATTTGAGCAAAAGAGGAAAGGGAAGGATTTCCAGTAAATTGAAACATCACCACCTCCCCCTCCAACAATTATGTTGTAAACATCTAGGAGTTTGTGGAAAAATAATTTGATGTTCAGATAAGAAAAAATTATATTTTTGGGGACGTTATTCACCAACTACTTCAGAGAACAAGTGTCCTAATTTCCACCCTACCGGTGTGGATTTTCCATGACCGTCTGACTGTTTACTGACTATTTAATCCAAAAACTGAAGCAGAAGCCGAGGCCGCATACAACAGCATCCCTTCACCAGACCTCTCGCGGCTGATTGCGGGTCTGGCCCAGTTCTGCAGCGCTGACCCTAGCCCGAGCCGGGCAGGTCCGTGCTCCTGCCCTGCGCCAACCTCCAGCCCAGCCGGGGTTTAGCCTGTACCTCTGGCGTCGCTGCAGTCCACAGCGGAGCGGAGCAGCTACGGCCAGGGCTGGTGTATTAACGACGGCAACACCAATACACGAAGCTGGTGCTTAATAAAAGGGGAGGACCACACCTTGCACCGCTCAGCGCAGCTCTCACCAGCGCAAACTGATGATAACTACTATGAGCTTCCTGTTTGCTACCAGCGCACGAGGAAGCTGCTGGAAGCTCCTGTTTCTCTTGCTGGAGACCATGAGAGGGCTGATGCACGATGACAGCAATCTCAAGGCGCTCTGTTTGTCAATGCAGCGCTGGGTGAGCTTTAACCCAGCTCAGATCCTGCTAACCGTGTTTTGTACAAGCACTGAGGTTGGCGTAGAGCAAGTTTCCGGTTCCTTTAATTGCTCAGAGAGGGAAAAGCAGCTGTAAAAACCCAGGAGCTTCACACGTCCTGCAGCACAGGGTGTGCCATCCACACGGCCCGGTGCGCCGGAGGCACGGCTTGCCTGCAGCCACGGGCTGCGCGGGGCAGGATGCTCTCTGCGGGACGGCACCCTGCCCTCCGCCCGCACACATTAGCCTTTAGGCTGGGAACAACACGTTCCGAGAAGCTGAAGAAAGAATATTACACAATCAGGGAGAATGGGGATATTTTTCCCCTTCTAATTGTTTGCTGCTTGGCTAGCTATTGATTACCTTTTTTGCAGAGTCGCTATTTGTTTTTCTTTGCAATATATTGGATTCTCAAGGCTTTTAATCAACTGTAATTGATTGTGATTACCACTAGCTGCTCTTGAACCTGCCTGGCTTATTCCACATGCTCAAAGCAGGGGTTGTCTCGCTCCACGTGTGTGCAGAGTTGCCTGCACCCCGTGCCCGTCTCCTCCCCCCCAGCCAAGCACACAGCCAAACCCGAATTTTGGGACAAGCTACATCAGCAGAAATGAAGGCATTTCTCCTAAAAATTCCCCACAGCTCTCCACTCCTTGCAGAGCTCACATCGTCATCCCAGCTTCCCTCTCCACTTCTAAGGGGAACCCTGGAACTTCTGATTAAACTTCAGGATAGAGCCTTTAAAAACTTACTGCTTGCTGAACTTGGAAATTTCAGCAGGTGTTCTGGTTGCAGCTGGAGCAATGCTGGGATAAGTTTTCTATTGGCTTAATGATTAATTGTATCCAGCAGAAAATTATTCCACAGGCACAACAATCAGCACTCAGTGTTTCCAAATGTTAGTTTCTTCTATAAATGGGTGTTAGCAAAAAGCAGATGGCAAAGATAATTCACTGTCTACTGCACTATCCTCACCCATTGTCTTTGCCTATTGCTGCGAACTTCAGTCAGGCTCCATTTACGGTTATCGTTTCAGCTGCTGGCTATCGCGCTGTGACAGGCTGTGATTTATGGTTATTTCATCTGCTGTTTTAATTACAAACTTGTTGTTCTGTGATTCAGTCTGAGATCGGAAAGGTCCCTGTGAGGCAGAGAGAAAGGGGTTAATTTTGATGTTCTCAGAGCAGCAGTTTGCAGGTTCAACGCTCCTTCCATCCAGGCGGTGCTAGAAAGGAGCAAACACTGGAGGAGGACATTGACTTCCCCCAGGGCCAGCAACATTTGGGCTTTCTGGCTTCTTAGTCACCTGCTTTGGCCACCTGAGCAAAGGTTCGACCACCCATTAACAGAGAGGAGCTGAGGCACATAAATCGCCTGCAGTTCAACTAAGACTTTCTCCCTTCTGTGACTGCAAGTGCCTTGCAATTCCTGAAGTTAATTTTGGACTGATAAATGGTCCTTTTGCATCGTAAGAGTCCTCTCTAGATTGCTCGAGTGAAGAGGCTTCCCCTTTGGTATGTGACTGTCTGGATAACCCGGCGTCACCTCCACCCTCCTGCCTGCTCCTGCGCCCGTCTCTCAGGACCTTGCAGGCTGGATCTCAGTCTTTTGCCAGCATCCCACCTCTGAACGCAGCACGCGGACGTTTCTCTGTGGTGTCCCTTGAGTCAGGTATTCTCTTGTTTATGGTTCTGCTAAGGGGTTTCTGATTAAATTATAACTTGGTTGCTTTTTCTGTTTGCTTTCCCCTGCAGGGTTTTCTCAAACAGACCATTTACCACACAAATGTTTCTGTAATCGGAAGACAAAGTTGTCCCTGCTAGTTGTTCCTTTGCCCCTCTGAGACACTGATCATTGAAAAAGCCCAAGCAACCTTAACACTCACAGCTATCAAGATGTCATGGAAATTTTGAAACATGCCAACTCTTTTGTAGCTTGTGAGACAAGAAATCAGCTAGATGGAGGCTTAAAGGAAAGAAGAAATCGTTCCCCAAACTAAACAATGCCAATTTTCTTCCCTGCTACGCGCAGAGCATCAGCACCGATAGAAGATTCTGCTTTCAACCGCTCCAATGCGAAAACGTGCAGCTGCTTCATTACTTTGATTTCTATGACAGCCTATTAAAGATTATCACTGCCATCTGTTCCCTCTGCTAGGTGAAGGGCTCGCTGGCTGATTGCACAGTAGTGAGAACTCGCCTGAATGTGGACTACGTCCGTGGAAGCTATAATTAACCTTGGCCATGGCAGTTTCAGCCTGCTGTCGGAGCTGATGCTCCCTTCAGGACACGGTCCCACGGGGAGCCCAGCCGGGGTCCATGCAGAGCAAAAACCTCCCTCCAGGTCTGCGGAGCCACCGCACAAAACTCCCTAGTGGGGACAGAGTTTTCTATTTAATTTTCCAGGATGGTTATCATTCTCTATTTCATGCTGTACACCTGTGGAGTAATTTCTTCCGAATGCTACTGCATTCCACAAAAGCCTGCTAGTTTAACCTGTATTAGTAGAAAATCCTCCGGGATACCTTGTGCATACCAGCTGCAACTGGGTTTTAACTGCCATTTAACTCTACAGGGCTTGAGAGTAATATAGGGATCTTTCCAGACTAACATTCATGGGGCAAGGCTTGACCTATTCATTCGGAACGTTGCTGAGCGCTCCCGGATCCTGTTACTCCTCATGAATCAAGCTGCTTATGTCCCACCTGCCTGCACGGCAGATCTACCTGCTTTCTCCTAAAGGCATCAGTCGCTTGAAAGGAAACATAAGATGTGACAGGGGGTCAAATCAGCAATGTTGAGAAACACATTCTCCAAGAAAATAAATCTTGCCATTAAAAAGAAAAGCAGAGCACATTAGGGATGCGTAGAACGGATGAGATGAAAGACATACGGTCACTTCATTTCATACCCCAAAGTCCGGGAAAGACACGCACTGAGTACTGTTCTCTCGTGGACTTGAAAACATTAAAAAAAACCCCAACAACAGAATGTCAAAGTTTCTGATCAAACCCGTTCCTTTTGATACTCCAGCTGCAACTTTTTATGGCGCAAAAGCACATCCTTCATGAAATTCAGATTTGAGTACTCCTGAACGTCAAACCCCAAGTCAAAATACAAAGTCTTGACGTACACGTACATCACAGTGAGAGAGAAATTTCTCTCATCCTCAGAGCCAATGTCTGACTCTCTCTAAGGCCAAATAGCCCGTGTAGGACATCCCTCACCAGTGTAATACAAATAGAAGCCTATTTTTGCATAGCATTAGGTCTTGGAGACAATCCAGAGGCAGCTATTGCAATCCACGCTGACTTCAGGCTGACTCATATCCTTAACTCATACACACCATTGTCTTTATTCACATTTCCATTTACATTGCAGGCATCTGACATTGGCTAATTACAGCTTTTTTTCAGCAAATATTTCTTTTGTTTCTCCCCTTTATATTTAGTACCTTTGTAAAGGGGTAAAGCGGGCATTAATGAAGGTGTTCTAATTGCAAAAGTCTGCAGTGGCACTGGAGAGGAATGGAAAAAATTCTTCATATACAGTGAACAGAGGCTGGAAGCTGGGCCCATCCCCTGCCCAGCTCCTGCCATGTCAACCAGCCACAAGTGCACGGCCCAGCCCCCAGCCAGGGCGAGGAGCCAGCGCAGGCTGAACGGAGACATCGCCAACCAGGATGAAAAAGTCACTATTGTTCCTTAAGGATGAAGTGGCATAAAATTAATTTTTACATCAGGATTTGCCTCCAGCTAGGATCTCCTTGACCGGTTTGCCAAGGCTTACACGATCCAGCTCCCCGTGACTTTGGGGACGGGCACCGAGGCAGCCTGGATGTCAGAGGGTGAGCCCAGCCCAGCGCAGGGTGCCACACGCACTAGGCAGAGGTGTAAGTTAACAGCCACGGGGCCAGACAGCGTAGGACCGTGTCTATGGACGGAAGAGACGGAGCGGGGAAGGCTCAGGAGAGATCGCTTTAACACCTTAACAGAGCTTAGCGGAAAATAACAGCTTTCCTCTAGGCTTTTAAAGATATAACCTAGAGAACTGTAGACAGAAATATATTTTTTATTACAGTCCAGAAAATAGCTTTCTCCCACCAAAAATCATACGGACTGATACAATTTTTCTGTTGACAAACACCGCACAGCCTAGTGCAGGGGACATCTCCAATAAGGGGCAGCTCTCATCCCTCCAGGACAGACTCTTTGTGAGGGGAGATGCACTGAAGAAGAGATGGGGGGGGGGAACCTCCCCAGGGGAAGGGAGAATCAATTCTTCCAAATGCTGTATGGGTGCCTTTTACAAAGCAATAAAGGGATTTACTGGCTGCAGAGACAATAGCGTGGCTCCCCAGAGAGCAGGCCACCTAACAGCCACCAGTCATAGCAGAAGGAGAAGATGATTAAAGGAGCAACTGCTACATGCAAAGCGCACAATTGTGGAAAGGGTAATTTATTCAAGCAAAATAACTCATTCCTGTTAAATCAGGTATACAAACTGATGGCACAACACAGAAACAAGGGAGGGAAATGAATCACTCTCTTTCACTTGCCAATTATACAGGTTTTGAAGCACCAATCCATAACATCCTTGGCTTGCCATGCAGCACCAGGAGCGAGCGGGGAACTCGGTCCTCTCCTCTCACAGCCAACACCGTTCCTCTGCACAAGGCGTCCTGTCCTCTGTGAGCCCAAGGCAGATGCAGATGGAAAGACTCAGCCTGCCAGATTTTATGCAAGACGTTTTATTTATATACTCTTCCTCCCTGATTATACCCTGCTTGAAATAGAGCAACACTTTTTTCTTGCCACCAGTGTTTGCAAGTCCTGCCGACTAGTAAATTTGCCCACAGACGGTGAAAAAATTAAAGGGATAAAGATCTCCCTGTTTAAGCTGAGCAGCTGGGCTGTCGCTGGTGCTGAGCCTGCGTCTCGACCCAGGTAAGGTGCCATTTGGCAGCTGCTGAGGATCTGACCTTACAAGTTTCCTTAGGGCAAGAACAGAACAAACAGTCCCTGCTGCAAAATGGATGGGGGATCAGACTGGCACGGAAAACACCTCGATGACAGCATGGCTGAGCTGCGAGCCCCCAGGCTGACCGCGAGCACATCCATCAGTGTTCTCCATCTTTAGAAAAAAAAATCAGTTAATGGTAATGGTCCATCTCGTTCTGTGCTTTAACATCTGCCTGGAAAGGGGGAAGCTCAAACGCCTTTGTGAATGCAGCAGAGCACTGCTCTCAGTTTGGTCCTAGCAATGGGGGACACAGGGAAAGCAGGGTGGTCCCGCAGTGCTCTGCTGTAATGCACGCTTGCTGCGTTTCTAAGACCTTCCAAGGGACACGGGGACAGCATGTCCATGCTTCAGGGATGGGGTGGCAGCATGGAGGAGCCGTATTTCACGTTCGTGACTACTCCGACTCCCATCCTGCAGACTGCACGCTGCAACGGCCCATTGCTGCTGGTGTGAAACAGGAATAAAGGAGCAAAATGAGCACTGCCATTTTACAAATAATTGGCCAGTAAATCTAAGTCCCATCAATATTTATTTTTGCCTGGCAACAGACATCTCTGCTGATGGCATACGGGACTCTAACGGCACAGGTCTGTGCTTTGAAAGGAAACACGGAACAGCATTATCCAACTTTCTTCAGTTTATTTTACCAAAGAAAATTCCCACTTTATTCTGCCTCTTTTTCTGAAGCCACTTGGTAAAAGCGCAGAAAATGAGAAAGCTTCAAGCAGAGGTGGAAACGCAGAAAGCGCTGAATAAAGGTGGCGGCATAAATCCGAGGGGAAATGGATTTAATGGTCCGATCAGCTGTCTGAATCCTACACCATGCCCAAAGCACAGGGCAGGAATAAGGACTCATTAGACCATAACTTCAGAGAATTGGCCAAAACCTGCTAGGTTTAACAGATTACAGCAGATTATACTAAATAATGATTTATTTCTTTGGAGCTGGATTTCACACATCTGGTTTACAGCCTAACCACACAAATTGGCAAAGAGCTAATCTACCCTGCATAAGCAAGTTTAAGGGAATGCAAAACACTGTTAACATGCTGTTATTCACAGACATTAAGGTATACAAAAGTGCAAACTTACAGCAACGTTTTCCTAACCTCAGACCTCACATGCTTGTTTTCATACCAGCCTCCCTTTTAAACTAAAATGGCTGAGAACTGGAGAACAGAGCAGAGGTGGAGTTCTCAGGGCTCTCTGCGAGCTGTGGAGATGAACAGAAAGTTTTAAATAATAAAACATTGATGAAAACCAGAACTGAAAATGTATGAAGCTTTTTTTCCCCTCTGTTTCAAAGGAATTATGTGTTTTCAAGAATGCATCGTTGGTATTTGTGAACGCAAATACTTACAAGATAAGAAGAAAAGCACTGAAAAGTCTCCAGAAACAAAGGCAGATAACAGAGACCCCCAATCTGTGACAGCCCTTACCCTTCCTTCCCTTGTCCCAGTACATTTGTTCCAAGAGGAAAGAAGAAAACTGTATGAAAGGTAAGAAGAGAAGTCAACAAAGACTTAAAAAAGAATTCAAATGGCATGACCAATGTGGCATTCGGAATAATGAATGGCTCATTCCACTAATCAACAGCACTTTTTATTATTATTATTTTTTAAGACTGGCTTCAGACTCTTTATTCAGTTACTTGGACCTATCAATGTCTCTTGGGCCGAATCAATACACTTTCCTAGAGAACATGGAGTAAAAATCCATACTCCTCCTGCTCATGCAGGCTTGGTGTTCGGGTGCCTGAGTGATTGCTCTGTGGGTAGGGTATTAAAACTGTCAAGTGTAGATGCTTGGGTAATAAAATAACCCATTTCCTGCGTCGATCTGCACTTAGCCCCTCTTGGCCACTGACCTGGAACATCATTTGCAGAATGCAGGTGCAAAGCAAATTACCAGGTGAGCTCCCACAGCCTCTGGGTCCTACTCAGAGACATTTTTTGCTAGCAAAGTCACACTAGCCCAGAAGATGCAACCTCAAGAGAGATCAGGGCTCACATTAAGAATTGTTGCAAACATAACCCTTGAGCGCAGGCACTGGGGAATGGTTTACACCAGGGGGAACTGGATTCCTCCTGCACACCTTGGGAGCAGGCGGGTGCTGAGGAGACGCCACCTCTTCACTGACGACGGGCCACTGAGGAGAGAGGGGGGCAAAGAGCAGCTTTGAAAGTACGCAGGGAGAGGAGGCCCCGGAGGATAACAGCTTTCTGCAGCGGTGGGTCCGGGGGAGAGAATGGCGTGGGCCATCACGCAAAGCACATTGCCCAGGGGATCTGCCAACCCAGCAGCAGCGTCGGCCGCTGTGCGGCACCCGGGCAATCCCCGACACGCTCCTTATTCCAGAGGCTGCTAACAGTACACAGGGCACATGCAGAAATAATTAAAACGTTGCAGTGTATCATCAGATAACCCATTCATGAAGGGAGGTCCATTTATCAAGGCAGTGCAGAGTGTTTTCAGCAGGGCCTTTGCCACCAAAAAAGGACATTAACGTCACTAACGCCAGCCTGGCTAACGTGCTGGAAGTTATTTGTTTTCCGCTAGCCCAGGCAGATGATGACAGCATTTATCATGTTCTGTACCCCTGTGCTCTGCCCAGCCGCAGGGCATGGGGCTAATTTAAATCAACAAAAAAACTAGATGGAGAAAAAGTGATTTTTCTCCATCAACATTTATTGAAACAGAACTCTGTTCTGGACCTGCTGGAAACTGCAGCAAAAGCCAGTACTCCTTCACATCAGCTATTGCGCCACGGGCTAGTGGGAATGCAATTGTGCCACCGCTGTCTGATTTTAATTCCTTCTCACGGGGGAGGAAACAGGGAGGTGCTTTTTGCTGTGACTCCTTCTCGCCTCACCCTAAGTTTAGCAGATGATACAAGAGATAAAATTGGCTTCCTTTGGAACTTGCTAGGAAAAATACCCTGCAGTCACTTGCACAAGGATTTGCTAGCAATCGTATACATCCATTTCGCCTGTTATTTTATTAGTGGATTATGTTATCTTTATATAGTTCAGGAGTTCAACCCTTCTGGACAGCCACAGGCTGAGTCCTGCTTATAGGCTTCTCCTGACTTGTTCTATTGGGTTCCTCAAAGTATCTAAGCTACAACTGATTTAGGGATTTTGAGCTATGGTTAGAAATGACAATTCAACGCTTATGAGTCTTTTAAAAATATTTTGTCCTTATTAACAGCAATAATGACAAGCCATCTGAGTTTTAGTTCTAAAACCCCCAAGAACCAGTGCATAACAACATAGTATAATGCTGTCCAAATCGCATTCTCTCTAGTGAATGAGGAGAGCAGATCTGTAGTGATGCTCAGCTCAGCATGCCTCTGCTTTTCCAGCCACGCCTAAAGTTGGGTTTTCTTGTTGGTTTTTGGTTTGGGTTTGTTTTGTTTTTGTTTTTAAAGGAAGAGAAAAAAAGAGAATCTGAAGAGTTATACAGTGTTTGTAGAGTACACACAGAAACTCCTTTGAGACAGCTAGAGTCTACGAAATGAAACAGGAATGGAATCGCATATTGGCCTATCCGTATTTTTTCTGCTTTATAACAGAATTATAGATGGACTATTTTCCCATTTGAACTTTTTCCTTGAATCACACGTCTTTTCTCTGTATTCTCTCAAGGCTGGCCTCTTCATTTCAATGTCTGCTTATTCAAAAATTGCCCAGGCAGCCAGTCTCAGAACAACTTTGCTCCAGGGAAAACAACTGAGAGCATCTGATACGGTCTTGTTTGGATGCTCTTGCTCACCTGGTGAGCAGATCCTGACTCCTCTTTGAAGAGGCAGATACCACGCTGGCATGCTGGGAAGCTCCATTCCAGCACGCAGTTTCATTAATCAAAGAGAGTTTATTAAACCGTGAATAAGAAGCTGGATGATTAGAAACTTATCGAACCTGCTCCTGTGAAATGATTGCCCTTGCTCCGTCACCAGGATGAGCAGGAGCCTTCGTGCACCGAGTTTCCCTGTTCTATGAAGGGTAAGGAAGCAGAACTGCTTATTAGAGACAAACCATTTATAAGGTTTTTGTTTTCCTTGCAGCTCCAAACTACTTTTTAATTGGTTTGAGTTGATGCAAGGCATTTTGAAGTAATTTTTTTTATATGTCCAAAGAGTTAGGAAAGAATACTTTAGGTGGAACAAAATGTTTCCTTCAGTGCAAAGGTTTTTCTTTCCCAACTGCTTGGTTTTCAAACACACACAGAGATTAGAGTTGTTTTATATTGCCAAACATACTGTTTCAAGTGTATATATTTATGACTAAAGTTTTGAGATCAGATTTATTATAGAGTTAAAAACTATTTACATTAAAAATGAAAATTGAACTCGTTCGCCCCATTTTATGATCATTGTAATAACAGTCTATTCTGGATCATTTCTTGGTTTATATTCAGTACAAGCACATTTTAATGAGTCTATTGCTGTGGATTTGAGTGACTACATTGAAAGATGCTACTAAACTGCATCTTCCTCTCTTTGGCTCTATTATGTTAGTTTTTGCTTTTTTGTTGCTTTTCTTTAGCATTCATATTGCATTTAAATGTATGAACGTTAAACCCATCCTATAGAGCTTGTGGAACCAAACAACCCTCTGTCTGCGTCTAGTAGGAGGCTTGTGTTTCGTTAGCAAACCCCAGCATTATTCTTCCCTCCCTGGCCCAGTGAACTCAGTGCAGTGGTTTTCCAAGGAGCATGTCAATAATTGATCTTAAAAGGATTTACGCCTATCTCAGTCATGCTTTCCCTGCCACATTTACCCCAACATATGTCTGCAATCTACAGGGGCAACACAAACAGATCAGTCGTCCACATGACTGCACTTGGGAGCTAAAAATAACCTGCTGAAGTGAATACATTAAGTTCTGTATGCAAAACGCCTTGTGTTAAGTGTCTGTTTGCACTGCTGATAAAGTGTGTGTTGAAATATCTGTGGCCTTGATGTCTCGTTTTCACAGAACAGGGCTTTGGCAGCCACAAATACCACCCACCACACTCACTTAAGTAGCAGGCATATTAATCTGTTTAATTTTTCTATTCTCTGCTGTTTTGAAGGTCAGGTATTTGCCTACTGTACCTAACCAGCTTTCAAACTACAAAACAAAGAATAGTTAAAAGCAGACAATTAAGGTTTAGGAGAGAAGTGTCTCTAAGTAGTCATAAAAATCCAAGAGGAAATTTCAATGAGATCATGCTTATTACTACTTCATGTTTGCCTTCTGCTAATCTTTGAGCACTTAAAATTTGAGCACTTAAGCACCAAGAACATAAAATAGTCTTCCTGCCCCTCCAAGTGTGAGCTAATGGATGAGCTGGTGAGGAGGAGCCGAACGTCCGCGTGCATCTGGAACCATGTATTTGCAGGAGCCAGAGGAAACACGGTTAACCTTCATTCCTTGCTGTTAGTAATTAATTATCAGCTACTGAATTTGCTTACAGAGAAGGAGAATACTGAACTAGCAGCTGCCTTCATTGCTGCTGACAGAAACCTGGAAGCACTCAAAAACTTAAGGGATTTGCCAGCCAGATACCAGAGAGATTCTCGCAGCCGTAACTAGACCATGGCACAGGCCACCTTCCCACAGGGTGCTGGCCTTCGGGCAGAGCAAGCCGCCTCTCCCCGATTCACGCCTCCAGCCACACAGCTTTTCCACGCATACGAATCACAGCTCTGGCCTTTCTGTTTCAGTGCAAAAGTCAACCATAAACTACTGTAACCACAAAGTAATTGTTTTACTTCAGGAGCTTTAGACAATCCATACTGTCAATATTTGCTGCTTTATCTAGTTTGATTACATCCTTTAATATTTTTCCAAAAGATCCACTGGCTTAAACAAAGTTCAGTAAGGCTGAATGCTTTACAAGGTTCAGATTTTTCTGTGCAAGTCCTTAAGCATATTCTCAATTTTCTCAGTATTTGATTTCTTCTACAATTATTGACTTAGTCCAAAAATGGATGAGTATCCCATGCATGTTTATGAACGTACTCATACATGTGCTCAAATATATATTTATTCACATGCAATGAAAGTGCCTACATGTTCTTCAAGCACCTTTATTAATAACAAAGGTACTTGCAAGAGAATAAACACTGGCTATAGGTCTTGTATCTCCAGCAACTGTAGTTCCTGGATTCATAATATTTCATATTAGTATCCTCAAAACAGGTCTGTGAGGCAAAGTAAAACTATTAGCCTTATTTTGTGCTCATCTTCCTCCATTCTGAGCTAACTAGATCTGGAAGCTGGGCATCTGCATAACACAGCCCCATGCCATGAAAATCAACAAGCCTGAGTCCTCCGAGTAACAAACATAAGTAAAACTGAATTTAAAAAAAAAACAAACAAAAACCCACAAAGCACACAACAAAACCCAAAACAAAACCACCACAGTAATTTTTGCTGCAAAAAACAGAAACAACTTCGGGGGATTTGTGAGCTTTTCATTAAAGATGCAAAGGACTGCCTGTATGGTCAAGACAAACAGAACCTGGTGCTTTCATGTTGGCAGGAACTTATTCCTGAATGGCCGTTTGTGCCATTCATCCATCCCAGCATGAGAACGGTGCCCAGCCGAAAGCGGCGCACGATAACCTCGCAAACACACGAGGTCTGCTGTCAGAACATTAGTATGAGCTGACATGCTCCGTGGCAGCCAGAGCTCCAAGCAGAGCAAGCTGGAGGTAAATGCAGTCGATTTGCCATCTCTGAGATGTGCCGACAGGAGAGAGGGAAAAAAAACAAAAAAGGAGGCCCGTGACAGAGACATGGAGGGCTGGTGAGAAGAGGGGCACGGGCAGAGTGGAAGAATGGGCTGAGTGGTCTGACTGCCTTCTGGTTTGGAAAATATTCATATTTTGATAATAATCTTCATTTTGCAGAACACTGTTAAGGAGCAAGCTTGCTTCTTTCATAACGCTAACTGATGAAATTACTCCGTGGGAGGGAGGAGATGAGCTTTGTTACCTTTCCTATTAAGACAGCTCTGTTATGGGAACTCCTTCCCACCGGGGAAACCTTACTGCTCTGGAACCTGCGATCCCGTAAATTAAAACAACCCAGATAGATACCCATACACAGCAAGGGCTAAGGGGAGCCGAGGACAGCTGACGGTACCTACGCCAGAGCAACGCACCGGCCACTCACCTCAATCACTACTGTCACGCAGGTGTGTGCACGGACCCCTCCCGCCCCCCGCTCGCATTTCCTGAGGTTTTAGCCTGAAAATCTTCTTTGGGGTTGTCAGCAAACGTGACACACAGATACCAAAAAGCAAAGACTGCTTTTGACGGCTCACATTAAAAGAAAGATGAGGTAAAATGGATTGAAATAAAATAAGGAATGAGGTGACAGAAGGGGCTTTATCTGATGGAAAGGATTTTAAAGTGGGATGTCTGATAGCCTTCATTAATCATCATCTACAAATAGGAAGAAGCTTGCATTTGGTTCACACCACTGTTCTGTTTCTACTTACGCCTAAGAATTCACCTGAAGATCACGGGGAACCAGCTTATGAACTCATACAGACCAAAAGGGAACGTGCCTTCACGAGGCAGCTGAGCCACCCCGCGCAGCCGTGTCCAAACACATTTGGGGACCTACACTCCCGCCACGGGGCCCTTCGCTGTATTTGCATCCTTAGGAGAACTGGGATATCTTTGGATGCCTCTGTATCAGAAACCAGATCTGTTCCAAATGTTTGTACTCAAGAAGAGGACCGCTGTGTTACAGAAAGCTTACAGAGCAAACCAGAGGTATTTTTTGAGCACTAATAATATCTGCCCTCTGAGTCAATTCCATCTGTCTTTGGCTAACTTACTTAGCCTGAAAGAAACCAGATAATAGGAATTTTTTGAAAGTGACTCCACCCAGAGCTAAGGGAGACCTTTCTGCAGATCGATGGCTCCTGCCCAGGTACCGATTGGCATCCAGTGCTCCCAGAGGGCTGCACACAAAGGACATGGTGCACAGACAGGGTCCAGTTTTGCAATATGTTTTAATACGATTCGAGCCACTGGTCTCTTCTGGCCTGTTTCTGAGCTTCAGACCTAGCCCTCTGGGTCACGTACAGGTGTAACCTGGAAAAGTCTGGATGCATCTTCTGCCAGGAAAAAGGTCTACCTCGCAAGTGAAACGCTTTCTTCTTGCTTACCCTAAAGGACTGGCATTTGAGTTAAAATTCAGGATACAAAAACTTACAGAGCACATTTCTAAAACTCAAACACTCAACAGAAACTCCTTACACTAATTGGCCCAAACCTTATGGTACACTCATACTGCAAAAAACATCCTTTTCCACTTGTTTTCAAGTGGGCAACGGCTGGTAAATGCTCCTAATTGCCCAGTGTGCTCCTTATTCTTTGTGCTGGTTTATACCATGTTTTAGATATTATTTTTTCATGTGAGCACTTTTACATTATGACGATGGTAATTATGGCTTACGGGAAGGTGCCCTTTTAGTGGGTTTGGGGAGTGCGCAACATTATACACGTGTATTTCTAGACAGATGATGCTGGCTGTTACTACCAGCATTTTTATGCAGACCTGGTGCCTCTCTCCATCCCTGCGCACTGTTGGCATGAGGAACGGTGAATGCAGGAGATGATGAGACCAGATGACACAAATGGAGGATTTCAAGGATTTTCCAGGCCCTTCCCAGAGCCCATCTGCCCCCAGGGCAGGGAGATCTGCCCCAGTAGCCATCGTGGTCCCGTAACAAACTCTCTGAAATAGCAACGTCATATTTCATCCCCCACCTATTCAACAGGGTCGCCATCTCCTCTGCGCCCCCCAAATGAGGGATAGCTGCTTCTGCTGTGGCGCTGGCAGAAGTGTCCTAAGCTGGTTCTCTAACTCTTCTAATTGATTTTTCCATAATAAGCTTTTTGCTAGTGAGAGAATTCACATTAAATAGCTTTTCTTGTCCAATATTCCTTCTCATTTTTCTTCTTTGTCTGTTATTAACATCTGTTGAACAAAATTGATAACAATAGGGGATCTATTACTGTCATGCCAGGGGTGCAGCATCAATCCAGACACTTCAGAGGCTGAAATCAAAAATACTCTCATGTTCAAAAGGAAGGGAGTCAAACACTGAATAGACATGCTTTATCACTAAAAAATTATATTTTTATGAAACTGTGTGATATCTGGTTATTCAACTTATTAGCACGTTTCATACTTTTCCCCTTTGTGCATCGCTTTCTATTTGTTTTTCTGTTATTTGTAGTCAAACCATATTACCTTGTTTCATCACTCAGTCATCCGGATAGCTGGCACCAGTCCAGTTTTATCCAGCAAGCATATTAATCTTGACAATGCACCTGGGGTTTCACTCATTCTTACTTTGGCTTTTAATAGACATGTCCCCATGCACTCAATTTATTACCTTGTTTATATCAAAGAGTGAACTGAAGAGCTGTGCACCCGAGTAAATCACCTCAATTATCAAACTCGGCTACTTGACCAAAGGCTTTAAACCACTATAAAGTTATACTTAAAACTCAGTACTTAACCACATGAAAATATCTTAGTTTGCATCCCATAATACATATCTACCTCAGAGAGGCAATATATTTATATGAGATCATGTGCTTTTTAAATCAGCAATCCTTTGGAAGTTCTTTAAGTAGACAGATGTTCCAGGTAAGAAAGAGCAGAGCAGCCTGAGGCTGTAACGATGTGCTCAAGCTAAGAATCCCTTGCCCATGACTGACTGTTCAAATATCGCCACCCCAGAAAGCATAGCTCTTGGCTATCGGTACCCTAAGTTAAGATAAATTTGACTAGAACGTATAAGCACTTTAGACATACGAAGAATAAAGAACGATAAGGCAAGTAGTTTATCACAGCTGTGTTAGTAAAAATGAACAAAACCAGGTACCGTAATGACTCAGAGAAAGACAAGCAATCCCGACAAGGCCCCGGTAGTTTCTATACTTCTCCAAAGCCTTATGAGTCTCTTGGTTCTGCAAAACTAACCCAGAAATCTAAAAATCATTAGCTTCATTCTAAGTTTTTTTCCTGATATTTCCATTTCTGATCAGATTAGCAATACCTCAAAAACAACTTCTCTCTCCCAGCGTTTCAAATCCCTACAGCAGGGCTGTCTGCTTTTCAGCAGGAGACGTGGCTCCGATGTGGGCAGAAGTCTGGAAACCCAAGGATGTTGCAGAGATGAGGTCTGGCTGGAGTCAGACATTGCTGACACCAGAGAGCATCCATTTTCATCGAAATCATGAGAGAGATGTCAAACTTAATTCATATAGAGCCAGGTGCCCTCAAAAACAGAAGATCAAACCAGCAGGCAAGCTCAGGAATCAATGCGGTTATTAATGAGTATTGGAGAAAGCAGCTGCCTGAATAGATGAATATGCTGAGGAAATCTGAGCTGAACTATTTCAAGGAGCAACAGCAGCACACGGTTAAGGCCATCGAGCATGTCAGCAACCAACAGAACCAGCCATTTGCTGGTACATTTAGGAAACCTCCAGTAATGCTCTCTTCTACTTTTTATCAATATTTAGACTCTCATTGGGCATCACCTCCTTGTTCTGTTAACACTCTCAGAGCTGGGAGGCAGATTTGGAACTGAAACAGCAATGTTTACTGGCACCTTCTCCTCCAAATAACTGGCAAACTTTCTTTCTGACACAATTGCATTTCTACAAAATTTTCTGTTTGGGTCGGCACCAGTTGGTTTCCCTTACTTTTGTGCAGGGTATTTTACCTCCCAAAGTTTCACTGTATGGAGACAGCGAAGTGATTAAGACACATTATCCGATCAGACACAACAGTTGCACCAGGAGAGATTTTTAAGTTAACTGTTTTAACATCATTCCCTGCTCTGCCTTTCAGGTGGTAATTCATACAGGGGGCCGGGGTGAGGCGTGCAGAGTTATGACTGCTTCCATTTAAGATCACAATTACCTTAACAGATCACTTTCAAAAGACTCTTAGTCCTAGCCGTTTGTTAGTGATCTCTCCATCATCCTCATCCTAGGCACCAGATCCAAGCTGGCAAATATTTGGGTTTATAATTACGTTAGTAAATTCCAGATTTCACATCTCCTGCTCCAGTGAGGGTGCTGAGACTGACACCAGTACAAGTTCATTTTCTCACTTAAGTATTTGCAGACAAGCTGTTGTCTTTATCCTGACTGAAGGGCACTGCTACCAAGGCCTTGGACTCGGAAAGCACCCACCGCTTAGGTGCATCCTTAAATCCCACCACAGCCCACTTCGACGTGTGCTTAAATGCTTTCCTGAATTTTAGACCAGGCTCCGATTCAAAGCAGGCTGTGGAGGGAACAAGAAGTCTTTTTGACATGTTTTGAGCAATTTTACTGTTGCCATGAGGTGCTTTTTTCCTCTCTCCCACCCAGAGGTTGAATTGTTCCGTTTCACTCCAAAACGGTGTCATTAATTCAGGTGTCTATGTTATAAATGTGTATTTTGCTGATATGTTCTGCATGTCATTCAAGGCAAAGTCTCTCCCATCTCAGAGTTCTGCAGCACAACAACTATCACAGTCTGGAGCCAATGCACCATTGAGAAAAATAATTATCCAAAAAGTAATTAAATTAATTGACCAGGGAAGTGATTCTGTGAGGCTGTGAGGATAATTAAAACTAACACATGTTTTGATGCATTTACAGCATAAATGCTCAGGGCCGCAGTGTTAACTGGCCTTCTTAGCTCCATTCTTCACCCAGCGCAGGCATCCAGGCATCCTCCTCCCTGCCCATCGGTGCAAACTGGAGTAATAAATATGTATAATGCACTTTATCTTAATGATATTCATGTGAATGGGACCCACATTCTTGAGTCTCAAGAGAAACACGACTGAGATTCGCAAAATCATCAAGGCAGAAGAGAAGGTCGATGTAGAACTGTTATTCACCAAATCCCACAAAACACAGAGCTCATTGAAGCTAGCAGGGAGGATGTTTAAAACCGATAAAAGGAAGGGTTCTTGAATCGTCTGGTTTTAGTTCATTTTTTAGAGTAGGCAGTGAACTGGAAACTGCTGCCAGGGGAGGCTGTGATGCTCGAGCACAAAAAAGAAATTAGGTGGATTCAGGGACAACAGGTCTGCAAAGAGATACTAAAAGGAGCAGGCAGGGATGTAACCCCTGAAGCCTGAAGGTTAAAGGGAAGAAATAGATTTTTCTACCTCCTGTACTTCTGTCCCTTGGTCCATGGTGGCCCCTTGCTCTGCTCTGCATGGGGAGACCTGGGAGAAGGCTTGGTGGCCCTGTGCCACAGATTCCCTCGGGCCAGGAGATGTCCCACAGCTCCGGGGTGCACCCTGGTGAGGCATCCTGGGGTGGACATCCGTGCCCCAGCTTCGGGGAGGGTCAAAAGGCTCATGCTCAGCCAGCTGCAAAGACATCAAGACCTGCTGAAAGCAGGTTATGTAGACTTGAAACAACAAACATCATCTGAGCAGGAGACAGATGGATAAACAGTCTTAATTAACTGTTTCTTGTGTCATTTTCTTGATCATTTGGTTGATATTCCTGCAGTCCATTACAAACTTCATTAAATTTACTTGCCTTGCAGGCATTTCTACCTCTTATAATCAGCCTCATTCCTGTCAAAGATAAATTGTTTAATGGGATAAGTTGATCCTGTACAAATGGAGCTTGCTTTGAACTTGTGTTGATAAGTAGTATTACACTGAGGCACCAGACGGGGTTTCTCTGTTGTTTATCCTGGTAGTGATATGGCATGAAATAAAAATGGGTGCCACCTTGCTACCTGAGCTTCATTCATCAGGCTGTACAGAGATTAGAAAATACTGGTGAAGTTAAATCAACAAAACAAACAAAACTAGAACAGTTAATAAAAGACTTCTGGTTCTTTGATATCTGTGTTTAATATTGATGCGTTGCAGCTACCAAGACATCATTTTCAAAAGTCAGTATTTTCCACTAGACCAAAATCAAGCTCCACAGTTTAATTTGTTTTAAACCATCTCTTGACAGTTGTACCAGATCCTTTAGTTCACATTTCTGAGAAACAGCCAACAATAGTTCATATGTTCTACACCTATCATGACTTTACAGCCTCCTAACATCTCTCTGCTTCTGTCCTCTCTTCTCCAAACGATGAAAATCCTCCGCTACAGGGAAATACCTCGTCACCTCCTTGAACCAGAACAAGGTGCCTCAGAGGAGCTCTCCGATCCCACCGTTTTATTATGTTGCCCCGTGTCTTGGTAAGTTGCTTTTCATTACGTGAGTCATCCCACTGAAATCAGACCAATGGGACTCTTTAGCATTATGTCATGGTTGGAGAAACCAGTCTAGCTCCATAATTACAGTAACTATAATGCTTTAATGTTGATGTGGGTGTAATTTCTTAATTAACACGTATTTTAAAAAGCGCTTAATGCTTATGACAAGAAGCATTGAAACTTAATGCACTAACTCGATAACAGCATAACCTACTTTCTTCCAAATAAGAAAGCAGGGAGTTATTAGACATCAATGCATCATTCGCTAATGAGCTGTAATTCTGTATTACTTTACCTACTAGTTGATTAGATATGAGAGATTTACAAAATATGTTAGAGACTGCGGTTCCAGAAACTAGTTCAACATCAGAAAAAACTAAGTTATTACATTTTCCTCTCTGGTGCACCTGGAATAATTAATTAGTTGGCATTTAAATAAAATTAATAAAAAATTAGATCTCAGCTGACAAATTATAACATTAGAAATAACACAGGCAATACCACAAGGCATCCAGCTGCAGTGCTCGGGAGAACAGGGATTTTATGCAGTGCTCAGAAGTACCCAGAGGCAAGTGGCAGAGCCACCCGTGTGCGCGTGCTTCCCAAACCAGGCATTCTGCGATTTCCATATTTTCGGCTTTCCCTTTTGTTTCTAAAGCTGTGACCCTTGAATTTTGTCCCCTGTAATGTCCAGTTATTAACAGAATTGTTGCTGCTGCTCTGGCCTTTTTGAAAATAAAAAGTATGAATCTATTACAACATCAGAAAAACTAAGGCTTAGGGAATTTTCTTTGCAAAATCCATGACGGAAAGGCATTATTTTTTAATGAAGAGAGACGGTTCAAAGTTGCTTTCTGACACTACCTCTCTTTTATTGCCATAACAGTTGCAATCATGTATTTCACATTCTCCCAATGCGTACTCAAGAGTTATTTCTGGAAAAAGATAATACATAAATAATAGAGAAAAGAGAAACATAACAAAAGCCTGATTGCCTCAGGAGATAAGCCCCTGGGTTTAGGGCCGGTCCCTGAGCACAGAGCAACGCACCAGCTCTGCAGCAAGGGTCCGTTCTCCCCGAGTCGCAGTGCAGCGCCAGCACACGGGTACATGCCCAGGTTGGTCTGCTGATGGGCGCCTCCAACAGATATAAACGCTAACAGACATTCATGAAAGTAGCATGCTGTAGGCAAGGACCCCGAAGGGACTTTGAGACCTGAAGCTCCATTTTCAGAAGTGACACTTTGACACTCCAGCGGAGTCCCCCCCTTGCTCTAGGGGAGAGCCCCATCAACTTCTTCTGGTTTAGCCAGTGTGAAAACATACTGTACGAGCCCCTGCAGTTGATGTGCATATACAGCACAATTTCTAAGACCTGTACTTAAATCCTCAAGGTTAATAGCTTTCAGAAGAAAGCTCTGACTTTTTGACCACCTACTACCAACATTTCCACAGCAGTAACACAGTGCTGCTCAAATTCCTAAAGCAGTTCCAGATTTAGATATGAGAATATTTGCGTAAATTCTATGTACTTGTCTCATATGTGTCTGAGTACGAGCTATTTCCCAAAAGTCCCATCAACACCATCCTATTTAAAAAAAAAAAAACAACCAAACAACAACTTATTTTCCAATAAAGCATCAAACTTCTCTGCCTGAGAGACTTGAGGGACTGCAGAACTACAGGTACAGAATGTTGAAAGGATCCATACAATAACTGAAACAAGTACTTAAAAATACACGTTTCAGGCAGGTCAGACTACATGCGTGTTTCCCTGTTTCTTATTTGCTACTTTTAATACACTTCTCATCCCAGCTTACCTTGAAGCACAGATCGATATTTCCAGAGGGTTTTCTGCACTAGTTGTGCGCTGGGAGAGAAAGCCCTTATACCGCCGAAGTTTCAGGTGTTCCTCTTCTGTGTAATGCACAATTTTGAACATTTACTGCTCTACGTTTCAGCTTCTATTTTTAGATTCCTTTAACCACATTGGGTTTCTGTCTTTGGGAAAGGACTGTGATCACATTAAAATACTGCACATTATCTCGAGTCTGTTGTAACTCAGAAACATATATCAAGGAGAAGTGTCAGAGTGTTACTTTCAGGCATAAGATTAGTAATTTATCTATTATAGGTCCTCTTTTTGTTTTGCCAATTGCTATAGACTCAGATTCACCTCCCACTTTTGAAGGGAACTGACGTTTGACTTTTTTCAAGATCTGCCTTATTATATTCTATGAAAGCAAATTTGAGTTTTGCAGTTGTACATTTTGTGTCAAATGTTTCTCCTTTAACATGGCCAATTAATTCCACATCTTCCCTGCTTTTCAAACTGCCTTGAAAACTGCGTACGTTTTCTGTGAGCTCATGATGTGACAAATTGTTGAATGCAAGTAACAAAAAATATCTTCAGCACAAATGAATTCAACTAAATCTTAAACCAGCTTATTTGAGCAAGACGACATAGAGATTCTCCCTACCGCTTTCGTTCAAACACTCGCTTCAGAAAACACAGTTATGTGGAACTGTTGGGGGACATCATCGGTTTTCTTAAAAAAGGCCGGGGGGAAGGGGAAAAAAAAAAAAGAGAGACAAGAGCAAGCCCGGACGGAGCTCTGTGTACAGAGTGCATCGGGCGACGAATTGCCCTGAGAGCAATGAAGCAGCCCGCGCTGTTTGAGCTCCTCATAACAACACCATAAATTCAAACGCCGCTGCTCGCAGCGCAGAGGCGTCTCCATCAAACGTTGGTGCAGAGGCCCCTGTGAGGGCTGGGTTTCCCAGCAGCATCCCGGGACGTCCCAGCCAGGCCCCGGCTTAGTCCCGGGGTCCGGCTGCTTTCAGCCTAACAGGGCTCATCCGCATTTGCCCACCTCTTACGTTCCCAAATGTCTTTGGAGGTGGAAATGCAAGCGGCATTAAGACTGCCAGCTTTAAAGAAATGACAAAAAGCAACTAAGCATTAGGATAAACAAATGAGAGCACCTGAATAAGAAAAACAATGTGCTGATTTAACTGCAGCAAAATTAAGCGCCTGCCCTATTCTTGGTGTTTTGCTCCCTTCCCTGGAGCATCTTCCCATGAAATGCTGTAATCCCAGCAGTGCCCGATACAGAAGAGTCAGTGGTACCAAGAGGAGGAATCAGGCAAATCCAGTGTCTCATGAATAGGAAAGCGGGATGCTGAGAGACCTCAGGACAGAAAGAGCAACAGAAAAGCAAAGATGACATTCCTCACAGTTAGCAGAAGCGTCTTACTCTGCTGAAACTTGAAATCACCAAGAAGAAAGAGCTTACATAAAAAGATCTTGCATATCTAGAATAGCGACATCAGGAGAAAAAGCAGCGCAAGAGACGTGTTATTGTTGCCCAGGACTGTGAACGCCAGAGCTAAGCACCTACTTCCATACGTTAAAACCTAAATGAGACATACCACCCACATGAAGGGCCTAATGATCTACCCACACCACTTAGCTGATTTCTCACCACGGGGGTGGGTGTGGGTGTGTGTGTGTGGATCCCACAACCCCCTAAAACACACCAAAACACACAAGACCCTTTCTTCCTCTAATTCTCAGCTTCTCTACTGGCTTGGCGTATTCCTGCTTAGTGTAAGCCTAAGTGCTAATTAGGCTTTGTCTCAGCTCAGACTCTGGTTTTGTCTCCGATACATCAATTTCTTGCAAGGGATGTTTATACAAAAGAATAAATGCTGACACCTGTAAACATCAGCTTTGCGAACAGTGCTGTTATAATCACAGTGAGCTCCCGACAGCCCTGAAGCCACTAAAGCGAACCCTCCGGGGTCCCAGCCCCGTCCTGCCCTGCGAGGGGCTGTGTCCCCCCGGTACCTCCCGGTCAGCCTGGGGGCTCCTAACACCGCAGCAGCAGGCGGGGAGGATGGCAGGAGCATTTTAAGCAAGCTGTGAAATCATCTGAGGCTCATCTAGCTAAGACTATTTTCTTTTTCTTCTCTCTCCGCTCCCTGTTTCCCCCCAGAGACCAGCTCTGTTCCAGGAAAGGCAACATGAAGCTTGCCACTCCACTGTAAAAGCACCAGGTTAGATCAGGAAGATTTCATTATTTTTTATCACTAAGTCTCCCACCTGTTCCTCTGCAAACAAGCGTCCAGGGAAGGGGTTGTGCACGCTGAGGACATGCTCTGGGATGGGATGGGGTGCGACGGTGGTAGGGGCAGCCCCTCCTGCAGCAGGGACACGCAGCTCACCTCACCGGGATGGTGAGAGCCACCGCGCTGCCTTTCCCCAGGGACAATTTCCCCATGGGGTTGGGAGCTCACCCCAAGTCCCTTCCCCATTTCCAGGAGGAATAAACTGCAGAGGGGAGGGCTGAGCCCCACAGGGCTCCCAGCTGACGACCAAGGCTCAGCATTTTATGCATCACCAGCAGTAATAATGTGAGCATGCAGGCCAAATTACTTCCTCACTTACATCCGTGCAACCCCATTACCCTTTAGTGCAGTTGCACAGGCGTAACCAAGGGCATAATGCAAAGACGCCGCTCCCGAACAAAGAATTGCTGCTGCCTCGTCCTTGCGGGTTAGCTGCGCCGCTCCGCCAAGTGCATCTTTAATGCAAAGCTCTGGCAAACTCATAGCCAAGAGAGGGGAGAAACACACAAGCTGCCGAGACAATAAAATTCAATGCTGAATTAAAAAAAAACCAAACCAAACCAACATTGTTTCAGCACAAGATCTGAAGCAGTGGAAACAATCACACTAATTGAGAAAACGTGTCCCAGGAAGGAGGCAACTCTTCCGCCCACTCCCCGAGCAAGCCTTCTGGAGGCACCACAATCGCCACAACAGCTGGACTCCCTTACAAGAAATTTCATAGAAAAGTACATAATCTTATAATCATTGCCTCTGTAAACAAGTCATAACGTCTCAATTACAGTGAGGGTCCCCTGTGCTCCTGTTGTCTGTATATAATATTGCTAATTTAAAAAACAGAAGAGATTCTCAGAAGTTCAGAGAATTACCCACCTCCCTCCAAGTAGAAACTAAATGGAGTTTTCTGCACTACCCATCTGTTCATTTTATATAATATGTACACTTTTTTCAAGATTAGATTGTTTTCCTCATCTTTATAGAGATCTGCAGAGCTTTTGTAGGAATGATCTGGGCCATAGACTCAAGCTGTAGTGAAAGATCCCCTGCATTGACAGAGCAGCCCCGATTATTATGCAAATATTTAAACAAGAAGAAAGGAAAAGAAGCAGACCAAAAATACCAGTATTCCTTTTCCCAGTTATGAGAATTGCAGGGAACTCATATGGGGTTATCAAGGAAATAATGAAAACCCAGTGCCTTTAGGTACATTAGTGGGTAAGCCTTAACACCGCTGCTCATTTGTTCACGTACCGGCTGCTGGCTCGTTCCCACCCAAAGAGGCACGGCAAACCAGCGACTGCTACATCGCCGATGGAGAAAGCACTCCCTGCCTCGGAAGGGCCCGCGTACGAAGAGGGGAGTTCAGGTCCGCTCACATTAGCAGGAACAGATGCTTGTGGCAGATTTCACTTGGCCCTTTTTGGTTTAGGAAAAGGATTTGTAATCTCTTTAATAAATTAATGGGGTCATCCTTGAGGAATTGCCTTTGTAAATGTGATGGATACAAAAGGGAAAAGGAGCAAGCTTGTTTCCCAAGTTTTGCACGTGTGAGTGCTGGGAGCAGATTTCAAGGAGAGAACAGAAATAACCCATTTGGGTGTTGTCAGCTCTCTGGCATAAAGCAATTAATGATCATTGTTTCATTTCTTCACCTTCCAATGAAACAGGCCTGTGACCTTTTCTGACACAGGCAATGTTCATAACAAATGGAAAATAAAGCGATTACAGGGCAGGGGAAAAAACTGCACAAGCCCTTGCTCTGCCCGGCCGCTGTGCAATCCCACACTGAAAGCTGTTTTCTGGTTTTGTGGAGCTCAGTGCAGCCGCAGCACGGAGCAAAGCCGCCTCTGCAGCTGTCTGTGCCTTCCTTTAGCGATGGAAAGATGCACGCTTGAAACACCAGGCAAGAAACCGCATCCTCATAACCATCACCAAGATGGTCCCAGAAACAAGGCAATATAAATTTGGAGGCTTATTTCATCCCATTGGATAAGGCTTCTTTCATCTGGAAAAATATCCTTATGTACAGCAACTATAAAGCTCCTGGTACCAACAGGCACCCTGAGGAAGAGCCACTGCAGTCACGTCATGGACCCCACTTCTCTCTTTCCACCCCATTTTCAGAGATCTGTGCATAAGCACCTGGTGACAACTCCAACTGCAGCAAAAAATTCCATTTGAAAGACAGCAAGATTTGCTTTTGAAAACTTTCCTGTCTCCTTTTGTCTTTTTTTCCCCCAGAATAAGCGTTTGAAACTTGTGAAGCCCAAATTCAAAAGCAAGAGTCACCAAAGAGACTTTAAACAGAAATAATGAATAAACAACTTCTTAACCTCTGACTCATCCTCCACCTAGACACAACACGTCATTTTGTAAGCCAAAAATTTCAGGCTCTGGGTATTGTACTTTCATCTTCCACCATGACAACTTGAGCTTCTTACAGCTTCTGTGTCCATGCTTTCTCCGCAAGTACGTAGGAGAGAGCTTTGATTACTGCTCGGCAGGCGAGCGAGGACACGCTTCCTCCCAGGAAAGGAGGTTGGTTTGTTCACACTTAGAGAGCCCCAGCCAAGTGCAAGGCCCAGGGAAGTGTCACACTTGCAAATCCGTGCTTGAGAAGCCTCAGCAGATGCACTGGCCATCGGGCAGCCATATGGCTTGCTAATACACCCTACTGTGCTGCAAGATGGCTACATCTCCCAGGGTAGCTTGGTTCGGTTATTGCCACTGCCTGGATGGCATGGGCAAGGAGCAGAAGAGAGCTAGATGTGGTGGAGGACTCTGCCAGGGGCACAGGAAGAGCGGTGGAGAGGTTCTGCAGCAAGGAATCGCCTTCGGTAGGGAAAGTAACAAAGGGGGTTACGTGCAGAAAATGGGAGATCAAGATGGTTTCTCTCCAGCAACAGTGAAATCTGAGCTCCCAGCGGGGGCTTCCCACCTATGAGATGGCTTCACGGTCAGTGCTTCTGCTTCAAAGGGCCAGAGATCTCATAATATCAGTATAAGCTTTTTCAGGTCTGATTAAAAAACACAAGCAAAGGTAGTTTAAGTGAACAGATGCCTTTTTGTGTGCATTAAGGTGGTGCATAAATGCAAAGGGTTTCCCTATGCCTCCTCCTGTTTCTTTACCTCCAAATCCAAGACTGGCTGGGCTAGCTGCTCATTCCTTCTGTCATTCCCTACCCTTCTCCATAGCAGAGAGGAAAAGATAGGAGCTGACAGTGTCTGGATTATTTATAAGGATTAACTCCCATGGGGCTCCCCCTGATGGCCAGCAAACACTTGTCATTATGCTATCCCACCCTAGTGAAAACCACTTGGCGCTGAGGCAGTAATCAGTTGTCCGCAGAACAAGGTCCTTTTAAAAAAAACCCCACCCTAGCAGGCTCGAGCATACGAACAGCGAAGTGGCTTGTAGGTCGCTTTCATTCCCCTGTGGCTCTCATTTCCTCTCCAGGTCTTGCTCTAATAGACTAACAAAAGCGGGAGTAGGTGCTTCTCGATAATATTAGACCACATCACAAAGCTTTGTGCACTTCCTTCAGGAACAGACGGTCCCTCTGCATGGAAAAACACACTCAGAGCATGGGCACATTCAAACAGGGACTTTTAGCTTTTGTATTGACCCTTCTTGCAGAGTTTATCAGTATAATACCTCTAAAGCCAGAGCAGATGTTTTAGCGTAACCACTGTAACCTTTCCAGAGGTTGAGTTAAGGTGAAGTCTCACAGCTGCAGGAAATTCTGGGCACTTATGTGAGTCATCCCGTCAGTAGGCAGCCCTAGGCTGCCAAGCCAAACACATTTTAAAAGCTAATCAGGGCCAAATGAGGTGGATAATTTGGTGGATATTCCCTGGACACTTCCTAACTCATTGCTGCTTTTCACAAGGACACAGGGTGTAAAGGGCAACACCTGGGCTGAGCTGGTGTCTGAGGAACAGGCATATTGCTTAGCAGATCCCATGCATTGCTCACATTTGACCCTGGCTGCAAATTAGAAACAGCCAAACGGACCCGCAGCCGGGCTTTTCACAGCGGCGACAGCCACTGTCAGGCATGCGGCCGTGCCGCACATCAGCCTCTCCCTGCTCCGAGCACGCAGAGTCCCCAGGCACTGGCGTCCTCACCAAGGCCAAGTCGGGGGTACAATACCAGGGTCATCGGCGGATGAAAAGCTGTGGCCTGGGGCTCAAGGGGTGATGCAATGGTCCATTCTGGTTTTGGACACACCGAAATCCCTGGAAATAAAGCGTTGCACTTTGCTACTGAGATAAAAAGCAGCTTTTCTTTCCAGAAATCAGCTCAACTTCCCTACCAGGGAGAGAAAAGAACCGTGCAGCTGTGCTCCCCCAGCCTCCCAGCTTAGAGAAGAACATTTCCATCAGGCCTGACCTCGCAGCACAGTATAAGCAAAGGGTTAGGATCACCTGCAAAGATCGCAGCAGGGAGAACACCATACAGCACCCCGTAATTTGCAAGAAACACCATTAATGCTAAAACAATAGCCCTCTGCACACGCACTCCCACACAACGCTACCCAGCACTGCGCCACTGAGCCTCAGCAGCTTCCGCATTCGCAGTCAATGTAGGTGGGTTGGAGAGAGGGAAACATGCTCTTTTCTGACGAAGAGAAAAGCTCCAGCAGTGAAAGGAAAGACGTGAGGGTCCAGGCTGGTGAGCCCTGCAAGGCACGGAGCAAGAGGCGTTACGAAGGCAGTGGATCAGGCACCATTTCAAGCTACTGATCTGTTCCAGGCTCCAGCTAACTACCCTTATTTCACCTCTAATTTTAAGTTCCATTTAATTTAGTTTAAATTCCAGTGCAGATCTTTGAAAAGAAAGCAAGCAGGAGGCTGGGGACCCAGGGAGAGCGCAGCGAGGTGCTGTGTGGGAAGAAACCCTGGCTCCCGGCTGCCTCGACGGAGATCAGGCTCCCAAACTAAAACACATCCTCCAGAAACGCCCCCCCGCCTTGGTACCTACAGCCGTTTTTCACATAAGGCACATCTTAACTGCAATGATGAAACTGAACTAGTAGGTATTGGAGCAAGGCACTGACGGACACAGTTCACGCTGAGCGTACTGGCTCAGCACAAGGACCAGCGCATCTCCACTGCAGCCCATCTCATACAGGCTCCCGTTACGCTCGCCATTGCAGTAGGAGATTGTCTGCCAAAAGTGCATTTAGCACCATGACTAATCTCTTCCTCTGATGGCTCCCAGCCCCACAAGGGAGTATCTCCAGGGGAGCGTTTCATCTTGTTACAAGCTTTTCTATAAAATAGGTATGTGCAAAACCAAAGTAAAATCTGAGAGTCGGGGGGGCTGCTGCCTCGCTGGCTGTTCCGTGCTTGCACGGTTTGCTCCCGACTTGTAATTTCTAGTAAGTCCAGTCCTGAGAAACACTATTTAACTAAGTTATATTTTGGGCTTGATTTGCCCTGCTGTAGACGGGTATAAACCCAAAAGCATGCACAATGCTTAATATTTTCCCAAACTTTTATGTAAAAACATCTCAGCAGACAATAAATGCCACAAATAATTCTTGTGCTTCCAGAGAAAATCAGTGTCCTTATCAACAGCAAATGGTAGCTGCAGTTATGAATATTTAACATACAGTGTTGCTATGAGTTTAGAAACGCCTTGTATACCCCCAACCCAGCCCTGTAATAAACCCTATGGTCTTGTGGGATATTTTTTTAATACAAAGAAATAAAAAAACATTAAAGCTAAGTCATTAAGTGCTGGAAGTAGTTGCGAATGCCAAATGCAGTTTGGGCAACCCATCAGGATAACCTAGCTGTAAGTCAGGGCCACTTCCTAATGTATTTCAAATTTATTCTTTTTGTGTGATAAAACCATAAAATGTTCTTTGCATTGCTAAATAAACAGCAAGTACAGTGCACTTCAGGGTGATGCTAGTACTTAAGAACTGAACCAAAGAATAAGTCAAAACCGAGGGCAGGCCCATCCCTGCACGTGTAACCGCCGTTACGGTGGCCGCAGCACATCCCCGGGAGCGAGGCACCATGGTTTTCCCGGATTTGGCACAGCCAGATGCTGGAGGTGATGCTGGCATTGCTCCAGGAGCAGCAAACCCAATACATTTGGCCAAACGTCTTGTCCAAAACCTACTGCTTTCTCTCTTTTGCCTTCTGGCCTTCAGTCTACATGGTTTAAGTTCCCTGGATTTTTTTTTTTTTTTTTTTTTAACCACAAACTTGTGAGCTAAATATGTTATTAGAAAAGCTTTGGCTTTTCTAATCGAAAAAAATTTCTGTTCTGGCACAAAGGCCCCCAGTCCCCTGAATCCCTGCTCGTTACCGCACTGCACTCTCAGGAGCTTTCACTGTTTTTCTCTGCCGGGAACCCGCTGGAAGTTTTCAGTAGCTCTTTTCCAACCAGATATTCTAGAACTGCCTGGCTGCTGGTGTTCCTCTCTTCTCTCTCGCTTGCCAGCTAAGCCCCACAAGTTTACAGGCAAACACTGAAAATAAACCAACGACAGTAACAACGCATCCGATCACTCCTCCCCCAGGCTCAGAAAACGGTTCAGAGCTCATTCTAATGCAGTTCCAGGAATGAAAGTTTCTAGTTTTATTTCCACAAAATCTTTTAGAATCCTCTCAAATTAATAAAGTTACTAAAAAAATTAATATTTGTCCTCTAGGAAATTGCTGTACTTTGTAGCTACTCCAAATTTAGAAAAAAAGCTGAAATATTTTTTCTTAGAACATTAAGTCCTGAAAATCTTCCCGAGACGTTTCAGTGCCAAAGGGTTGGTAATTTGGGGATGAAACCTGAGAGCTGGGGTACATTCTGCTCCCACGTGTGCAGGTGACGCACCCCGTGGTCCGGCAGCGCTGCGGGACGGGGCCACGCTGCACGGGGAGAGCTGCGCTGCCAGGCCATGCCCCGGCCCCCCACAATTCTGAATCACGGTGAGAAATGCCCCTCGACGCGTCTCTGTGCGAGGGGCAGCTGAGCCCAAGAGCTGCAGCACCCAGCCCTGTGAACTTGCTGAGGTCCTGGGGTGAAAATATTTGAATGAGTTATTTTTGATGTTCTTCATATGAGACCCTGGAGTTTTTAAATAGGTTATATGATTTCTGGATTGATACTGAAATTTTCAGTGGCATCACCCAAGGCCCTGCCATTTGCTGGGTAGGAAGGGAGGTGAATTAGGGAAGTTGAATAAATACTCGATGTTAAAGTTTCCCTTAAGTAAATGACTTGTATGCATAAATGTCATGGGGAGCTGTCAATAAAATCATCCACAAGTTCTGTCAAATAGAAGAGTAATTACAGCTTCTGCTTGTTAGTAATAAAATGATACATTAACCGAGCTTACACAAAACACAAACACCTTCTGACTTCATTGAAGATTAATGCTAATGTGCCAAATTGCCAGACTAAACTTAATTGCTCTTTTTTGTCTTCATTAAATCATAAGCAGCAGCCACAGAAGTGGTTCTGGTGACCTTGGATTTACATAGACCTTCAGTCACGGGGAAACCTACTGCTTTTATTTCGAACGTGGTAACTTCACTGGGGGCTGCAGCATCCCGTGTGCCTTCCGAGTTTAAGCCTGCTCTGCAGAGCCCAGCTCTGGGGTTCATGCCTAGTGGCATACACCCAAACCGCCGCGGTCCAAGAGAACTATTTTTGCCTCTGTGGGACAACCTAAATCTGAAGTTTTTGCTTCTTCAAAGATGACGCAGCCCCTTTTCTTTCCCCATTTGTGTTTTGCAACAGTATATTTGCAGAAGAAAAAATATCACCCAGCTACTTCCCATCTCCATGGCAACATCCTGCTCTGGCTCCAATTGAGAAATGCATTGCAGAACCCTGTTACTGCAGGTTAGTTGTTGCAAAAATTATACACTATCACTCACAGATAACTCTATAATATTTAAAGTGTTCTCTGGGTGAAAAGTAATGGCCTGATTTTAGCCCTTGTACACCTGAGCTTCCCTCATTTCACCTGTGGTTTTCCAGACAGCAAGTAACTGCAGACACAGTTTAATCCATTTCTGTGTCCCAGCACTGCATTTGCAGGTTTCTGTTCGGTATCTCGATAACTAAATGGCTTCACGTGAGACCCCAGGAGAGCGAGGGTACAAGATCCCCCCTACAACCATTGCAGTCAGTCACTTAGAGAAAGCTGCTGTTGCACATCTGTCCGTACCTGCTCCTCCCACCCCAGCCCTTGCTCTGTAAGCCTACCTCTGCAAGTACAGAGAGGAAAGGGTAAAGAAATGTCCTTGCTCATCTCCTGGGACTAAAACTTGGGTAGGACTGAGCAGAGAAACTAGGAGAGAAGGGAAGGTTTCCACGGTTGTGTTCTCCTGAACAAGCGAGCAAAGGGGCAGAACCGCCTTGCCCAAATGGACTGGAAGCCCCTGTCCAAAGCAGCTGGCCTTGCTCCTCCTCGTTGACTCGGCTTTAGTGGAATCTGCCTTCTTTTAACTTCAGCCGCAGTGAGTCAGCAGGAGCTACCGTCCCTGCTGGAAGGGCCCTCCAGGCAAAGTTCAAATGACCAATTAATGTCTCTATGTTCTTTTAAGCTGCTTTCCCAGCTTGCAAAGGCTGAGTCAGTAACCTTTAAAAATGCAAAGCTTATCGTGGGATGCTTGCAACTGCATCCTCAGACATCGCTGCCTGGTGATGGGAATGTGTTGCTGGGGCTTGCCGTTTCGTTCTCTTATGCCATCGGTACTTCAAGACCCGCCCCAGCATATAAAGCAGATCCTGACCTGGGGTGAATTGGCCAGGCCCAGACGCAGAGAACCACCCCGGAAAGTAACACTGGCTGGAACCAAGGCTCCTGCTTCTTGCTGGTCCCGGCAGCCTGCGTGGCCCGTCAGGGCAAGCGGCCGTGCTTCAGCTGCCAGATCAAGCCCTGCACGTCACAGCCCAGGTAAAGCACCTCAGGAAGAACACGGGATATTCGCGGAGCCAGAATGTAAAGTTAAATTGGGCCGCCTTATGGGATGCCCAGGAGGTAACAGGCAGTCAAGTGCTTTCCTCTGTATTGATGAGTGCCGTCAGACCCCATCCTTCAGGAAAGCATTAGATCTGGATCTGAAGACATCTAAAGAAGGGAGTACCTAGCCAAATTTTCCCAGTAGCTAATGATACTCAAAGTTCAAAATTTCTACCTCGTTAATTGGATTCTTCTGGCTTCAGCTTAAAGCTACTGGGTCTTTTTGTGTGTTTCTCTGAAGAAAAAGCCTTTCAGTACCTGGGGCTTCCTCCCTGTGAGGATACTTACCTACTGAAATTAAGTTACAAGCTGCTTTTTGATAAGATAAACAGACTGAGCTCCTCAAGTCTGTCATTGTAAAATATTCTCTCCAGTGCTTAATCATTCTTTATTAATCTTTTCAGCTCAGTGACATGGCAGCAGAAAGGTAAAAAAAAAAAAAATCAGGAAACAAGCAGAAGAAAAGAAAGCCCCGCTACAGGAGATAACGGGATATGCCATTCGAGGGAGTGAATAGTCCAGGATTTCACAAAAGATACTAAAGTCATTACACAACTATAGTACAAAATTACTCCAAAGACCTTGCTGACGTGCAGCACTGCTACCCTGAGCAGGGAAAGGCGAAGCTGCTTAACGCCGCTCTGTGATAAATGTACATCCTCTGTATTTCTTAAAGCGTCTGAGACAGGGAGTTGGAGTCAGGCTGATAAAGTGGGTTGTCCTTTCAATTGAGGATGTCAACATGGATTTCAACAAGTTCTTACAAAAGCCCTTGCAGATGCACATCAGACACCAGAGGAAGAGGCAGATCTCTATCGCAGCGCTTGTGAAACTGCATCAGGGACTACTTCAAACATTAGTTTATAATGAACGTAAACTAGGCTTAAATTAGGTGGTGCGAACCAGATAGCTGGGACTTCTACATATTATATTTATTGATTTACAGATTTATTTGGAGTATTCAAGTCACCGAGTGCTCCCAGGATAAGCTAGCCCCGTGAGATCACGCTAGCGATTTCCAGTGCTCTGTGCTCGTACACAGCTTATTCCTCTCCTCATAACCGCAGTGCCGGGCTAGAGAGGCACCGCGCTCCCAGCATAACCACCGAGACGGGCGAGAGCACCCAGGGAGGCACCGGCAGCAGAGCAGCTCAGCGCCCAGCCCGGCCCCGGGCACAAGCAGCTCCTTTCCCAGCCCAGGGAAACCTGCGGCAGCGTCGGCGCTCCTTAGGAGTGCCCCACCACTGAAAACAGGAAGAATTCATTTTGGTCCAAAACCGTCCCTATTTTTGACCCTCTCAACATAAATGGCCGCCTGGTAGTTTCTCCTAGAGTGAAAACCGGGGCTGGCTCCGTGGACAGAGAGGTTTGTGGGACTGCGCAGGTGCTGGATTACGCCCGAAGAGCATGTCACGAACTGAAGAACAGATTCATTTGCGTTCCCGTTACTGGGAGCCCCAGACCACACTGAGAAGAGCAACATGCCTGGTCACCCCACACTCCCCCCATTTTCACCATCATCCCTGCTAGTAACGACACAGCAATAATTGCTCTGCTATGACGGCGAGAATTAATGCTCTTTTTTGCATATTTTGCAGGTGCAGTATAGAAATGATACCGGTCGTCTTTTGCTATCTTCTAAAAATCCTTGCTCCTGACTTTTAATAGCTAGCAATAGTTAACACTTGCCACTCTCACCTCATTTTTAAAAAACTGGTTCACTTAAATGTGACACTGACAATGACAGTGTCATTTGTTATGTTACTGACCCTTTCGCTTTATTCATTTATAATTTAATTGTCAGTTAAATTTGATCAAATATGTCTGAATTGAAGCCATTTGCATTAAAAATAACACAACTTTTCCCTTTTATTCCCTGTATTGTGGCAGGTGTTACTCAATAATTCAATCAGTGCCTGCAGAAAGCTGCTGTTTAATTAATAAGAAAATGGCTAACCATCTAAATGGAAAAAAAAAAACCACCAGGCATGGATGAAAATCCCTGATGAGAAACAATGGATCTTGTTAAGGACTATAAAATTCAGACGTTCTCATTTACCCTTTTGCTGAATTAAGAACCCCTGGACCTTCCTGGGGATGACAGCAACGGGCACAGCCGCGGCGGCCCTCGGGGGCACCAAGGAAAGCGATGGGATTCGCTTTCCCCAGCACCTATGGATCGGCAATAGCAGTCGGCGCAGGCTGCCAGGCTCTCCTTGATCAGCTCCTCCCCACAGAACATTTGTGGCTGTGAAATGACGAATAATGTTGCTCTCGCTTGGAAAGTCGGTGTTTACAAAACAAAGATAAACTCACTTGTAAACTGTCCAGCCTCGGCAGCCCACACTGTCACGGGCTTGGGAAAAATCCCAAACTGCCAGGGGATGTTCTGAAAGTTATTGGTGCTTCACAGCTCAGGAACTGGAGAAATATATCTGAGTGACGAACTGGATTTTTTTTCCTGATTAGTATGTTGTAATTCATTCTCTGAAGAATCCTTGCTTGGGAACTTTATTAAACCCCGTTAAGACTAATGAATTGTTGTTGTTTCCTAATTATATAGTTTTTTCTAGTTTAATGAACTGTGTATTAATAGACTTATAGAATGGACATTTTACTTTTAGGATGGAAATACTTTAAATAAGAGATATGTTTCCCTGCTAATAGCATCAGTTGTCAGTTACATTCACTTTTAATCAATCTGTTGGAAAATACTATCTTTTTGAAAGCAGATTTTGCTTATTTTGTTAGCTCAAGAGGCAAGCAAAAAGCCAAAAATGAAACATGTTCTGATGTTTTACGTAAAGCAGACATTTTTGCTCCTGTTAATGCAATTTCTCATTGCAAAACAAGATCTCCAGGCCTCTGCAACTAGCTGAATACTTCTGACTCAAGTGATATCATAGAGGAAAAGTACCACCATGCAGGATGGGTGCCCCATAGAGATTTTTTTCTTCACAAAAGAAATCAATAACATGGATGTTTTTCCAGCTGAAACCCATTTTGAGGGAGATGCACGTGGTGACAACATCCACCTGCTCACACCTGACTCGGAGCCCACCAGCGTCACCCAGGCTCGAAGCAAACCCTCCTCGAGACACACACAGCATCAATGGCTGAGACAATTTTGTGATGAGCACCACTGAAAAATGAGGCTCTGAAATAGCTTTCAGTGCCACGCTGAGGGACTAAAAAGCCCCAGATGTCCTTTAGGTCAGTTCTGGTCACCACCCTATGGCAGGCAAGAGGCACACATCACTCCATGGATAAAACCGGACAGGCATAGGGAGGAAAAAAAGACCTTTTTCAGCACCAGCAGAGATGCTGAGCACTGGCCCATGGGCGAGTTCAGCAACACACTCGGGCTGGTTTATCGTGTCCTGGCAACGCGACACATCCAGAACACACCCACCAATCGAGCAAGTACATGTTCATTTTATTGTCCTCACTAAAAATGCATTTTCAAGAAACTTTGCAGCCACTCAAAAGCTGTATTGAATTTTCTGCTACAGGAGTGAACTTGCTTTAAGGCCAGCATCCAATGCAAACGTTCCCATGGCACTTCTGTGCCAGTTTGTCCCCAGAGCTCCTCAGCCCGTGCAGACAATGGCATTACATGAGGGGGTTTGTGCTTTTATTAATTCCCTCTTGGCCTCCCAACACACACATCCTTCCACAACCGACCCGAGAAGCCACCTGTTACCTGACCAAGCGGAAGCCGTCTCTGAGCAGAGAACCTGCTGCACCTCACTCACAAGCTGGGAGCTTTGAAGTCTCGCTGCAGGGTCAAGGCCAATGTCTAGGGCTGGAATAAAGGACAAAATGGTCAAAACCCCTGTCCTTCTACATCTGTTCTCCAATGAACTGGCCTAACAGAGCCTGGAGTACGCTTGGACCTACCAGCTGTTGACAGCTGGCACAGTCGTACCTAGAGCTGGTCTCATCCAAAGAAATAAACACAGTTCCTCTGCAAATATCTCGTGAACTTTTCCTGAGGATATTTTGTAGGGCAAAAGAGCTATACTCCTAAAATACAAGCTGTTTAAAAAGTAAGAATTGCTACTGCTTAAAAAAAAAAAAGGTCATCATCTTGAATGCTAATACATATAATCTTCAACACACTGCAGCCACACCACAGATTAATTTCAGTACAGTGATTATGTTAATATACAAAAAAAGAAGTTGTGATATTGAGTTAGATCAAAGATTTTTTTCATTTTAGTCACTGTCTTTGGCACCAGTCAGTAATGCCCGTTTCAAAGTAAAGTCAAAGGCCTCTATAATGCATTGAGCAGAACCATAATTACTACAGGGAAAGGCAAAAAGTTTAGACCAGAGCATTGCTTGATCTTGATCTGACATTAGTTGCTCAAAGTAACGGGTATTTGGTGAGGAATGACAAACTCCTTGTAAGGCCAGTACTGCTCCTTGCAAAGACTTCGGTTTTATTGCTTCCTAACCTGGGGAGAGAACTAGGCAGTAGGTCCTCATTTCGCAGCCAATATGATACAAGCCACTCCAGTTGAGTACAGAGTCAAGCTACTGCTTTTTGGTTTTTGTTTACACTACACCGAAGTTTAACCCCACAGAGATAACCATTTGGGAGGAGGCGCCGGAGAGGAAGGCGGGCTGCGAGGCACGATCACGCGCTGTCGGCGGAAGCAGAAGCTTTCAGCATCCTTCTGCCGCATCTAACGGGTGTTTACTCAAAAAGCTGTGAGCTGTTTAAGCCTCCTGTACTCTGACTAGGAGATGCAATCAAACGGGAAGGGAAGTGCTTCCAGAAGTGAGCCGTTACGGATGTAGAATATGAAGCCAGCGAACGCTTTTAGGAGTGTTGCTCCAGCTGCCCCAGGATCCCCAGCCGTTCCAGGACACCTAACAGGGACGCGCTGGTGGGATGTGCATCCTGGCCAGTCCACAGCAGAGTCCTCACCGCAGCAAAGCAACCTCGCTGCTGCAGCCTGCCTGAACCCGCAGCTCATTAGCCACTGAATACAGCATCTCTTAGCTTCTCCTCCGACTTTCCAGGCTGTTGCAGAGCCTCTCCCCCGGGCAGAAAGCTGCCATCCCCAGCTCACAGGCAGCCATCTCGTGGTTGCTGACTTTTGTTTTACTCTGCCTTCCCCGACATCCCTGGCGTGCTCTCCACAAAAGCTACCGTTCTGGCCATTAACGTAACTCTCAGGGGAGGGCACTATATAACCGTACTGCCAGGTACTATATTTACGATCGCCCGTTCCCTGCAGCAGAGCTGGGCGCTCGCTGGGGGACAGGGAGAGGCTCTGGAATGGGAGGACGAAAGGCAGCCCTTTCCCCACCACCCAGCAGGACCCTGCTGGTACCCAGCCATCCTCCTCCCATACACACAGCAGAAAGTCCCTTTCTACTCACTTTCCATAAGAGATAAATACACTTAGCCCGAACAAGCACATTATGGATAGAAACATTAAGCTTTATAGGTACACAATAGCTGAATGAATTAAGCCTGATAGTCTCTTGGGAGGCTGATATCCAACTAGACACATATATCACCTCCTCTTGCAGTTTAACCACCTCTTTCTCTCCCAGCAAAAAGCCAGAGATTCTCCGCCTATTTTTAGAGCCTCCCAAAGGCACGGCAGCTCTTTGCCTTAACACACCATCATTTGGAAGGGAAAACAAGGCCTATTTCCAGGCACTCCAACCATAACTTTCAGTCAATTCTCCGCAGGCTCCCCAGGACGGCTCCCGGCTGGCACCGAGCCCCACGGGAGGTCTGGAGCCCCCAGCGTCGCTGGCACAGGCCATGCCCCTGCTTCCCCAGCAACAAGCTCACTTTTTATTTGAGCCTACTTAGAGTTAAAACTAATACCTTCCTGCAAACTTAAATGATGTGCTGCCCATCTTTTAAGAATAGAAATACAAGAAGCCTCTTCTTGGTAAAGGAAAAGTTTGAAAGTACCTTAAAGAACCCTTGAAGAAGAAGCCCATCCACACTCCTCAGGAGCCTCAGCCATCCTCCCACGGTTACAGGGAAAGCCTGCAGCAGAGCCACAGGTTGTTTTTGTAAGTGCCTGGGTAAGGAGCTGCTGGGAGGGGGTGATCACCAAACCTCTGCAGGTGAGCCCCTGCCCGTCCCGGGAGAGAGCTTCCCACCCCCCAGAAGGGCTGTGCGGGGATGGCCGGGTACCCAAGCGCTCGGGTGGAGTGTTTCCTTCCCAGAGGCCAGCCTGGAGCAGGGAAACACGGCGCTGCCCAGGTGCAGGCAGCACACTGCCCGTCCCCATCCCTGTGCTGGGGAAGTACTTGCCTCTTCCCCATCTCCAGAGTCATAAACCTTCAATCAGTCTGGCTTAAAGAGCAGAGAACTGTCAACTGTGGGAGAACCGTAACAAATTACAGCACAATCAGTCCTTGACAATATCGGTTAACAATATTTAACACAGGCTCTGGCTAATTAAAAATGAGCCATTCTGCTCAGGCACAGCTTCACTCCAACCCGACTTCTAGTATTTTGACTAACACCGGTTCTATTACAAAGAATGCAAACAGCTACCTGTACAGGGGTGGGACACGTGCAGACTTCTGTGTACGCCAGCTCTCAAGGTATTGCTGGGGATTAAATGAAATGTTCTGTATAGTCACAGCAGAGGTACATGTTATTACCTTGTTTCTACGGTAGCAGAAGCAACATTTCGAGTCTGAGTGGGAGACAGTGAAGAAACACACAAAAGATCTAATTCTCTGCTGCTCCCTCACATGTGGGCTTGTTCCTGCCAAGGCAGACTGCTGCCATTTGATGCCTTTGCGTTTACACCCTCCTCAAGCTTCTCGCCTTGTTTTTTTGCCAGTGAATACAAAGGCGAATTGCAGCCAACGTCCCATTGTTACGGTTTTGCCCTGGTTGCGAGGACAAGATTTCAATATAGCAAAAATAATATGTATGTTATAATTTTCCCATATTTTTCTCCTAGGAGAAGCACAAGGAGAGTCTTGCTTTCAAGGGGCAACACCATTTTCTTCCAATTTTTCTTTTTGGAAGGCTCTATCAGTATTTGCTTTGCAATATGTAAGTTTGTTGCTGCTCTGCATTGCTCAGAAGCGTTATGAGTTTTAATTAGCAGGTTTTCAGTCTTTCTGACTCATTACAATAACAGACAAGAAATCACAGTTAAATTAATAAATCAAGTTTCTCTCCTAATGTGCTGTTGGGCAGAACTCCGAATGTTTTTAATATGTGTAATTATGTTCAAGGATCTTGTCAATCATTATATTAATACGAATCTCATGGAGACTTTTGGAATCAACAGAAAGCTCTGGCTGGGCCCAGGGCAAGCATTATGTTATTATTCTCTCCTCCAGCCTGCGTGCGTGCTTCTGTACGATCAAGTGCTTTTCTATAACGCACGCAAAAGCCACTGTGGTCCCAGTCGTGAACATCCTCAGATAAGCCTTACCAGCGGCAAGGCTGAACCCAGCGCCGTGGCTGCTGTGGAGCCAGCCCCCAGCCTTGCAGAGAGGCCGTGTCCAGCCTGATCCCCTGCCCTCAGCCTGCCCTGAGCCCACGAGGAACCGGTGTCCGCTTCGGACACGAGGGAAGAGCTTTCCCCGGCCCCCCGGCAGCCCCTCGTGTCGGCACAGCGGCTGCTGCTACCCTCCCTCCCGCGCCGCAGGGAACAGCAGGGCGGCGCGATCCAGACGCAGAGCAGCCCAACGAATTAATGAAAAAGCCCCGCTGTGTTATCCTGGAGATGGCCAAGCAGAAAAATTCTTTGTTACTTGAATCCCCAGTTCAAAACAAACACTGAATCAAGATTCATAATCACATTTGAGACTCGAGCATTTTGCTACCACTTGCCAAAGAAATCTCGTTTGTAGAAGACAAAGAATCATTAGGGAGTGGAAAGAGGATGAAAGTCGCAAATACAAGAACCTTTAACTGTTTTCTCATTGTTAAAAGTCTGAATATTAAACGTGATTGCTTCCCCAAGCACTCCTCCATCAGGTAGAGGTTTCTAGTCATGTCAATGGCACCACAGGATATATGCATAAATTAAGAGTGGCAGGACTGCAATTTTCACTTGAAATGACTTTTCTGCAGTTAGAACTAATTTATCAACTACAGGATCTTATTGGCGATTTAAAATAGAAAAGAAAGAGACGTTTGCTCTGTTGACCTCTCTTTCGTACCTAACTCAGCTGCCCAGCGAGCCAGGCTGTGCCGTGCCAGCGCCTCCTGCCACGCTGGCACGGGTGTGCTGATGAGCCCAGACCATGTGTCTTTATAACAGACACTGTGCTGCCAAACCTCAGATGAATCTAAAATTCCTTTTTTTTGCCTTCTGCTCCAACAGAATAACCAAATACAGGCAAAACTGAGCAGTTACTGTGACAACTGTCTATCGCGTACTCTACAGCACACACGGCTTCTCGCTTTCCATTACTGTTTTGCATTATTTACAAAGCACAACTCCAAACAATTCACTTAATAAGTGCAGCCAAAATAAGAACAACTTCCTAGTTTTGAAAATACAACATTTGCTAGCCTCTTCAGTGACATACATGGGCTGGAACAGGAGGGGGCTGAGGACTTGCTTCTCTCCCGCTTGTTTACCATCCTGCCTCCAGCAATGGCTGATACCGGGATGCCCCAGAGAATAGACAAAAATATATATTCATACAGCTTTACTGCTGCCGTAGAGATAGTGCCCCTGGCTAAATGTACAGTGTTGTTTCACAGAGGAAAGCTACCTTTTCTTTCACAGTGTTTGGAAAGGCAGCTAAGAAAAACAGATGAGTATTAAAATATATATTAAAAAAATTAGAGTGAAAAGCACTTCTGTAAATTACTCATAATTCTAACACGACTTTTCTTCTACTAAGTCAGAACAGCTACAGATTGATTTTTCACCCTGAGGTGCTAAGGGAGGTGAGGAAGGCATGTGCTGAGATGCTGAGAGGAGAACATTTCCTCTGCTGCGTGCGCTGATGTGGGGAGGTCCAGACCTGCGGGGAGGGGAGGGGAGGGCAGGACCCTCCTGGGGGGAGCTCTGAGCTCCATGGACAGAGCGGGCTGCGCTGGTGCGTGCCTTCCGGACGGGGCGTTGGAGGCTTCTAGAAATACCCGCGGGCCGACTCACGGGGTGCACGTCTAAGCACAGCTGCCGGCTGGGGAGAAATGACAACCTCGCAGGCAAGTCCTGGGGAGTGCCGGTGTGTCGGTGCTCCCAAGAAAGGCTTTCTGCAGGGAAGAGGCTCTGAAGGTGCTGGCAGGGAGTGATGTGCTTCTTGCCTTTAAATAAGTTCTGTTTATCTTTCTTTTTCCTCTTCCATGTGGTTGCAAACCAGTCTTTTGAAAACAGATATCCAGCACCTCAGACTGACAACCGAGTGCTTGAATCTTGTCACAATATAAGCCCCGAGTACTCCATAGCCAGAGGAAAATAATGCCATTAATACAGCAAAGGGATCTAGATGCATTAGCTACACCCAAGAGAGGGCTCGCACTGCACGTCTTAAGCATCCGAGACAACAGATGGAAAAGCAGTACTAGAAGGGGTTTGACAAGCATGTCTCTCATCTCTCTATTCCACTTAGGAAAGCTCTGAATCACACAGGCACAATAACAAAGCAGGCATCCTACCCCCAAGAAGCACTAAAGGAGCCCAGGCTGCCACGAGCAGGTTTCATTCTTCTGCTTCGAGTAGCACTTGCAGAGGCTCCCGCAGGCAGCGTGCTCCGCCTGCGTCCCGCCGGTCCCACGCGTCCGGGCCACGCGCGTCCACGCAGCCGCCTTCGGAGCCAGCGTGGCAGGGCTGCTGGCGCTGCCCCCACACCCAGAGTTAGTTGTGCGAGTGCTAATTGCTTCAAAGAGCGAAGTGACGCAGACTGCCCAGCCTGACACGATGCTCCCCTCCATGCGGGAGCAGCTCTTCAGCACGGGCTCTGCAAAACCGCAGGGTTTTACCTGCTAGGTTCAAGGCTCAGCAAAGAAATTAATTCAATTAATTCTTCCCTTACGGAGCAATAAGCTGTGACATGGATTGAGGAACCAGGAAAATACAGAGCAAACCATCATCTTTCAGATTTCAAACCTTCAGGATTGAGGCAAGTTTAAACTTTAGAGACTTAGCTTCTGAAGTGGATTGTTTCACGACCAGAAAACATTGCTTCGTTACTATTCACGCGTAACTGCAATATTTCCACCCATCGCTGAAGCGAGCAATACGTACAACAGACAGATTCCCTACATATTACATACATCAAACATTTGAAGGATCCTGGAGCCATTTACAGACTGTACATCAGTGCGTGTATGTGCCATGCGGTTCACATCTCAGTCTGACACTGAAGAAGAGGAGCGTCAGTGTACTAGTTATTGCTTGAGAGGGGACCGTAAAGACCATATTGCTAAGAGGTTTCTCATTAGTAGTAGAAAGCCGGAGATTGTATGATTCATCACCCCCTTTTTGGGAAGCTTGTGGAGTATGGAAACAGCACAAATACAATTCCAGTTGCAACGAAACACCATGTCTTTGAACATCAGCTTTGCTGGGCAGTAGTAATCATCTCCATTTATTTTATTTAATCCTTTAAGTGCACAAATGTAAAATGGTTCTGTAAGTACCTGGAGGATAAATGCGGTTAAAACATTCATGGGCAGTGGAATCAAGTCAGGCTCACGCTGGTGTTTCGTACATTCAGCCCTCTATCATTTTTGCCAGAACCATTACTAAGCAATCAGCCTTAAACATTTCAGACCTTGGTGGTAGGGCTTCTGCGTAAAACGTCTGTCTGCTTTTACTGAAATCCAACTCTTCATTATAAAAGAGCTGCACAGAAAAGATATAATGTAATAAACACACCTCACTGTATACAATTGCACCGGAATTAGGAACAAACTGCAGGGTTTTTGGAAAGAGACTTATTTTCTGAGAGTTCTGGAAAAACAGCTGTGCACTGAAGTGCAAACCTCCCCGGGTCCCAGGCTTGAGCCTGCACAGCTTCAAATCGTCAAATCAGATGTACATGTGGAGCAAGAGACGCAACGGATGCGTCCGCAGATAATCACAGAGAGCTAAGACCCAAGGAGGGGCTGGCAGCCCGCAGGCGCCGGCAGCGCTGGAGCAGTGCCGGGGGGCTGGCAGCCGGACGGGCAGGGGCAGAGGGAACCCCCGGCGTTCAGGTCCTCCTTCCCCAGCTGCAGCAGCTGTTAGCACGGAGCATCGCTGCTGCGGAGGGGGAGCTGAGGCCTCTGCAAGCTTTAAACACACACAGATACTTTAATTCATTGCAGACGCCATCGTAATGTAAATTTACAATATGAAAACTAGGAACGATTTAACACCTAGGAAGGGAAAAGATGAAACAAAAGCCTGAAAACCTTGGCAGTCTCTTTGAAAGCAAAGGAAACGTCACAACTCTCTTTAACTGCATCTTTATGTCTGCAGGCAAATTACAAGTCCAGGTTCAGAAGTGGTTTTGTTCTGCCATTCTGCTGTGACAGTGTACGCTGGCAGCCTCTAATTCATTCAGGAAAATCCACAGTAGAAGTGAAGAAGAGAAAATGGCAACAGTTTTGTGCAGCTCCTGTTTCCTCCCTGCCAGGCAGCAGCAAACACTGACTTTCAGTGTAAAGGGCTTTTAGGACTTCTCACGCCCTTCTTGCTGCTCCTCAGGCTCTTGTCCGTGCCTCCGGATGTTTTCCTGCAGACGATCCAAACCTGAATCACCACGAACTCCCTGGTTCTCCTCTCAGCTTTTTGTCTTACCTAACAGACATCTGTGCCTGATCAGTCCAGAGATAAAAGGCAAATAAGATGCACAGTAATTAGCACAGAAGATCTGTACTGTTCCTGTAGCCAAGATTAATACCATACATTTTCAGAGCCCTCAGGGATATAGATTCTGGAAGTCTGATATATGGTTATTATTCCTTTAAAGGAAAATAGATTTACCTAATTTACAATCAGTTCTGATGGTGGGAGGAGGTATTTAAATTTTTTTTTTCTTTTGATAAATATACTGCAACTTTTCTATAATCCCTATTAATCTGATCTCCTCGGGGAAATTTTGCTGATCCATCATCTTGTGGCAATCTTAATTCCCTTAGTGCCTCCAGGCAGGAGAAATGAATTTCCTCCTACTAATCTCTTATGCCTCTAAAACTTCCAAGTGAAAACCCTCTGGGGAATTCAGCCCTTGTCCATGGGAAAGAAATTGTGTCTGTGGAGGGTGGAGCAAAGGTGCTGTGGGGAATCACTGCAGTGCCTTCATAAAGCAAACCCATGGGAAAGCTGAAATCCTGCAGGTTCCCTCCCTCCCCGACCGCTCATGCAGACAGAGACACTATTCAACACTCTTCTATTCAAAAGCAACAGGGAAAGAACATCTGTTGAAAAATAAATGCAGGACTAATTATATATGATTGAGGATTTTAAACTGCTATTTTTAGCTTCGCATTAAAAAGATTTGATGAATCAAATGTTTGTGCTCAGCATTTTGAACTAAAAGAGGAGCAGAATGTTGACTGCAGGACCTGCAGAGATGGAGCACGAAGCCCAGAGGTGCAATGGTGCTCGCTGTAGCCTGCTGTGAAGCTGTGCATCCATTAGCATCTGGGCAGATTGAATGGAACCAGCAATTCATTTGAATAAGAAAGTCTCTATTTTTCCCTCCAGTACGAGCGGGAGCAGGTGAACATCAAGGCTCTTTTCATTATCAAGTTTACTTCAGCTCATTCTGCTGGGAAAGATCCAAGCAGCACGTTGTGGTGACACATCTGAAGATGTGCATAAAAGGGCCTGCGTGCATCATCCGAAAGGCAGACAGACCCCACAGAAGGATTCCTGGGTTCTGCTGGGCTCTGATCTCGCATCACTGCAATGATGTCATCGGCAGAGAATCACAAGAAAAGCTTGACAGAATTGTTTTTCATCTGCTGCATTAAAAAGCAAATGGACTCTGTGGAGATATTTTAAAGAGGCAGCAAACGGAGGGAAGGCGAAGCTGCAGTGAGTGCTCGCAGGCACGGCCGAATGCCCAAGGTGCAGTGCAAGAGCCAGGCTGGATCCTCCCTCCGGGAAGTTCTGTATTTAAAGAACGAAGCTGGAGGCATAAAAGGAAGATGGACACGGTTCCAAGGTCTGCCAAGGGAGCCATAAACACCCAATGCAAACACACCTGCTGGAGCGATGGGATTGCTTTTATTGCCAGCCTCCCGAGCCAGGCGGGACGCTGCCCTGCGCCTGCGGGTGCCAGGCGGGTGCTGTGCCCGGGGGCTCCCAAACTGCGCCCAGGCTGTAACCAGGAGTGCGGAACGGCCAGGAGAGCAGCTCCCGGGGGGCTGCAGGGAGCCCCCGGCATACAGCCGGGAAGGCTTGCGGGGAGCAGCACGGGTCCCGCACGCTGCCCAGCGCTGGGAAGGGCAAGTTGTCGCTACCTGAGCTGCTCATCCTACTGCATCGTCCCCCTAAATCTGAGAGCTGCTTCGTAACTGAAGGAAGAGCGAGTAATGTGCAATCAGGAGAAAAGCTGTTTTTCACACTTACTGCCCTTGAATTGGCAGAGTGAGACATCATGTTTTATATTAACTTCATAATAATTACAGTTATTACTGAATTCATGTATACCAAAGAGGTTACAGCTCCCTAGGAAAGCTCATAATATTATTAATGGATACGCCATTCCAGTGGCATTATCATGTAACAAGCTAATTCAAATATTTTTATATTAAACAGCATACCTCCGAAAATCCACGCACTTGTGCGGGGCCGCCAGGAGCAGCAGCAGTTACACACATCCGGCACACGCGTAGTTGTCCTTTGAAACAACTGCTTTACAAAGCACTAGTAGCACAACCCAGGAAGAGTACGACGTGCTGCCTTTATCTAAAGCAGTGAAAGTAAAACTAAAGATTTTTAATAAAGATGAATGGTGTGAGAAATTAAGGAACTGTTGCTCGCTGTGGAGAACCAACGGAAAGCAAGATCTTGTCTTTAAGAAACAGTAAGGAACTCACCCAGCCGTACTTTCCGTACTTTCCACGTGATTAATTGCAGAGATTTAATTTCTGTGGGCATGCGTTCGCATCGGCAGACAAACTTTTCCATCGGATTAGAAGAGGTGACCCATCTACAGAGCAGCTGTTATTGTTGCTTAAAGATCTGGAGAGTGGCTAAAGAAGTCAGGAAAGGTCATCTTCGCACCAGAAGGCCTGGGGAGGAAAGCAGACTGCTGGCAGCAGCCAGGGAAATTCTGATACAAGGGAAAAAATGTTTACGACGAGGACGGTCAAAGACTGGGGCAGCTCCATCTTGTCCCGCCTCCCCACGCTCAGCATGGCCGAGGTCACCCCCGGGTCCCCCGCAGCCGTCGCACTGCTGGGCCCCTGCGCGGATAACGGGCAGGTTGTGGAAGCAGGAATTCAGTCGCACGTGTGCGGTGTCAAAGTGACATAAATTCAGACTGGTCCTATAACCTCCCATTGATTTTTACTGTAAATCTAATACTTGGAGCCTGCCATCAAATGAATTGTTGCACATAAAACCCAACCATACACATGATAGGAGTAAAATTAGACAGCAGGTCTATTCCAGGACTGTTGCAATTTCCTCCATAATGTCAGACGATAGTAACACATACATATTTCAAAAAAATTAAATTGTTATTAAACTTTCTGACCATCTTTGTAAATTAACCTCTCTTTCATCTCTGCGAGAGCTAGCTTTTGATTTAGCAGGAAATAATTTTTTCAGCTGTTTCCAGGCTTCTTCCATTAGGCTTTTGGGCTGTGGTCGATAAGCCTGCGTTAATTACCTGCCTAAAACAGATCACGCTTCTGGGTGAACTTACGCTTATCTGTACTGCAAATACTGTTTTTTTTCCCCGTCTACTTAAAGGTGAAGCCAGCCCCCTGGGACAGCCCCCGTGGGAGCTCTAGGCACAATCTGCACTTCATTTTTCCAGTGCAGAACTGGGGACTGGCAGCCCTCGGCCATCAGGTCTCAGGAGAGCACCTGAGCGCATGCCAGCAGTCAGGTTTGCCGTAACCCAGAGCTCCGTCCCATCCCGCGGGCTGGGAGAGCGAGCGGAGCTGTGCTGCAGCCTGCGCAGGCTGTGGGCAGTGCTATAAATAAACACGCAGCTTCAGCAGCTGGTTCTCCCACAAAGAAATAAAGCATTTCTTGTGAAAACCAAGGCAACAGGTCCTGCTCCTACCTCTCCTGGTGTGCTCTGCATGACCCTCCAAACTGATGCCAAACAGGTCGCTGTCACACACAGCTTTGGTGGGATGTTTCTCCAGCCATCAGCAGGTACAAGGTCTCTAAGCCACCTCTCACACGATCGCTGCCTTCCTCTGCCTTTCCCCAGAGGAGGCTCTTTCCGCAAATTGTATTCTGTAACCAAAAGCACAAATGCAAATATTAGAAACTAGGCTACTGCAATCTGCTGTGACCGGGTCAGCTAAGCCTTGTCTCGTAAAAAAGACTTACTGAGCTGCAAGCAGCTGGCGATGGATTGGGCTCTTTGTGAGCGCCTGAACACAGGGACACATCTCTTCCCATCGCCACGAGTGCTGCGAAGCTCAGGCACATCATAATAAATTGCTGCAACACAGGGTAAATGATGTGACCTAAAGCAAAACATCCACCAGCTGCGATGCCTGAAGTCAGACAGGAACGACGTTTGATGGTATCCTTACTTCGACAGGTGAAACAAAAGGTATGGTCAGGGGCGAGACACGCAGCTCCCACGGGCTTCCACAGCAAACGTCAGGTGTTCAGCAGCATTTAACAACCTGTTGTGCTTATTTGGGAACCCTTTATCCGCATCCCGAAATCTCACCTCTCTGACAAGCTGCATAAGAAGATCTGATTACTGGTGTGCTAACTTCGTGACATCATTTGCTCTAGATTTACACCTGCTTTTGTGTTCACGCATTCACGGCTTCAGCCACCACTCAGCTGCCCATGTGCTCAGCCTGTGTGATCAAGGGGAAAAAGCAACACCAAAGAGATGGACTGTTTTCTTTTTTTATGTGTTGTCTTTCATGTGAAAGTCTTGGCCCACGACCAGACAAGGCTGTGTCCAAACCAGGTGAACCCTCGTTTATCCAATATCAACAAAGCCCTAATTGAGAGATCAATTGGAAACCTGCCTCTTCACGCGCAATTTGGACAGCTGACAAAGCCACCTGTAGGGGCTGGAAAATAAGTTCTGCCTCATTACAAAAGAAATTGCATCTAAATGAAAACCAACATATAATAAGAGCTCTAAAATGCCTGCAAAATGCTGCCAACCAGACAGGTAATCCAATGATATATAGCACACACCATGTCTTTGACAAGGGTCACCCTTAATTATTCAGCAACTGAAGGAGCTAAACTCATTTCCCCAAAGGCTTAAATGTTTTTTATTATGATGTGTAAATTCTAGGGCAGAGAATTAGCTGGCCGGAACCGAAGAACTGCATCTCTTTGATAGATTAAAACCTAAGTATTCATATGTATAGCAAAGCAGAGGCGCATTAACCAGGCTTCTCACTAATATTTTAAAAAGATTTCTAAGTCAAGATACCCTTCAAACATTCCCCTCCCCTTCTGTTTGGCTGTAGCTGTTATTAAAATTTTAATGGCCTAAACTGCAAAAGATTTATTAAATCTGCGGAAGGCTGGGTTAGCACATCTGCCAGGCTCTGCAGAGGGAGTTCACGACAGCGGTCCTTGCTGCAGCAGGCACCAGGCGGATGGGCAGAGCCTTCATGTTCCATCACTGCAATAAAAGCTACGGGCTCCTCACCAAAAGGACCGAGAAAGAGGTGGTTTGGTGTGGGGAGAGACACATCCTGAAGTTGTGCCGTGCACTTCACCCCAAAATTTTATCTTCTTTTGCTGAAAAATACGCACTTCTGTAATTACTTCCACAAGTAAATGTCATCTCATCAGATCTTCTTTATGTGTGATTCAGGGGTTTTTTTAAAGCTTCTACCACAGTTGCGTGCACATGGGAGCAAGTCCAGCTCACGGGGACGCCAGGCCGATGTGGATTTACCCGGTGTGTTTGGTGGAGTGCCTTGGTTTGCACGAGTGGGGCTGGCTGAGCAGGAAGAGAAAGGCTGTTCCCTTTTGCTGCAGTCTTTCATAAATCTGAGGGATACAGCCAGCCCCGTGCCAGTTTCTGGGCTGCAAAATGAGATCAGGATAATAAAAGACATCCTGGAAATAGACAATAATGGTAAAATGATGTTTTGACATGGAGGCCATATATGGTTGATGGGAAAAAATGAACAAAGTAGATGATAGAGGAGGTGCTGGAAAAATAGTCTCTAACAGCTGATTAGACTCCTATTCAGCAGATCCCAGACAAATGTGATAGATGTCATAGAATAAATCCCTAGCTGTCTTGGTTTATCTTCACGCTTCTCTGCTTTCGTTCCTTTAGGATCACATAATCTCTTTTCTTTTTTGCCTTTTTGAGGGCTGTGTTTCCATTGTATCCTGACAGTGCAAATACCTCGTTCTGTGGCATGCCATCGCCGGCAGCTGAAGTTCTGAAGTTTGGGGGTTACCTGGACGTGGAGCTGCTGCAGGAGCAGAGGTTGGTGGCTGGGCTCAGACCACCCCCGTGGTCAGTCCTGGCGCTGGCCAGGACGCCAGGCGCGTACCTGGGCAACCGCGGCATGCGGATGCGTGCAGGAGACGTTGTTGGTGCTCTCGGGGGATGATGGTGGAAGCAGATGATGGATGATGGCTCACAGCCCCCATCACTGTGAGCACAGGGTCATCCCATGGAGTCCTTGCGACAAAGCGCTGTGGCCCGTGGTGGCAGGGTGCCCAGCCACCCTCCTTGCCCGCTCCCCTTCTCCCAAGCCCCTCTGCTCCGCGTGGGTGTTACGTTTGCCTTCTCCTCTTCACACCAGCTGCACCCTCACCTGCCAAGCAGGGCCCCAGCGCAGGACGCCGGTGCGGTGCCCACGCGTGCAGCCGCACAGACATCTCCACGGCTCCCCAGTTCCCCTGCCCGGGGCTCTCCCGGGGAGCCGATGCCAGGGACCGGTGCCCGAAGAGGTTTTCTTTCCCACTGGCTCTTTGAGATGATCTGCTGGCAAGACGACGGCGTTGGCATCCGTGCCTGCCCACTGCAGAACACCACCTCAATGCAAGATTAATGAACAGAGGGGAACATTGTCAGCTATTAAAAATAAAAGGTACAAGATGGTACTGTTGCAGGCAGGAGTACCACCAGCTGCATCGAGATCTATATTATTTAATAATGTACATTAAATTATTACATAATTTTTTTTAAACCTGACTGCTCTCACATACACCGATGTAAGGCTATTGCCAATTCACGATCAACCTCTGACCCGTTTCTTTTATTCTGTTCTCATATTTCTGCGTCATCTCAATGTACTCAGCAAAGTACCAGTTTGTGCAACAGCACCCCAATGCCCTGAGATTCACTTCTTGTTCCGTAACACTTAGGAAAAGCTTAGAAAACCAAGTGAGAAGCAAGCCTGGAGACAGAAAGGTTACACCGAGGTCAACGCTTACTGAAACGGGGCACTGGGGCATCAGCCAGGCTTGTGCCTGAAATCAAGTGGTACAAACACTGTGTTCCAGCTCAGCAGACCTGGGGTAACTGATTTTTCACGGGCTAAACCAAAAGAGTGGGGAAAATATTTTGGATCAAGCTGAAAAATATTATGTTTTCTTTCAAAACTGAACATCCCCCCCAAATTTTGAGTTTTGTATTTTGTTGATTTTCAATCTAAGCAAAATACTGGTTCATTTTTCAGGGGTTAGTATTATTTTTAAAGTCAACCTTACTAATATTAAAAAAAAATGTTATTTCAGACCTTAAAAATGTAGATGTTGCATTTAATAAACATCAATAGTAAATGTTTTGACTTTCTGAAAAATGTTTTTGGATTTTTTTACATGCCGAAACGCTTTGACAAGTGCAACATGAATTCACAAGTACTTTCAGCTGATTCAAACCTGCATTTTTTTCAACAAATGAAACATTCAGCTGAAATGTTTTGTCCAACTCTAATGTTAGTCCTGTGCCTAGGGGTGAATGTCACCCTGTGTGAATAACAATGTAGTGCAGGCAAGATCAATAAAACTCATATTTCATTTTATTCACTGCCACGTTCCAAGTGAACCTGGCGCACAGCTGTGGCATTACCACACAACACTCACAATGTATCTTTAATTCCATTGCAATGAGGAGCAAATTGCCTTTTAAATCCTGGTTATACCCCCGATTTGATGGCGAGCCCAGAGAACGGTTGGAGTGTATAGCGGTGAGTGGGAATGCAGGCTCGGTCCCTGTGGGAGCCCAGGTTTGAACACTGGAAGCTGTGTCACCCCTTGGCTCGGGTGCAGCTCCTTCTGCTCGCACGGCATTGATTCCAGCAGCTCCCCTTCCCCTCGTAACTAAGCCAAGTCCAGAATAACGGAGCTGTGTTCTGCTTGTTATTTATCTGCAGAAAGAGCCCAAGCAGCTCCCCCCGGACAAGACACCTGCGCACAGACAGCCCGGCAGGGACAGCCCGCTCCCGCTGCCGTCAGATGCACGCTGGGGCTGGCGGAGGGATGAGAGGACTGCAGACCCCCGGCCTCGTCAGGTGAAGCCTGCCCCAGGATCGCGATGGACACCTGAAGAGCCACCTTCTCAGAAACGGTTTAATCCGAAATTACGCCAGTTAAAGACGGCTGCACACCTCACAGCCGCGATGCACAGGTAACTCGGTGTGCTGGTGTGCTGGAAACAGATATTCATGCTGGAGTACAAGCGCTGAAGTTCCTTGCAAATGCCCTAACCCCATCACTGCTCCCTTCTATATTTCTTGCTCTCCACCCAGGGTCCCAGCAAGTCCCAAGCTTCCCCTTCAGCTTCCCCTTCCCGCTTCCACTTGCAGACCTGGAGTCCCACTGGAGATCCTGACCCCCAATTTGGGAAGCTTCGACGTGGTGTTTCCCAAAGCCTCGCCATTGCAGAGGAATAAATTGAATATTCACTGCTTTTGGATTACCAAGGAAAGTGTTATTAAATGCTTCCAGTTTAGAAGAGAGACGTCCACACGGCACAGGCACGGCTCCCCAGAGCTCCCCATGAGCAGGAGCTCACAGCACTGCACTGCGTTCATGGCTTTGGCTTTCTTCTTAATACAGAACCATTATTTAAACAAATAAACCAGCCAGTGCATTTAGACCCAGCAACCTTCCAAGCACAAGCTGCAGCACGAAAGGCTGTTCCAGGGAGGATCCCCATAAATCTGCGTGTCTGCGCAGCACCTGCGGTGCTGGCCCCGAAGCCTGCAGCACCAACCATTGCTCAGAGCTGCCACGGGCACCGCAGCTCGGCACCGCCGCTCAGACAGCATCAGGCCTAATGAAGGACGGTCGCTTGCAACGCACCGTGATTTATTGGGTTTTTTAGAGCTGCAAAGCCACAGACCAAGGAAGCACCTTTGTCCTTCTGAAGAGCACTCCCACCATTTATCTTCCAAACCCAGACCGACCAGGCTGGTGAACAGAGAGGACCAGTTTCTGCAGTTACTCGGTGGGACAAACATTTCCGATTGCTCCAGTAATGCTCTGCATCACCTGGCAAAACCCGTTTGGGGAGGGTGGGAGAGACCAGAGGAGTCCAGGCAGGGACGGAGGAGCACTCAGCGGTGCGCACGCCGGGCTGGGCAGCCAGCACAGGAGGGCTTCCAAAGGCTGCTTCGTCCTTTCACGTGTCTGTGACCACCTGCAGCCAGCAAGGCCAAGCTCTGAGCTTCAGTACTGTGGTTTGTTTCTTCTGCATGACAATGAGACCTCTGTTACTTATTCTTATCAAATGAGGGGCCTTTTCAGTCCCTCTCATCTCTACATGCTGTGGGAGAGACAGGGTGACAAGCAGGACAGTCAGGGAGAATTGCCTAAAGAGAGAGCCCACCACCAGCGAGTCCTGGCTGCTAGCCCGTGGGGCTCGCCCTCCTCATCCATGGGACGATTTTGTATTTAAATTGGTTTTGCTTTAAAAAAGGCTGGTTCCAGGAATGCGCTTCTGCCCAGCATCCTCTCAGAGGCTGCACGGATCAATACCGCGCTGCTCAGCTGCTGTGGCGCACCATTATTATTACGTTATAACATGTTGTAGTGAGCTGATCTATTAGACTTTCTGTTTTTTCAGGACTCTGTGAAGACTAGTGTTGTATCAAACAAATGAATTTAAATCAAACCACAAAAGCTAATAATGGAGAAGGATCCTCGAGATGTCAGTTTGCATGTGCCTGTGCGGTGAAGGGTTTTTCTGCGTGCCATGTTTTGTGAGATGCAGCCATCCCGCTCTAGCTCCCAGGGCTGCCGCTTGCGAGGGCAGAAGCTCAGGCCTTTGCAGCTGCGTGCCTGTGGCAGCATCAGCTGGAAATGGGTTGAAAGCAGAGGATGGGACCACCAGCCAGTGCTGAGCTCTGTGCCACCGGCTAGCAAGGGGAGGGCACCCTGCCCCTTTCCAGCCTTTCACGCCATTCCTCTGCTGCCTCCGCTGCTCCCTGCCGTCCTACCCAGAACAGCTACAGGGACTTTTTTTCTTTTTTTTCTTTTTTTTTTTTTTTTTATAATATGAGCTACAAATGGGATATCACAAATTGGTGAATTTGCATGTCTCATTCGGAAAACACGTCAGATAAAACAGTTGTGAAGGGGGGAGTTGCCCAGAGGTTACAATAACAACACAATAATAAGGTCAGAAAGTAATTTATGACCCTACTTTGCAGGGAGCTGCCGGCTGCTCGGTGACTTGAGCTCTTGCTGCTGGAAGCAGCCCATCGAGGGGGACACTGTCTCTGGGCAACAGAAACAGGTTGCCAGAGACCAAAGCATTTATCTGCCCATCACTACCTCACACGGACGAGAAGGGTATGGCTATCACCCGCGCGTAGTTTGACACTTTGGTAATTAAAAACCAAAGAAACCAACACAAAGCCCGCAGAACAGTTCTCACGTTGTTTTCCTTTGCTCTTTCCACTCTGGAAAGTCTGACTAACCGGCATTTGCGGAGTGCTACAGTGGTACTTGCATCTCCCTGTTTCATTTACCGTCTTCAAACTGCTTCCCTTCCCCTTATCACAGCTGTAAACATGTATCACAGAGCCAATATTTACATTGCAAATGAAGACTGCCTACATCTGGGATGAGTTTACCCCGTTTTACTCTCTCCTCAGTTATTTTTCCATTTACAAGCTGTGACGGCAGCAGATACGTTGGGGTTCAGATGCAGAGGCTGGGCACAGTGTCCAGCAGAGGAAAGGGGAGATGCAAAATGCCAATTTTTGCTTTATTACAGAAAGGTTTTTACAATGATGCAACGCTGTTAGAGAATGCTGAGGAACTGTTAATATGTTGGCCACATTGCAAAAATGTTTGGGTGATTAGCTCATGAAAGGAGAGATCAATCCACTGGAGTGAAATAATTGTGGGCTCATTTCGCTACATGCTCTGTTCTGCATTTGATGACTAATTATCAGCATCTAATAAGAGAATGTTATCTTTAAATCATGTAAAGGTTAAACGTGTTGCTTTTACATGATGCTGAAGAGTGCCCACATGAGGAGGCTAAATATTTCTTTTATTACTATGTTTATCTGTTTTTATCTGTGTTGAGCAGAAAATACTCTGCTTTAAAAATACATTGTGGCTTCTTTGATTTCCTAAACAGATTTATAATTATCTCAAAATTGCACACACTCGGGTTCTGTACAAGTAATTACCACGCGCTGTCCTTCGCAGGAAGCGCGGCCTTTGGCGTGTTTTCACTGTTCCCTTTGGATGCAGGAAATGAGGGGGAATGAGAGGAATCAGCCCAGGTTTCTGTGTAGCTGCAGGGCTGAGGGCACGTGTGTGGTCAGGCACTGCCGACACCGTGCCCCTCCACCGGGCTGGGTATTTTTTCCTCTAACCTGACTGTTTCTTAGGAAAAAAAAAAAAAAAAGGGACTGCACTGGGCAGAGCTGGAGCAAAGACTGGAGACAGACAAGCTGCAAATCTTCAGGGTGTACCTGCATTGGCTTTTCTCTCCAATATAATCTGAAAGCATTACAAGGTCCTGATCACGCAGCATTTCTTTCCCTAAGGTGTTGCTATGCCAAGAACCATTAACCAAACCACTCGCACTCTGTGACATGCCTCTGCTGCTGAATACCGTTTTTATACTTAGAATAATGTCCTCACATAGGCGTAAGTTACCTGCTAAAAAACCTTTCCCATGAAGACATTTATTATTGATATAGACAAAGAAGAGAAGAGAGGTGGAGGAGGAAAGAACGGAACCTTATTGGGCATCATTTTAAAATCATGAGCATTGAAGTCTTTTTAAAACTCCAGATCAAGCACAGCCCGATTTAGGCCAGGGCCGCTTCTCCCCGCCCATCACATCGCACTGAGCGCCGGTGCTCTTCCACCCCCTCGGCAGCGGCCGCCGGCGAGGGCTGGGCGAGCTGTGGGCACCTTTCTTCATGAACAAGAAACTTTAACCTCTACTGAGAATGAGCAAATTAATGAAAAGCAAGAACAGCGCTCTCTCTCCATCCTTCCCCCGTGCCGACCCTCACACCCGGCTGCTGGCAAAGGTGGGAGACGGCTCGTTTAGAACCACATCTGGACTTCACAGTGGCCATCCCTAAGTTTCCAAAAATTCATCCTTGTTAGAGCCATAATTTTTGTAAGCCTCCTCTGCAGTCCACAGGGACAGACAGGCACCTCCAGAGTATAATTCAAAGAATAAAACTGAAGACTCAGGCTCCTGCTGTGAGTCACCATCGCAAAGAGCCTCTCGCCACCGGCTAGACTGAGAGCCAAGAGCAAATGGGATCTGACAGAGAAACCGGAGTTAGATGCTAAAGCTGGCAGGATACAGCTGAGCCAATATCTACAGTATGAGCGTAGCCTAAACCTCTTTCAAGATCAAGACCTTGAACCATCATGCAAGCGCAGTGGTCAGTCAGGATATCGGACTTCTCTGCTCACACCAGCGAGGAGGCAGAAAAAGTGAAGAGCTGGGAGAGGAAAAGAAAAACTTGTTCCCAGGTAATTTGGGCCATGATGGGAAGGGAAGAGCTGAGCTTCCTGGAAGATGTCCTGCTCTCACACGGCGACATCCGTGTCACAACCCAGGTTAATCTGATCTCTCAGTGCTGTTCCGAAGTACTCCCAATTTTTTTGGTGGTTTTTTTTTTTTTTTTTTTTTTTTTTGGTTGGGTTTCTGTTTTGGGGTTTTTTTTTTGGTTGGTTGGTTGGTTTTGGTTTTTTCCCCCCCAGTCCTCCAGTGCAAATGGCAGTCAGCCAACCGCTTGCATTTCAGGTGTAGGAATAATTTGTGTAATTTTTGTAACTCAGTAGAGTGACCATTGTTAGCCTGTCCTCCAAAGCAGCTGAGAAACATAATTGCAAGGTAGAGCAAAATAACATAAGCATCCTTTAATTCTGCAAAACCTAGGGGATTAAAGCTCCTCTTCCTAAATGGCATTCAGCACTATTAAATTAAACAAGCAGGCTGAAAGTGTATCTGTCCAGCATGCTGTTAAAGAAAAGGTTTTCTGAAAGTGAAGGACTAAAGAATCATGTCTACAGGAAATGACTTGAGGATCAGGTCTGTTGCAGAGCCCCAGTGTTTCACTGACACCCTTCGGCAAGCGACATTTCTGGCATGAGGAGCCAGCCAGCAGAGATGTCAATAGCCAGTCGGTGGCTTGTTAGAGTTTACACTTGTTTACTGCCATTTAAGTAGACCAGACATTGATGCTAAGAAAGTGGGAGGGAAATGATTTGAGCCAATAGTGTGTCTTGTCAGGAAATTAATTTGACTCTGGTCTTTGTGCCCCAAACCGTGGAGATAATCCGTTACGGGAGGACTGGCGCTGCTGAAAATGAAATCGGTAACATGGAGGAGTCAGCAGCTCCTCCAGCACAGACCCAGTTTAATGTTAATTTAAAGCTCACACTGGACATCTAGCAAATGCCTTTTATGACAGGAAATTTTAAAAGGAACAACATTTTCTGACATAAACGTCTCTGCTAACGACAAAGACTAGAAGTAGCTTGTGGCCAAAGAATAAATGTTTTTCAAAAGCTTAGCAACAGCTCATGCAATGAATGTCATCATCTGCCTCAGAAGGCTAGCACTATATTGTCAGGATTATGTGAAATTATCCTGAGTCCTGTTTGCAATGTTTTTTTTAGCTGTGCGTCTTATCTCTCTGTCTGAAGGTCAGCTGAGAATTATCCATCCCTACTTCTGTTCATGAATAGAGGCTATGATTAAAAGTCAGGAAGTGCTAACTATACTTATTTATTATTAATAATACTTGTTGTTGTTATTATTATTGTCGTTACAGCGCTTTTGAGAACTCCTGGAATTTAACTCAGTGCAGAGAAAACAGCACGTGTTACAGCACTGAGCAGTGCTAGCTGTTAGCAGTAGTGACTGGTCCGTGGGCCAAATTCTCTTCTCATCTCCTTTGATATTCCTCTGCAATAGCTGCTAATGCTATTATCTGGATTTCCACGGGAGTCAGTTCGAGCAGAAGGTGCTCCAATAGAGAGAGTTGATCCTGTAACATGAGTCACCCCGTAAAATGCTATTTTTATAAAACCATTTTGTATGTGCGCCAAATGTCTCACTAGCACAGAGCACCACGGACCAGTCTTGTCCTGAGTCCCACCAACGTGAGTTCTCCACCACAGCCCTTTGCGGAGGTAGGACGGGCAGGGCATGGCACAGCTCTGCTTTCAGACCATGCGCAGACTCAAGCAAATATAACTCAGTTCACATTTTCAAGCCTTTTCTTATATTTTCGAGGGCAAGAAACAAAATCTAAATGAAAGCTGGGAACCTCACCTCAGCTCTGTGCTCTCAGTTACACAGTTTCTGATTTTCCAAAATCTTGGGGGATAATACGGTGCTTGGTGCCTCTACACATCTCTGCCATGGGTACCTTAATGGGAGGCACTGATCATTTCTGCGCTGCACCAAGCTGTCGGCTGGTGAAAAGCACTATATTTCTGTTATCGCTGCTGCTTTGGTTGACAATGGTAACACAAGTGCTTATCAGCTGCACTGTCCTTTCTTGTTTCATATCATTTATCTGCTCTCCAACTCCAAGTTGCACACAAGTGGCTTTCCAGATTTGTTGTGACATTATATGTGTGCGTATTCGCAAAGAGATACTTTAAGAGTGTGACCCCAGACCTGCCTAGTCCCTTGAGCAGTCTTTATCAGGGGCTCAAAAATGTGATATTACGTTGGTTTTCATTGTTTTGATGTCTTTCCAGCGCTAATTAAAACCTTCATTATTTCATTTTATTTAGAATTGTAAAGGTTTGTTTTTCCTAACAGCAGAGGTGGTTTTTGCAGACCTGGTTCTCCTGCAGGGTCCCTCAGGCTGGAGCCAAGAAAAGCACCTCAATGGCATGCAAGGCACTGGCCTCATTCGCTCTGTGAACCAGCAGGAATTTTAAATGAACATCTATTCTATGTCTATTTGTACTGGATTAATTAGTAAATAATCATAACCATCCTCTTCTCCTCACCGCTGTCCTTATGTGAAGGAGGTGGTGTAGCTGTTTCCAAACGGTTGCCTGAAGAGCCCTACAGCAGAATAACTCTCCATCCAGCAGCAGGTCTGAATGCCACGTGACAACTTTTGTTATCAGCTGGGTCTAAAATCCACATTTTAATAGTGGGTGGGATCCTACAGAGTCAGCCCCCTGGCTACAGACCAGCAGAGCACTTAGTGTGTGTTTACCATTATGCACATTAGCAGCCCCTTGACTTGCTGGGGCTTTAGGATCTTCATTTTAAATATTTCTGAGTGGGCGCCAGAACGCTCCGAAGTCAGCACCTTGCAGGGCTGAGTGCTCGGGGTTAGCTGTGGGTTTGCGTGTCAGCCCTCCACAGCTCTGCTTGGCCCCAGGGCGCACCCCTGCACACCCGTACATCGTGTCTGCACAGCCGGGATTAACCCGCACTCCATGGCCATGGACCAAGTCACCGCCGGCATTCCCAAGAGATCAGCTTCCCAGCAGGGACTCCTGAAAATAAGCAATCACGGGAGTTCAGCTAGCAGATTTACCAGTTCCTTTGCCTGCATGTTTGAACGCTTTAGATGATTTATCTGCTCAGAAAAGGATTATTTTTGAGCCTCCCTTCGCCAAAAAATGTAAGCCTTATCAAATGGAAATCAGAATCTCTTCTTCGGATCAGCAGCCCGGATCAAAGCTGAGGTGGAAAGGAGGTCACATAAAACGCAGACACTTTCATGAATATTTGCCTTGCTTTTCCTAAAGCTTTACATCTGAAGGTCTGATCTTGAACATGCCGAGTGCCTTCACACAGTGCTGCGTGCTTCCAGCTCCTCACAGAGTCAGTAACACAGCCGGGGGAATAACGTACTGTTTTATTTGGCTTCTATAATATATTAGATTGCAAAACACTGAAAAGTTCTGTTTCCTTTCTTTCTGCTGGGGTTTATAATAGCAATAAAGGAATCGTCAGATCCAAGTTCCCAGTTATCTGTGTCACTTCTAACCCAGAATAGTTTTCCCCTGTTCCTCAGCTAACTTCATGCCGATGAAGGTAGTATCTCAGGTGGGGGATCTTTGCAATAAACAAAATGTGGAAAAGGTTCTTTAACATTTTGAATACTGAGGAAAAAGAGGAATTTTATATGCCTCCATTTCTGCCGTCAGCAGAAATGAAAAGCTGCTTCTCTCTCAACTGGCTGTTCTGAGAAACTGGGCAACATCTGCAAACTCAGAGTTATCCAAATAAGAAGTGGCATAAAATTGTGAGGTTTCATCGATACTAAAGCCATCATTTGGATTGAACTCTATTTGAATGCTATTACACGGATTTATTGCTTGCCATTTAAACATTTCCTATGTTCCTATTTAAGCTGGCTTGTATTATGCCCTGCTATATCATTCTAGATTGCGCTACTTTTTGCACGTTATTCCTTGCACAGAGAAATACTACACAGTGTTAGAAAATGCATTATCTAAGCATTCAGCTACAACGATGAATGTTATCTTATCTAATTTAAAAAAGGAGTTAGTGTAACTCATTCCTGGGTGAACAATACGAATTTTCATTCTAGAAGGCTTCCTGGTCAGAAACATGTGCACAGTGATTTGGAAAAATCAAATTCTCTTTATTTGCCAGCTTGTCACCTAACACAAAATCAGAATTACTAATCAGTTTGACCCTGAATTTTTGCCATGTGCAGAACCAGTCATATTCAAAAAGATGTGCCAATGTGTCTCGATTAACCTCACACCCGCCTGTAACAGAAGTAAAACTGTGTTCAGCACCAACAGAGTTTGCATATTTGGTGGTATTATGCATTTTCCTAGTAGACATAAAAAGCCCAACAGTTGTTATCTCTTTACACTGCAAAGCAAGTGGGATCGTGTTTCCAACATCTGCACAATCTTCAGACAGTTTATCACTTTGACAAGTCAAGTGAGCGAGACCTGCTTTGCGGTTAGTGCTGGGGAAAGCGCCGCTCCGCTCGGGCTTTGCCTTCCAGCTGGAGACGACCGCCAACACCCACCTCGGGGGACATTCTTGTAGGCTATGAAGTATATTGCCAGATGGGATGGAGTCGTAGGACTAAGTTAAAAATACCTCCTCAGCTAAACGGTATAGGTAACAAACCAGAAAACCAAAATAAAGACAAGGTCTGCTTTCCGCTTTCTTTCAGAAACTGAGGGTCTTGCAAACAAGCAAAGACCAGCAGCAGCCCGGCAAAGTGCCTGAATATTGCAAAGGCCCCTTTAACGAGCTGATCTTCCAGCCTGTTAAGAAGCAAGATGTCCCTCATGTGGGCATTATCTAAGGGCAAGAGAACCTCCTGCTCAGAGACATGTTTGAATAAATATCCCTTTTGAGCTTCTTGAGAAGCTTAGATGAGAGATTTTCCATTTGTGAAGAACTTGATTTAACACCAGACTATCCAAAAATACTAATTGAATATACTTTAAATCTATCAGCTACTGCTTCTGCGCTGAGCAAGTGTAAGTTAATGCAATAACAAAAGGCCTCTTTCTGTATCAAAGGTCTGTACTGAGGATTAAGATCTGAATTCCAGGTTAGCCCTTAAGGACACACATGCACACAGAAAACCTTCCCTTTAGCTAGAGACTACATCCTGCTATAGCAAGACAAATAATGATCTTACTGGATTCAATAATTTAAAAAAAAAATCAGATTAAGATTGAATTCTAGTCTCAGAATTTCTCTGCAGGTAAAATTATTTTTAATCTATTCCAAGAGTAAATCTATTTCTGCCTACTAGCATTCTCTTACATGTATACACAGAGCGGGTTGGTATGATAAATTGGTTTGGGGCTGGAATCCATTGCTGCTTTTTGTGTTTTTTCCCCTTGCCAACGAGGTGGGAACCATCCCTCCTCACCGGTAGGGAACGGTCTGAAAAACCATCCAGGTCTGGAGGTCCAAGCTCACCACGCTCGTAGCGAGGCAGCCTTCGCCGCAGCAAACCTGCCACATAGATCTGTCGGCACAAGCCACCTCCTGTTGAGGGGCTCCTCCTCCAGACCCTTCCTACCTTTCGAGCACAGACCAGAGCCACAATCCAGCAACTGACAGAGGAATAACAGTCCTCACCGTGTTTACACGTTTCACCTTCAACAAGACTCTGCTGGGCTCAGTCTTAGGCTACTCCAGGCAAACAGAGACGGAGGCGGCTCAAAACCCGCAGCAGCCCCGTTCTCCCGCGCCGCTGCGGTGCATCTTACCCAGCTCTCACCCGGCCGAGCCTCACCCCGGTACTGGAGGCCAGGCATTATTTCCAGCAAGGGCCTCTAACCTTGCATTTCTCTGCGAGCGGACCGGTAGCACAGCCCCAGGTCTGTCCTGGGTCTCCACCCTGGCTTCAGGAGAGCGGGAGCATACGGAGGCAAAGGGGGGCCAGCTCTGAAGGGGACAAGGTTTGCTGCAGAAAGCCTTCATCTCCTCTTCAGTGATTTTTCAGCTATTTTTATCTTCAATATGATAATTAAGCAGCAGGAAAAAAGGGCTTACAAGAAGTAGGGCCTTTCATTTTTATCTTCAACATTTTGTCTGTCTCAGTAGAAGTTCCACCAGGGAGGAGAGAGCCACCTCTCCAGCGATGCCACCGTCACAGAAGGAGAAATTCACCCTTGTACAGGTCACAGCCAAAGTGCTGCATGAAGCCACCAGGCTTCAGAAGGAAAGGCAACTCCCCTAAAAAAAAAAACAAACTCAGTCAAATCCTTATGGGAGTGTCAGAGGTCTAGAGCCACATTTAGGAAAAGGGGAGGACAGGGAATGGCAGCCTCAGCTCTTCTCTGGGACACACCAGCAGCCCATTTCCAAAACGATGCTCGTGCCCCCGTCCGCTGTGCAGCGGGGAGGGTTCGTCCGCCCCTGCCCGCACACCTCGAAGCTGCCCCAGCCCAAGCACGTTGCACAGGGAGAAGCTCCTGCCGCCGGCAGACGGGACCTCCCCGCGCACCAAGGTGAGCGAAGGGACCCAGCAACCCCGCAGCAGGAGCCCAGCGTGGCTTTGCCAGCACAGAGGAGGCTTTCGCCCCCCTCTCCAGACCCCTGAGAGCTGGGGGGGGGGGGGGGGGCGCAGGCACCTCCTTCCCCCCACCCTAATGGAGAGCTAGCTGTGGCGGCTATCCCGGCTCTGCCGCGTATTTCCCTGAGTGTGCTTCATTCAAATCCCAAATGGAAAACAAACACAGGCTTCCTTCCAGAAAGGGAATTCACTGAGGAGACGAGGTTTGCATCTAGAAAAACTGCAATTTCCTCCCCCAGCAAGAAAACACAAAAAGTGGATTCAAGAGAAAAGCAGCAACAAAGCCCTTACTAAAGGCTCTTTCCAGGAGCCCCTGGTTCCTCCCTCTCTCCTGTGTCCTCGCACCGTCACCCCACCAGCGATGAGCACCCCACCACAGCCCAGGCGGCTCCCGCTGCCTTTTGGGAGACAAAACCCCCACCGGCCAGCCGCTCGGGAGGGCGCGAGAGCCACGCGGTGCCCAGGGTCCCTTCCACCCCACAGCTTCTATACTTTCTTTTACCCACGAACGTTATAATGTTTACTGTCTCTTCAATTCAAAAGACATCCAAAGTTCTCCAAGCGCCGCAGCAGAAGTATGGAAATTCTTGTATAGATCTGAAATTCGGGACTAACCTCGCAGACGCAGGTCCGTGGCCAGCAGCCACCGGCACGACGGGCGAGCGCGGTGCCGTGCACAGGGCGGTGACAGGCAGCAGGTCCCTACGGCACGAGCCAGAAGCAAGTCACAGCTCTGTAAATCTAGTATGTCACACGGGTACCATAATGCAACTAACTCTCTGTCCTGCCTGTCCGGGCCATGGCTGCCCAGCCCTCGCTGCCTGGGTCTGGGGGATCTCTGACGCAAAGGTGGGAAAGGTCCTTTCCTGGACGCAGGGATGCCTGGAGAAGCAGCCTCAGAGCTGGCAAGGGGAAGCTGGCAGCCTTGGCCTTTTATCATCTCCCTTCCCAGCCCAGGCCACACTGATTGATGCTGTAACACAACGATCTCACATGGTGAATAGCTTATAGCAGGCAGGTGAGCTTAAAAAAAAAAAAAAAAAGAAAAAGCAAGGCTCTTGGCTCTTACTGGCCGTCCCTGCCACGCTCTGATCTACATCTGTGTAAAACACTAACACGTGGGAGCAGCTGTTTTCTACTCCAGTTTGCCCAAAACCAAGTAACCAAAGTACAGGCCTTGGGTGGAGGAGACCCCGTTGCTTTTGATGCAACTCTACACCCTATATACGGGTCAGCTGAACAAGGGCAATCTCCCTCCCAGATTTCTCCTCCCTGCCCCCATGTCTAATAATAATAATATAATAATAAAAAGGAATCATGATAGTACAGGATTCATTCCCCAGACAATAGCTAGGCAGGCTGTATATTGCTTTATGGCTGTTGACTTGATTTAAAATGTACTCTTAAAAATGAAACTCCTTAAATTTGCAGTAAACCTATAGTTCCACAGATCTGATTTACTGGTTATGAGCCACCGAAAAACTGCAATTGCAATTTCTTGTATTGTTGACTCCAGCAGCGAAACCTTCAGCATCACTCTAGCTCTGGTAACCATTCCAAACCTGACAGTTCAACATTAATAATTTCTTTCAGGTCGGTCTGGAGGGTTTTTTTTTGCTTTTCCTTAACTGGTCTCTCAACTTCCAGGAGATAACGACGATTGCTTGGATGGTGACTGGTTAACCCAATGTGTGTGGGACCAAAGGAGTGCAGCTGGCTTGTGCTTTGCTCAGTTCAGAGCTTTTTAGCCTTGGTTGACTCATAATTGCAAGAATTCCCAACCGGCTGGAGGCAGATCATTGCAAACGGAACTTGCTGCAGAGCAGTCGGATATAGAACAATGCGTAAAGTCCTGCCTGGACTGTGAGACACTAAAGCATTAGCAGTAAAGAGTACAGCAAAGCAGCAAAGAATTTGTATGCTTTTACAGAGCTTCTAGCTTTAAGCCAATTGTCCTAATTTCCCTCTCCTTGACATTGCCCTGTTCTAACTCCCTTGTCTTCGGCGACCGTACCACGGTACTCAACCGCACGCAGTACGAGCAAGAGGCACATCAGGCCCGTTGTACGGATGGCACAGCCGTACTAGCGAAAAAAAGCTTCAAATTCAGGATGGCAAAACTAGACTTCTCTGGCACTGTTCTCTTCAAGGCATAAATAAAGGCAAATCACAGGCAGTGTCGCCTCACAAGCAGACACGGAATACCCAGGCACATTAACTCACTTCTCTGCTAATTGATCTAGCAGCATTGCCTTCTTGCCACTAACACATCCCTCTATCTGCTCCTGAACAGCCCTGCGTCCTCCGCTCACTCCAGCTTTGCTTTCCTCTTTGCCCTTCCCTACCTGCCTTGTGCAACACTCCTGGGCTCATCTGTAATCGGGAATGTTAACACGAGACTCTCATTACTTAATGTTTGGATGTTGATAACGTGGAATATGGCCAATTAAGCACAGTCCCTGATGAGCTGTTGCAGTGAGCAGCATCGCAACCCAGCACTGCTATTTTACTCACCATGAGACTGGAAGAGCGAGCCATGGTATGCACCGGGGAGAGACAGAGGACAGTGGACGATAAATCAAAGCCCTGATTCAGTATCACTGCTGTCCTTCAAGGGTCTTTTCCCTCTACTATCATGTGTGATCTTTTCTTGATTCATTAAGGTCAGCTGAGCAGAAAATTTTGCAGCTGCTGGCTAGCTAGCAGAGCTGCTGGACACCATCCACAGCTCTTTCCTCTTCCCTTTTGGAAAGAAGTGGCAGAATGCAGCTGCCTGTGAGGCTTTATTTCAGGTTGGAAAATCTCCAAGCATAGAGGGGGAAAAAACTGAACACGCTGTAAATCGGAGATGGCCTTGAACCAAATCCCCTGGTTTCCAAGTACCAACAGGCAGTGAAAGATTGCGGACCGAGACAGGGATACGGACTGTCCATCAAACACCGATGTCTCTGACGGACGGATGGGTCTGAGAACCGCACAAGAATACAAACAGTACCCCTGTAAATTCTGCTGTGCGCCCCAAAGTGGAGCTGATACAACCTCCGGTCATCCTAAATAAATCCCCCAACCCTTAACATCTCCCTGTGTTGAACCTTCTTCAGAGGGTGCTTGAAAATTAGTCACTTTTTCCTTCAGGATTTTTTTTAAGCCAATAACAAGATCCCCTTAAAAACTCCTGAGGGTTGCTGAGAGGATTCAGGGTTTCTTTGTTTACAAATCTCTATAAAATGTTTCAGACACTGGTTCTGAAAAACTGCAAAAAAACTAAGGCAGAACTGTGTTTCTGTGGAACAAACGGTCTTTCATATAATATTATACGTCATCAATCGTATCATCGTCTGTCATCAACACGTCACAATCATACAATATTTCCACATTTAACAGTCTAGTTTTCCTTATAAGAAAGCCTGCAAAATTTTGATGCAAATCCAATTTTTGGCAGTTTTTTTCTGTATCGAAACAAATTTTTCACCAGGATTAGATTAGCCCTAGTGAAGACCATTTCTGCCCCTAAAGCAGACACTGCATTTTCCGGTCATAATATACATACGTGAGAGAGACACACGAGTGAGCCACATACTTGAACTCCTTATTTTGCCACACCTGCGGCATGAAGGCATCTGACTTCACGGAAGCGGTAGGTATTTTTTATTGTATTTATAGGACGGGATAGGAAGCGCCTTGCGCCTTCCTTCATGTACTCGTTTTTAGGACTACCTGTTCTGTGCATTTGTGTTCCATGATAAGAGGCCCAAGAGGACTCTCGGAGGGTGGACAGCTGGAGAGATGGATGGGTGAAGTTTTGGAGAAACGCCACATCGGTTTGTTTTGCCCTGCCAGAGCGGTGGGTAGACAGACTGACAAATACAAAACCAGACCATTCTTTGTACTTCTATACAACTTACTTCCTTCAGGAATCACCTAGCCATTTATAAATATTTATACACTCTGACAATATACTTTTTGTCAGTAAATGTTATTATACTCCTTCTTTAGACGGAAACGAGGAACACAGAGCTTCACAGACTCAGCCAAGGTCTGGGGGAGTTTCCGAAAGAAGCAGAGACATACTCAAGCAGCTGTGTTTTCCAGGCTGTTTCAATCACCAGACCACATCTATAATTTTAAGGTTACAAAGACTGACTCTTTCGCATAATCATATTAATGATCTTTCTTTAATCTGCGCAGGCATTTTCACAAGCTTGGCTCCAGAGCAAGGAAACTGTTGGCACAATCTATAGGACATAATCAGACTACAAAGCTACAATGTTATGGCAAGCTGTAATTTCAGGCAACCAAGCTAGCTTTATTACCGCAACTGTCGTTACAGAATGCTTATACAGCACGGCCATGGAGTCAATGGGAGATTTAGATGCAGAATTAATGCAGGACAGTGCCCAGAGTAAAGAACAAACACAATAAATAAAATACACTGTAGAGACAAAGGATATAAATCCAGAAGAAAACGACAGAGCAGAAAAATCAAGTGAACTATATTTAATATCGATATTTACCCATGCGTAGTTTATTCCAGTTGTTTCTCTGCGTATACGGCTTCTTTTAACACCGGCAGGTTCTACTTTTCAGTAATAGAATGAGAAAAAGTTGTTCAAAAAGTTTTGATAAAACCTAAAATTGGTGCAGCAGAACCTAACGAGATATTCCTAGAAGGAGAGAGAAAGGGGAAGGCAGAAAGCGCAAAAGAGAAAGAGAGAAAGACAGAGAGAGAAAAGGAGAGAAAGAAAGAAAGAAAAAGATAAATAAAAAGAAAAAGATAAATAAAAAGAAAAAGAGAAGAAGGACTATTTTCGCATCAGACTATCTGCAGCTAGCTTGCTTTTGACTTTCACACTCTATTTAAAAATACAAAATTGGGAGCATTGAAAAAGAGTTCCCAAATTAGCTTTTTAATAGAGATCGGAAGTTAAAAGGGGCCGAGTCATGGGGGAAAAGCTATTCAGAACCACAGCCAGGCCAGAGCCAGCAAAGAGTGAGGCCAGAGCACGCCTGAGCGAGAGAGGAGAGTCAGTAAGTTTTGTGAAGTGACGACATTGTAAGTCACAGAAAAATCTCTCATACCAGTAAAAGCCAAACGACGTTTCTGGTTTTGCTTTCTTCTGAGCATCTGTAAGAGGAAAAGAGCAAGTGGAGATATAGGAAGTACTTCAAAGAGGAAAGCAGTTCTGAAGACATCTAATGAAGATGGATTCTGGACGCTTTGATTTGCTTAAATTCCTACAGCCACTGAAAGTTTCTCACAGAAGTTTTAGGCTTCGCTTTGCACACAACTATTCGTGTGTCCAGCGTACAACTACCAGTGCCCCTGTTGTAAAGCTTATAATAGGCTGCGTTTGCACAACCTCATTTACTAGTCTGCAGACATCGTAACGCAGCTTACCAACACTATTGGGGGAAATTGTTTGGGGGCGGGATTACCCAGGACCTGACGTTCAGAAGTTAGTATTATTTTTTTAATAATTGCACTGAGTTATCAGTGTTCAGGCAATGCTGAGGCACTGAACCGGACTGATCAGGGTTCTGGCAGTAGAGCTTCCAGTTTAGATTTTCCAAACCGGACAATCTGAGTGTCGAAATGTTTGAGGGTTGGGGGTGGGTGGGGGTGCGTGTGTTCTAATCGGGTTTTTTTTTAATAAGGCCTTGGTTCAAGAGCTCTTAGAAGAAAGGCGTGCTATAGTACAGGCACACAAAATCACCCGGAAAACGGACGCTGTTAGTCACGGCTTTGCAAAGTCCCCGTTTCCCCCGTTTTAAAACAACAGAGGTGCGGCGGGTCGCCCTCCCCGCCTCCTCCGCTCCCGCTGGAAGCGGCACATCTGGAGCAGCGTCCGCCGGGCTTTGCCAAAGGAAGACCCCGCAGCCAGCCCGCGCGGGGGGTCCCGCAGCCCTCCGGCCGCTTCCCGCGGGGGCTGCGGGGCCGCCTCGCTCCGGGTGACACCTGCCGGCGGCCGGGGGGCCCGGGGCGGGGCGGCGGCCGGGGCCCGGGGCGGGGGGGGACCCCCGGGGGGCGGCCGTGCGGGGGTCCCCCCGCAGCAGCCCCGCCCCTCGGCGGAGCTGTCCGCCCGGCGGTGCTGACCGCCGCTCCCCGCCGCCCCGCGCCCGCGCACTCCGCGCCCGCCCCCGCGCCCGCGGCGCGCCGCTCCGCGCTCCCGCAGCCGCATGGCAGCGGCGGAGCCGGGCTGGCGGCGCGGCCGGGAGCGCCGGGCGGGCAGGGCGAGGCGGAGGGGCGGCGAGCCCTGCGGAGGTGAGGGGGGGCCGCGGGAGGGCGGGAGCCCCGCGCCCCCGGGGGGGGGGACACACACACGCGGGGGGACAGCGGCACCGGGGGGGGGCGGTCACCCCCGGGCGGGGGGAGGGGGGGCGAGGGGCAGGAGCGGCGCCCCCGGCTCGCTGCCAGCCCCGCGCCCTCCTCATCCTCGCCCCCGCCCCGCACCCCCTCCCGCTCCTCGCCTTCCCGCCCCGCTTCCCTCCCTCCCTCCCCTCCCTCCTTCCCCGCTGGTGGCCGCACAGGCGGTTCCAGCCCCTGAACTCCCGGCGATAGATTAAAGTGCAATATCGGGCTGCGGAAGGACGCGAGGCAATGGCGAGGCAGCCGAGCTCCTCTATTTCGTGTATGTATTTGTCTTACTTTATGGAAGTCACCAACTATCGCTGCGGCGCATCAGTCATTGCCGGGAGCTGCCCGGCAGAGCAGGGCATGACCGGTTTGCTCTGATTTGGGCTCATAGTTATTTATTTAATGGGGATTCACTGACAAGCAGATAAACGAGCAAGGATGCCGGGTCTCTGAGCGCGCGGAGTCCAACTTCTGACCGCGGATGAAGGAGGGATGCTGAGGTGGTGTGGAGCCAGGACTGGCGAGGGCTGCCGAGGAGCAGGGCAAGCGAGAACAGCAGGACGAGGGCGAAAGGGGACAGGTGGTGGGAAGGAAGAGGGGAGAAGGAGAGAGGGAAAGATCGGTTTAAGCCCGATTTATTTATTTGTATTCCGGAACGTAACCTCCTGCCCTGGCTGAGGTGTTGGTTGTAGGTTTGTGATGCTGGAGGAATAGCTCATTTTCTCATCCAGGAGGAGGGAGCTCCCCTGCACGGTCCCCGCCCGCCCGAGAGCCAGGGACACAGCGGCAGCTCCGCGAGGGACCAGCGAAGTTCATCCCGCACTTTTTCCCCCCGCATCCCCCGCCTTGCCACGGCTGGCACATTAGCATGCAGGCTAGGCTCCGCGGTGGATTTAACGACTCCATTTGCCGGTGCCCGTTAGCGCACACCGCCCCCCCGCAGTCTCGCTTTGAGGCCGGCCTCCCCGGGACCGGCCGGCTCCATCGCCCTGCCGCGGCCGCACGACGGGGCTCCCCGGCCCCGGGAGCCGCCTCCAGCTCGGTCAGGCAGCGGGAGCAAAGCTCCGAGCGGTGCTGGAAGGGGAGGGGGCAAAACGAAGCGAGCTCAGGCGAGAGAGGCAGGGGAGAGACTCCGTCTCGGCAGTAATGAGGGAGAAGCTGTTTAGTCATCTCTCTATATATACTTTCACAATGATGATCACATTTACTGATTGCTTCTGACTGCATTTAGAGAGGGAGTCAAGAGGCAGGCAGCACAGTTCACCTTTTATCCTGAGGAGTGACTGCTCCCCCTTCCTTCCCGTTCCCCAGCTTTAGCCCTACTTTTGGGCGCCGAGAGTGTCTCTCCTTGCCAGGTAAGGCATTGCTGCGAGCCGGCAAGATGGGGCTCTCGGGGCTGACTGGGAGGGAGGGGAGAAGTTTGCATGCGTTCATCCTAAGCCTGTTGCTTTTGCTCCCAAATCTCTCCAACGGACTGAAGGAGTGAATGTTTTGCAGAAAGTTTTATCATCTGATGTGATTGTGAAGGGGAAGGAATATGTGACTGACGGAGGATATTGAAGCTTTGGCTGACATATTTTGCTTTAAAGCAAATACATCTTTGCTGTCTGAGCCTGACCCAGCAAGGACAGGAAAGGAGAGGACGAAGGATCTCAAGGCTCTTTGCTCCCATTAGCAGTGTCTCATCAAGAACTCAGAGTATGTTTGCCAGTCGTATTTCAAATCATCCCTGTCTGCTTCCAGAAAGGGAAACACTATGAGATTTTTGTTTCTGTTTTCATGAGACTACGAAGAGACATTTATTAAGTACGGCATTGCCGGTGGGAGCTAATGTGGTAAGAATCCATCGTTTATTTCTTGACCCTTTAGGTGAACAGAAATAACTGTGTTCTCGAAAGTTTTCCTCCCGAGCTTTACTGACCTAGCCATGCCTGTCAGGTTTTTGCTGGAAACTGGGATGAAACCCTGGTGCCCCCGAAGCGGCTGCAGCGCAGACGACCTGCGGTAGCCAGCGGTGGCCAGGGAGGGACTCACATGGGGTCGGGAGTCCTGGGAGGGGGACTGGGGGCTCACGCCACAGGCTTTTCTATCAAATTGCCTTGCACCATTTCACTGAACCTATCATTATCTAAAGAAAACAGATACTTTTCTCTATAGATGCTGACTTTTTTAAGTCAGGAGGAGACAAATTATTTCATTTCATGTACCAGGTCTTCTAAACGACGTCAGCAGGGTACCGATCTTTTGTTAACTAGTTCATGTCAAATTACATGCAGAAATTATGGTAATTAAATTAGAAAGATGTGTATAGCTAAATATATGCTTGTTAGAATTAAAGTGTGTCTGACTGCTGTGCGAGCTGAAGAGACTCTCTCGACTGTACAGTATATTTTGAGCCCAGCCAATTGCTTTCTAGCCTAAAAAGACTGGTTAGCAGTTACCACAACCCAGGTGTGCAGAAAAGGAGGATTCTTTCCGTATTTGGTAGCCAAACTAGTTAGTTCATATTTTTTTTTACTCAACTTAGTTTGTGCAGCTCTGAATTACAAATCCAGTCCTACCTCTCTGTTTTCTGTCTCTTATTTTGGGGTGGGGTAGAGTTCCAAGGACTCGTGGACAAGAAAAAGCAAAACCTCTGCTCCCTCTCGGTCATTCCTTGCGGACAGACAATTTATGGCTGAAAACGACTCTGGTTTTGCGTATTTTGACGGTCAAATGGGACAGATTTAATGCAACTTTGAAAATTAAGCTGTGTGCACTAAGTTTTCTCAACCAGCTGCATCTCTGTCACAGAGAAATGAGAACTAAACTTCCACAGAAGAATAGCCCTCTCCTTCTCTTTTGCTTCAATCTCCTGTCCATTTCACAGCTGAGATATTTATAGCTTCCCCACATAAACTGCCAGCATGGAAGGACCCATTTTATCTTTAAAAATTGATTTAAAAATGTGTAAGTCACTTATGAGTTACCAGCGCTTTATTAGAACAATTATATGGGGAGTATTTATAGTGCCTCAGCAGCTAATGTAGGTAACCTGGAATTTACAACCAAAGTTATAAAAGTACAGAAGAGATTTCTAATGAGGTTCCCCTGAGAAATCAGGGGAGATGAGGATCCAGTGTACTGTAGCTGGTCAGGTCACCGTACATCGCCAATCAGTCCTGGTAGAATGACTGCGGTGGTGTCGCTAATTGAAATTAAAAAGCAGAGAAGACAGTTTACCAGCAGGGAAAACAGGAACAGGATGCATGATTTGGGTCTCTTGGTTATTTGCCTGTATATATTTGGTGATTAATGAATGAAATGGTTCTCATTTTGCTGCCTCCTGTTTTGCAATCCTGTTCTTAACGCAGTGTTTCTTCAAAGTTAAAACATCCACCACCGCTGATAAAAGAAATGGGCAGCTCTGCTGTCTGAGCCCACTGAGTCCCTGGAGATTGCCTTTCAGCTGAAGACCGGGGCGTATTTTCAAAGTAGCGCAGAGAAAGTTTGCAGTGCTGCACTCTGCCTCTTCCCCGCGCAGACGAAAGAGCCTGGTCTCCAGGGTTGTCAGTCTGGCACTATTAACGCAATAAATTCCCTCTTCAGGGGGAGAGGAAAAATAGCGCATAGTAATATTGAACAATCCTTTATAGGAAAATATTGCGGGATGTTTCCTCCAGCGCCATGTATATAAGCAAAATGTCTCCTTGGGATAAGCATCACTATGGATTATTATATGCTTCATAATTACAAAACCTTTTCCAGCAGCAGTAAGGCGCTTGCACGAGGGATTTCAATTGTCCTTTAGATTGTAAAATTGCATAGAAAGATACTCGACATTAAGGTGATGAACGTTAATGTGCCCTGAAGAGGAAGAGCATTTCTGTGAGCAGTTTAGTCATTTTCCCCACAGATTGATTCCATCATTTTTTATTCAGTATTTTGATGGCCTGTTGAAATCAATAATGCTGCAGCCTTACTGGCTGGAATGGCAGCTTTCATATAATTAAAAAACTTCAGGGTAAAACTGCCTAGAAGCATACCATGTAGAGGATATAATTAGGCTTTGAGGGCCTGAGTCAGTGGAATCAATGGAATTTCCATTGATAAATCAACTCTTGATAGGGCCCCTAATGCATCTTATATGATAATGGCACCTTTCTCCAGATAATTGTATGGCAGAGTTCGTAAAACATTAGGGAAGTGAAAGTAAATACTAGTTAAAACAGAAGTTAAACATTGTAAGAACTCTGACCAAAGACCAAAAAGAAACAGAAAATTCATGATCAGATCCAGGTCAGAACCACAATAACTAATTTCAAGAGAATGCTGGCTTCCAGCAGCTGAGGCTCTGGACAGTTTGGGATGTTTTTCATCTAAAAATCAAGAGTGCAGTGAACATAGTACTTTTCAACCTAATAGTCGTTCAGTTCTTAGGCTGAAGGACTTCTGCCTCTGTTAGCCAGGAAATAATCATGGCATCTTCCTGCTGGAAGAAAGTTCTCCAACTTTGGAGGCTTCCTTCATTCTGAAGTTCTTGGTACTCAGTTGGTAGCTTAATCCATCAGCTTTCATACCTGGGCCTCAAGCTTACCGTTGCTCAGGTATTCTGAGCAATGTTTCCCTGAAGGTCAGAATTTTCCTCTAGCCCGGTGGAGGGATGTAATATTTCACAAGAGTAAAACCCATCTCTAAACAAAAGAGACCAGCAAAAAACTGCTGCGGAGGCCAGGTCTTTAATTAAAGGTGGAAGAAAACTAACGAAAACCTGAGAAGATTTTATGTTTCTTTCAACTGAAAATGTTCTTAGTGCAAGATTCATTACATAGTGAACTTTTTTAAGACTGAAAACCCAGCTCAGTCTAGTCGTGGCTTTTCACGGCGTACAATTGCATCGGGTGAACTGCAAGCTGATTTCACTGGAGTTCCCAGCTCTTTCTTGACAGCTGTAGTTAAACTGATGAGCACATGAGGCTTACACCTGGGGAATTATGGATTAGTCTTGTTTGTAAGGAAGCAAATATAAATTAGTGTGTTTATGCTACTTTTAAAATGCTTTTAATGAGGAATCATTTGCTATTCAAAATTTCAATCTATAATAATGCCATAACCCCGCTGAGCTGATTATCATGTGCCTTGTTTAACATCATTCTTCAAATGGAAGATGAGGGCAAGCCAGTTTTAAATTCTTGTGTAGGTACTGATATCTGACTCTTTAACACAACGGGGCAAGACACCCCGCTTGACTGTGTGTTGTGTTTTTATTTTGTTCTGTATTTTAGATGGAACTGATCTGACTTCCAACAGGTCTCAGGAGCAGCCTAACTATCTTCTCCAGTAAGAAGGCCTGGGGTCATCATGGCAGCAGGAGTAGCAGCATGGTTGCCCTTTGCCAGGGCAGCCGCCATAGGATGGATGCCAGTGGCCAACTGTCCCATGCCACTGGCTCCAACAGAGAAAAACAAGAGGCAGGATGAGCTGATCATTCTCAATGTGAGTGGCAGGCGTTTCCAGACCTGGAGGACTACACTGGAGAGATACCCGGACACTCTCCTGGGCAGCACCGAGAAGGAGTTCTTCTTCAACGAAGACACTAAGGAGTACTTCTTTGACCGGGACCCTGAGGTCTTTAGGTGCATCTTAAATTTTTATAGAACTGGCAAGCTGCACTATCCCAGGTATGAGTGCATCTCTGCTTATGACGAAGAGCTTGCCTTCTATGGGATCCTCCCTGAAATCATTGGGGACTGCTGCTATGAAGAGTACAAAGACAGAAAGCGGGAAAATGCGGAGCGGCTGATGGATGACAATGACTCAGAAAACAACCAAGAAGGGTCCATGCCATCCCTGAGCTTCCGGCAGACCATGTGGCGAGCCTTCGAGAACCCCCACACCAGCACCTTAGCCTTAGTCTTTTACTATGTCACCGGTTTCTTTATTGCTGTCTCTGTGATCACTAATGTCGTGGAAACTGTCCCTTGTGGCACGGTGCCTGGAAACAAGGAGCTTCCATGTGGGGAAAGATATGCTGTGGCTTTCTTTTGCTTGGACACGGCTTGCGTGATGATTTTCACAGTTGAGTATCTGTTGAGACTCTTTGCGGCCCCAAGTCGCTACAGATTCATTAGAAGTGTGATGAGCATCATTGACGTGGTGGCCATCATGCCATACTACATTGGCTTGGTGATGACCAACAACGAGGATGTCAGCGGAGCCTTTGTGACACTAAGGGTGTTCAGGGTTTTCAGGATTTTCAAGTTCTCTCGCCATTCCCAAGGCTTAAGAATCTTGGGCTACACTTTGAAGAGCTGTGCCTCCGAGCTTGGCTTTCTCCTCTTTTCCCTCACTATGGCAATCATCATCTTTGCAACTGTGATGTTTTATGCAGAGAAAGGGTCCTCGGCAAGCAAATTCACCAGTATTCCTGCTTCCTTTTGGTACACTATTGTAACCATGACAACACTGGGGTGAGTATTACTTTTTCTTTTACTGAGCAGCAGGCAAGCATGTACTAGGAGCTTGACTTCAGTTACTCCTAAACATTTTCCTGGGTGCATGTTTGAAAAGGTGCTGGAACTGTTAAGGGCTTGATTGTTTTTTGCCTTACAACTTCTGCAATTTATGCTTATGTGAAGTTGTATAAAAGAGAAAAAGCACTTACACCCACTTGACAAATGCTTGGCACAATGGTAAACGAGTGCAGGAGGAGCAAGGCTGTGGAGTAGCAGGTCCTGTTTCGCACTCCTTCTGCAGGAGAGAAAAGTTGCATGAGCGCAAGGGAGCTGGCAGCTAGAGCTTATGGGTTTTTCAGACATTCTTTCGAGCCATAGATTTTACACAAGCCTGCTGATGTATATGTTGTCTCTTTTCGCGATGTCGGTCATTGTTTCTTCACTTGACATGCCAGGAATTATAGAATTGCTGAGTTCAAATGGATATCGCGGGCTGTGCTGCTCCTGAAAATACTCAGTGATCTCCAGGGCGTGATCTGTTTTTTACTTAACCGAGCAGGATACGGGCTTCTTGTCCATGTTTACTTGTGAGTTTACGAAATAATATGAGTATACTAGAATTTCAAACATTCCCATGGACAGGTACAAAGATAATGATATCAAAGCATGGGAAATGTAGCCTGGAGGACACTTTTTCCCCTTATTACATTTCTGTCTTACAGATGTTTCTGCTGAGATTATAGATTTGGGCTTCTGTTGCTCTGAACTAAGACCTTTGTAAGCAGAATGACCAAGCCCTCACCCCGACAGGGTTATGTAAAAGAAAGCAGGCATCACAGGCTGCTGCTTCAGGCAGTCACAAAGTCGTGATCGAATGCAATCTCTTAGTTCCACACGTCAGAGCAATATACTAAGTTTATAGTTACTCGGCAAAGAGTTTTCCCACTGGAGAGTTCACATAGTTTAATATTCAGATGTAGACAATTCTCATTCTTGTAATAGGGTGACCACTTTTTCTCTAAACTGCTTTTGATTTTAAACACTTCTCTGTGCCTATTATACATGAACAGGCTCACAGTAGCACTTTTAAATTATTAAAATCATAATTCAGCTGTCAGAAAGGCGCAGAATCTGAGCATATGACAGCTGCAAGTCTGAATTTCTTCATTACGTGAAAATGTAGAACATGTTCGTCATAGTCACCAAAAAATCTCTTTTTCCTCCTTTTTTAACATTTAAGCAAAGTTTGCAAGTTTGTGTGGCAAAAGCTAAGGTCTTTACGCTGGAAAAAAGGTCTGTGCTTGCTTAGAAATCTAATTTAGATCCCAGCACTCCCCCACCTTGTAGTTCAGCTTTCCATAATCTGACCGGTCCACAGTGGTTGGTTCTTACCATCATATCCGAGCAGCCTCAGAGGGATGCCTGTCCTGGGTGCCTTGTCCATGCACCCTCTCCACGAGGGGGAAATGCATGAAAATAGAGTTCTGTTGTCTGGTTTCTGTTTAATAATGATTGCACCTACCTTTCTATCTACACACCCTCATGCACATTCACACGTACGTTGTTACATCTTTGTGACGGGAAAGTTGGGGTCAAGGCAATGTTCAGTGTTGCTTGGGACCAAACCTTCTTTGTGAAATATATGCAGAATGTGCCGTCGTGCAACTAAGTCTCTATTCCCGTCAGCGCAGTGACTTGGTCTTGTTCTCTTTCCCTTCCTTTCTGAACACAGGGATAGACAAACCAGAGTGCTTCTGAGGACTTTAAAGTGTTCTCAATCTGTTGTAATCACAGAAATTATAGATGAATGAGTGCCTTTAATGAGTTGGCAAGAATTAAAAAAAATATGCATTTAAACACAGCTTTGTAAGAGTTCATTGGAAAGGGACCTATAGAACACTGTCAAAGCTTTAAAGCTTAAACTTGTAGTATTACTGATTTGGGATTTTTGTTGCAGGATTTTAATTAAAATAGGTGTCTCTAGCAAATAGCCTTATCAGCTAAGTTTAGTGTCATATCGCAGACTTACAAGAAACTCAGAAACCTCGGTAACAGCAGACCCCGAAGAGCCCCTGTGCTCTCTGACAACACCCACCTGCCTACCGCATTCAGCAGGTACTTAGCACTTCCTTATCCAAGCACCCAAAGTCAAACACTTTCCACTGGCTTGCCCAAAACCTGTGCTAGGAAGGGAAGTTGCTACTGTAAGCCATAAAACCAAAATTCCTGCCAGATGAGCTCCACAGAGCCCCGGCCGGACCCCCTCGGGGAGGCACTTCCCGGCTCGCTGGAGGAGCTGGTCAGGACGGTGGTGGGGTCCCAGCTGCACGGGTGCAGGGACAGCACTGGTGGAGCAAGGCGCCGGCAGTGCCAGCACCAGCCCTTGGCTCCTGCAACAGCTCTTACCCACGGCTTGGTGTCAGGGCACAGAAATTAATGAACTCTAGAAACGAAACTTTTGGCGCCGGGTCATTTCCACCTTCCTGACTCCCACCGTGTGGTGTGGGTGGTCAACGTCCCCTGGCCCCCTTCACTTCCCCATAAAACCTTTCAGTGTTGACAAATTGGCATTTTCATACAATATTTCGTATACATCTCTCTTCAGAAGTCATTTCAATATGTTTGGAAGGATCTTGTTACTAATGAGAGTACTGGCAATTCCCATCACGCAGATGTTGCCAAAAATGCAGCCGAGGTCTCTAATGTGCTTCTTAATACACCAGCCTTTGCCTAGTTAGTGGTTGCCAGCTCACTGCTTGCATTTCAGCAATGCTCAGGGCTTTTATAAATATCCTAAATATTTCCTGCCATTTGCCTTTAAAAATTCAGCCAGCATTTAAAAAAGGAATTATAAAGCACAATGGTTTATAACTCAAATCTATACACATATGTATGTATTTTTTGTTTTGAACGCCGAAACATTTATATCCAGCTAAGTGAACATTTCCCTGACACTGGAATTCCACCATTGCTTGTGACAGAGTGCTTTATAAAAGTGATTTGGAACATGCAGGATAACTTTCCCCGTGTTATTAAGACATTAAAAATTAGCTCAATTTATATAAACGGGGAAGATTACTTACAACAAACAAACAAGGCTAGCACTAGGGAACCATTAACTCTCCTACTGTACCGTACATCAGCTGCTGTTATTCCAGATTCCTAACTGTCTTTAGGATACAGCTGGATTTCCAGGTTGACCCATAAATGAAAAGCAATAAAAATGCACTTCTTGAAGGTGAAGCACTGCATGAAACAGAGTAAGTGCTGCTGTTGGTGGGGTTACTATGCAAATCAGTTTTGAGAAATCCAGGACGACTTGCAAGCTCCTTAGGTAGTTAACAACCCGAGGAGATAGGTACAACAGTTCTTCTGGAATGGGAAACAAAGCAAAGGAATTAAATTATACTGACCCTGCGTCTCTGATCCCTCTGCTGTGCTCATCAGCCCTGGTTTAACAGAGGCTGTTTTTAATTTAGCACGATTTAAATTTTGCTCAGGAGGTTTTATAATGAAAGCATTATTCTTGGGTGCATCTTAAATCAATCTGAATTACTGAAACAACTATTCAAAATTAATTCAAAATCAGCTATCCAATTCATGCAGAAACATTTTTCTCAGGAGGCCAACAGCTACCCATCTTCTCTCTTGCCCTTGTCTAAACCACCAATACAATAAATCTTAGCCTTGCCAGCACCCTCTCTTTGTTCTGCAGGAGGTTTTGACCCCCAGGACCCTCCGCCTCAGAAAGGCAAGCACTGCTGAAAGCGGTGGAGGAGCACAGTGCTGGATCCCATTGCCAGCATTCATGTCCCTCTCTTGGTTTTTAGCTGACTTGATGTGCAATAGCCGTCAGTTTTACATCTATGTGGACACAGTTTAATTATCATAAATTGTGTTACCTTGTTACCAGCGTGTTGGGTTTATTTACTTTTAAATAGCATTTGGTTGCGGATGGGGCAGCCTGACGTCCCTCTGCCCCTCAGCATGCATCACAAACACGGCTGCGGAATGAGACCTCTCTCACGCTACTAAACCCCACACCATTTTTGCTCAGAGTGCATATTTTTCTAAGCTTTTTATAGCTGTTTTCATTTCACCTGACAACAGCAGTATGTTTCAGACTCTTGGGCAGCGTCTGTGACCTGCGGCGTAGGCAGCAAATCGTAGATGTGAAAATATAAGTGCCACATCTGCCTGCACCACCCCGGGGCACGGAGAGGCTCCCGAGGGCCCTGCAGAGCATCGCAGCCGGGCTCCCCGCCGTGCCCCGGCCCGGGGGATGCCAGAGCTGAGCACCGGCACCCAGAGCAGGCGGTGTCAGCACCCCCATCCCCACCCGCTGGGAGCAGAGAAGGGCGAGAAACCTGCAGAGTATCCTGGAGGGAATCGGCACCGAGATCTTTGGGCCATTTGTGTCAAGGAACCAGCAGCACCGCGGACCAAGGAACAGAGGTCGTTGACGGATTTTGTTCTGGTTTGAGCTTAGGGATATGCTGTGTGATTTTCTATTGCCTAATGAAGGCTGAGCTCCCACAGCTCACCGCCCTCGGGGTGGTCCTAGGAGAATCTATCTTCTGTCTGACTGTCTCCCTTACAATTTGCAAGAACATAATGGTTTCAAGATCGCTCTCCCTCTTTCAGATTCGCCTGCACTGGTCAATGAGTTTGAAAGATACACATCAATGCACTTGGACAACACAGTCCTATCTATTTAATTCATTTAAGGAACCAGGTTAACGCTAGGAAGTCAATAGAACAGATGTGCTGGCCTGGTTATGTCAACAGCCTGATCTGGAGCAAGATCTGAAATTTCTTACAGTTGTTATTAGCTGAGTGCTTAGAAAGCAGGGATTTGGGAGGTGGGGGTCTATTTTGGCTTGTCTCGGTTCAAGCTGGTACCCCGTAGTTCTGCAAAATGTGGGTCAGAGCGAGCGCGGGAGAACTGACACCTGATCAACCCCTCTGAAAGAAACATCATTCTTTGTTTTGCTTATTTCTTGGGCTTTCTTTTTTATTGGTATTCCATCATGGACAAGAAAGGGGATGAAATTTAAGTAGCGAAATAGCATGTGAAATACTTGCCGCCAAACTGTTGACAGCTGGACTGGCATGAACTTATTGAATACTGACTACGTTTCTTGCAAACGCTGCCAGCTACCGTGTGAACAGAGAACTCTTTGCTGTTATTTCTCCAATGCAAAGTACTGAAACCACTCAAGCTGATAGTAACCTTCATTCACCCTCCTTCATGCAAACTAAGAGGAGTTTGCAAAGTAAGGAAAATAATAAATCATCTCTGGAGCGCTGCCATTCCCAGCTTCTCCGGAACGATTGCTGTTTGGCCCAGTAATCATATTGTGTGTGTCAGTACTTCAATAGCTGCCATTAAACTGAATCAGAAAAATTGCTTTAATAGAAATGCTACTTTGCATATTTAACATCATCGATGGAAAGATGGATGAGATGTGGGATATTTCCTTTGTAAAGCAAGGCGCTAAAATTTCACCACTCTCACCATTTCCCACACAGTCAACAATTCTTATATCCACAGGCCAAAGAACTGCTTGATTTTAATATACAGAAAGTCCAGTCAGACACTGAATTGATGGAGCTACACAAAGAAGCCATTTTCTTGAGCTTTCATTCTCTTGACTCTACCTTCATCTTATATGAAATGTGTGTCAATTTTCTTCTCCTAATGGATTTACAGATATTGTGTGCGAAATGTCTTTGTGTCAGAAACTACAGATGGAACCTTTTCCCTTCACTATCTTGATGTAAATCTCAGGCAAGCGTCTCATTTTCGAGCTATTTGTACTCACCAGAACCCCAGAAATATTAAAATACCTTTATTCATTCCCAGAGCAAGTGGAATTCACTGGATTTTTCTCTCTCTTAAAAAAAAAATAAATTTATCTCTCCTTAGGCTTTTTGTGCCTTTGGATATTTGTAACGATTGCACATATGTGCAAACACACCATTTTTAATGTGCAAGACAAAATAGCTTTCCTTTAAGGTAAAGTCGTTGTGTGAGAAGTGAATTATTTTGAATAAGGCCAAGTAATGGTACTGGCTAAAATTATAACGTGACTGCTAAATTTACCAGTGGAAACCGTGGCAGAGATGCATCTATAGCAACTGATTTAAGACATCTTTCTAAGCTCCTCTTCCTTTTTTCCCCCCCTTTCTTTCTAGCCTGCATCACAGTAAGTGCCTGAGAAATACAGATTAAAGATACTGTTGTATTTTTGTTGGACATGAAGGGAAGTGATTGGCTTGCTGACTGGATCGGAGCTATTTTTAGTCTCATAAAATGATAATTTCATAACAGCACTGACCCAGTAAAAGTAATTAGTTTACAGAGAGCAGCTGAAAATAAGGGACAGAGTAGCCACTGTCAGTCGGAAAGCCGGGAAAGGGGAAGTGCAGTTAAAGGCCCTGCAACAAATTAGCCAAAGCTAATTACGTCTCTTAGCTGATTACAGCCCATACAGTCCGAATCAGTTTTCAGCGTGAATTGCAGGGCAGAGGCGAGCACAGAGGGAGTTCCTGAGCGACCCGTGTCTCTGCAGCCCCTCTGGCCAGAGGTTAATCCTCTGCCCGGACGGCTGCCAACAGCTGCCCTCACTGTTACAGCTGACATCTGTGCATCTCATCCTCACCTAGGCTTTCTTACCTGGCGCCGATTTAGCGTGGGGCACCTAAAATATGAAATGAAACTCCTGCCCCACTTTAATATTAGGAAAGCAATATGAGACATTTGTATTGCAATTTCTTAAGGGATCTGGGCATTCTGGGCGGCTGAAGCCAGAATGTGGGAGTACCTGTGACCTGAAGCAGCTTATCTCTAGACTGTAGAGGAGCGTCCCTGGCACGGTAGTGGGACCACCTCATTAAAAAAAAGAAAAAAAAACCTACAAAAAAGTGTAAGATAAACAGAGAAACCTTTCTCAGCTTAGTGTCAACCAGCATTCTTCCCTGCCACCCATCACACTTAGAGCTGGACTCGAATCTCGGGTACCACGGCACTCTCAGTGAACGTTAACGCTGTAATTCAGTACGGTTTCAGTGGAAGCCGTGTACTGTTCGGATTTAACGCAGGCCGTGCCTTCATTCCAGCCCACGCAGAAGAAGACGGAGCTGCCAAAGTGCGTTACCAGAGGACATAGCAGGTTTATTTGTTTTTAATGCGGCACAAGCCTCAGAAACGGTGATACCGAACCTAGCAGCTACTTTTTGCACTACCCATGGAAGCACTCTGGCAGTGTGCTTTGTGCATGACCCCGGCAGTCAGAGGACCCATGGGTCGGCCCCGGCTGCCTCTCAAGGCTCACCAAAGGGTGCTGGCAGCCGCAGCGATATCCCACGGTGAGCATCATGGCTCAGTAGAAGTTGAAGAAGAAAAGAGCTACAATTAGGTCATTTATCCATTGCCTTCCCACTCTCGCTGCTTCGACATCCGGCACAGAAATTTCTTTTCTGTCAAATTCCACCACATCCACTGTGAATTTATTAATATTTTCCTTCAGCACGGCCAGACTGCTGGATGTTTTTCCTGCAGATCAGGAAGACAGGCAGGGTTCAGCTGAGCTCTGCCTTCTCTCGGACAGGTAAATGCCTGCAGAAACAGATTGTGCCTATTTAACTATTTACCACTGCTACATTAGAGCATATTCAAGGGCTGTAATTCACCTCTTAAAGTTACAAGTAAGTGTGGAAGAGTTATTTTAAAATCAATATCTAACAGAATGCCATTGTTCCAACATTAAAACCTGCTGGGAAATTACTAGGAGGCATGTGGCAAGTCAAATCACTGCCTGCCAGAGGAGGAAACAATTCATTACTCCTTTAAAAGGTGCAAGTCTTTACTGGCTTTTCGTTCTGGTTTGCAGCCTCAGAAATGACGCTGGAGCATCTGGCTCTTTCTTTCCCTCTTTCTTTCGTGATTTCCCTCTTTTGTTCTGGCTCTACATTGTGGACTTTTCCTTACTTTCTGCACAGGGCTGTGAGGGGTTCGGGTCTGGGACGAGTGCTGCGACGGCATTGTCACTGCTGTCGCTCCTCCTGATGGAGCGTGGCACTTTGCACATGAATTATCTCTCACCTATAAAAGCATCTGCAACAACAACAAAACCAAAATGGGCAGCCACTCAAAGTCATTTTCCGAGCAGGCTCTTCTCCGCTCGGGTTCAGGAGAGCCATTGAGCAGATCGCCTGGGGAAGCCTATTGCTTTAATCTTGGCCTGCCATCTGCAGCAAAATTAAAACACAGATCAGCTTTAGCTTTTTGCCTCCAGGACTTTGTGAAATTTGGCTGACGTACGTCCCCAGAAAGCCCTTGAGAAGGATTGTTTGCTTCAGAAGAGAGTAGTCCTGCAGAACCAGGCTACGGGCCCCTGAAACCTAAGCTTAAACAGAGATGCAAAGGTCTCAGAGCAACTGTGCTGCGGAGTCTCCTAATAACAAGGTCAAATAATTCAAGTAGTAAGTCTTACACGTATGGAGGGAAGCAGCTGCTGTTACTGAACGTGCACCACGTACGGGTTTGCTGAACGCTCGTGCGGCGGCACGACAGAAATAACGCCCCGGCACCCACAAACCTCGCCCAACCTGCCTTGCAGCGGGCAGGAGCGAAAGCTGCTGGGTTCACTTTTAACAGCTCCTGCTAATCAAACGCCACATCCTCAACACTGTGAAGTACCCTTAGCTTTTTATTATGGGTAATTATTTTTCACATACTTATTGCTTTATCCTTTCTGTCCATGTGACTCCCCTTTGCCATCTAAAAGACACAAACTGCTGCTGTTTTTCTCATCTCACCTGTAGACACAGGGTTTCACATCAGATGTGAAAACAGCAGATAATAAAACCTTGACTCACTTTGAGCCTTTAATATTTAAATGCATTTAAATGCACAGCCTTCAGATAAGAAGACTTCACCCCACAATCAGACAGCCCCTTTATTTCTTCTCTGTACTAAAGAAAACACTTCTTACTATTATTTAATTCTGCTTATTTTCTCACCCAGTTGCCACAATCCTCACTTCCATGTCTGTACGCTCTACATGCACTTTTGGGGTGTGATTTGGAGACAACACGTCATCAACAGTACACACTTTTTTCTGTATTTGTACGACCTAGAGCACAAGGGAGCCATACTCCTTAAATATTAATTACGGTCACTATGAAAAGAGCAAAAATAGCACTTTATTTTTCAATTTAAAAGGATAATGCAAGCCAGCTATTCTTGCAACCTAATGCTTGGCAGAAGTAAGCTATCTTCAAAAGGAAAGCTAAAATGAGAGAAAGCTGCTCTGAGCTGCTTTCTCCTGGAGTCCATCTGCATCACTGTCTTAGTTTGGATCAGGAACGCTCTTTGAAAGCAAACTCAATCATCCTGTCCGTACTGCAGTTTGGCTCACAGTGCAGAGGTTTCAGAACATCAAACTGCCTTCCTTCTGGGTGAAATACGACTGGAAAATGCACTCCAAGAATGCACCTAATGTGCTCTTACTGCTAATGGGTGTTCAGTCCGTGGACCAGACTAGGACTAGCCTAAAATTAATCCTCCCCAAGATGTGTACAGGAGGGATGCTTGGTCCTCTGCACCAGCTCAGCTCCTGTTGAGCTGCATTACCTGCTAATGCAGACATAAACTTACTCTTTCCCTGCAATTGATTTCAGAACTCATTCTCAATTACAATCCTGTTTTAGTGTCTTTTGAGGTTTACATAGTTTCTTGGCCTTTTGTCATCAATATTAAACTGAGGAAAGCTCCAACTGCTTCTTTCTGCCTCTTCAGAGGGAAGATAGGAGTAGGCTGTTGTCGATTTAACAGCCTCTGACACCTCCGTTACTCCACTGCATGAGAGCCTTTTTCTAGCAATCAGTGTCTGAAATGAGTAGAAACAGGACTTAAATTTACCACTTTGAACATGAATCAATGAAGCATTATTGCCAGCACACATCCTTCACTGTCACACATTTCAGCTGTGCTGTTGGTTCAGAAAGATTTAAAACCCCGTCTCCCACCCAACTTTGCACCTGTGAGATACCCTTTTTATCAAGCTCACTCTCTGATCTCTGCATAATTAACCGAAATATGAAATCCCTAGCTTCTGCCATGCATGTGTGTGCTTTAAATCTTCCCCCAAGACCACTAGATTGTGTACAGATGGGCAATCACGGTCAGCTCACAGGAGGCAATCACAACTTTTACTTGGTGCCTCTTTCGTTTTCCTGCCTACTTGCAGCTGCCTAACCGTCTGTTCATCAATCCAGGGAGCATCCATCATGTAATAGGATGAGTCCTACTGAGTCAGACACTCTGCTTCAGTTCATGAAATGAGTTGGCATGATATTCTAGCCTTGGCACGCTAGATGCAAAAGACTTCAGCCCTTTTAGATATTTTTCTGCTAGAGAGAAATGAATAGCAGGCCAGATTAAATAATAGAAACATCCATTCAGCAAGACAGCTGTTGAATGAAAATATGCAAACCAGATGAAATTAGGTAAAAGTCATCTCTCTTGCTAAGGGTCAAACAAGTGGTAAGCTGGGCTGAAGGGATACAAGATTTTGGGCTGCAGAGGGCTGAGCAGGATGAATTCCACCACTAATGAGCTTACTGAATAAGCTCATTACCTAATGAGCTCTATTGAACAAGCTTGATTTCCAGCCTAGGGAAAGCCTTCTGAATAGATAAAACATAGGTAAGCAGCTCCATCAGTTTACACACAGCAGACATATCTGTAGCTCAAGAGCAAAGTCACTGTCATTGTCAGATTCATTCCTGAAGGTGCAGATGTCAGGGTGGATCAGAAAAGCAACAAAAGGTAGAGGCTCTTTCCCAGTTTTGACCTTTCTTTACAAATTCTGATACCAACAAGGATGCGCACCAACATGACTTGTTAAAACACACATCCTAATAACTGCCCTTTGGCATTAACATAGGGCTGTTCTACCCTCCGTGCAAGACACCACAGAGCGGGACTGGGTAACCTCCAGAGGTCCTTTCTGACCCAAATTATTCTATGATTGCAGCAACAAATGCTCCTGAAATGGCACATCTCTGTGGATCTCCATCTGAAACCCCAACCTTGCTTTTGTGGCCTGGGAAAATACGTCAGATCAGATGCCAATTTAGAGGTCTTGCCAAATGGCCCAAAGGAAATCTCAGATCCATGGTGTCTTGTGGACAATTTATTAGCCAGAATGGTAGGAGTCTTGAAATATCCAGTCTGTAAGGAATGGTCCATCATGTACCCACATGCTGTTGTTTAGCATAGTTTTCAATTCTGTTGGCTTGGAAGCGAAAGGAGAAAATGAGATTTCAGAACAGAAGAATAGATCTGCAGATGTTGAAAGAAACCTTTAAATCTTGTCTTCTACAGACTAACACTTGCATTTATTTTTATATTTTTTTCTTAGATTTTCAGCAGATACTGAAGCATTGTATTAGTATATAGTATTATGGTATTGTTTAAACTATTCAGCTCGTATAGTTGCGCCACTCAGACACTGCCACTGTCCATCCTTCGTCTGTTGTCATCTGAGCAGAGCTAAAAAATGTCTGGAGAGGAAAGGGAAGGAAAATGTCTGAACTTTGCAGTAAAAAATAACAGCTAATTTGGGGGGAGATAAAGATTTTTGGGAGAAAACAGGTGTTCAGTCTTTAAAAAGATATATACTCAAACCTAAGCATGCATGCCCTCAAGTGCACAGCACAGGGTAAATAAACATGCATGCAGCTCACTTGTACATGTCAGTATAATTCACATGATTGCAGCATGAAAGTCTGGCACCAAATATACTGTGAACTGAAAATGAATTTCAGCAGCTTTTATGATTCACTTTTTGTCAGAAACAAAGGAGGCGTCTGTAGCTGCCTCGTTAGCCATGTCCAGGGGGGTTTGTTTGCTGCTGCAGCACATAAAACTGGCTATCCAGGCGAGGCTGCGGCTGTGTGCGTCCTTCCAGGACTGCTTTATTGACAGCTTTGACAGCCCCTTGCAATTTCATCTATGTAAATAATTTTTAATGGCTCTGCCCACTCTGATCACAATGTGTATCAGGAGTAACTTCATTACAGTCAGTGAGTCACACCAGTGAAAAACGAGTGTCACTGACAGCTAAACTGGGCTCTGTGGATTTGAATAGGTCGGGGTGTAATTTGGGAGACATGTTATGCACTACTTTTATGGGAAAGTCATTATTGCAAGGGCTGCCTTCTGGTGTCAGGTCCTCCACGGAGCCATATCTCATCTTTCGTGTTTACCAGTGCTTTCCTTGGACATCCCGTGAAGAGCAGCAATTTCCAGCTTGCAGGATTAGGTGCACTGTAGTTAAGGCACTTCAGAAAACTGTCGGATAGAATTTGTGTGCAGCCATTAATAACTCCTTCCCTGGCAATATCAAAACAGAGTGGGCAGACAGCACATCTACTACCTTTAGCACTTGACTATACAATAAATTAAATCCACCCATTAAATCATCACAAACTGAGAGAAAGGGCATTTATCTGAACAGCTGTGAATAGTGAATGCTTCATCTGCAATGTGAAATACTTATGATGAAAACTATGGGTGACTAAAAGCAAGTCGGACAAGGATTTGTGGAATTTTGTAGGAAATAAGCATAGCTAATGCACCCTGCAGTCGGAGCAGCGATTTCAGAGAACGCGCAGGCAAACAGAGAAGTGAAACCATCAGCCGCAGCGGCACGCAGACACGCAGGACACCACGCAGCTGTTAGGCAGTAATAGCGCCTTTGCTGAACTTGGTTTGCAATATCAGACAGCTTAACACAAATGAATGCCGATAGTATTAGTGCAACACAGTAAAGGAGCAGGAGTTATCTGGCAGCGCTAGTTGAGTAGCTCTGGGTAGAAGTGGGCAGACAGCTTCCCTTTACCTTGATGTGTCCCATTTAATTGATTACTCTTAGCTCGTTCCGAACCCCATTGCTGGATTGTACAGAAAGATCCGCCTCTTTCTCTAAAGGTCATCATCACATTTGATACAGGATACCATAAAACATGTTGTAGAAGTAGGATGTCTTGTGTCCTGCATTTCTGGATAATGTTTCTCCCTCATGAGCTGTCACAGTGGCTTAGCGTAATGGGCTTCTGAAGGCCAGGTATAACTGCCAAGGGACAAGGTGAAGGGGTTTTTAGACAGCCGTGACCATTTTCCTCATCCAGTCCTATCACCAGGGAAAGATATAAATGAAAGTACAACAGCATCTTTGCTTCTGTGCAAGCTCTCGCTATGACTCAGGACAAAAAGCTTCATGTGAGCAAGGCAAAATTCTAACTTTGTGCTTTCCCATAGCAACCTTCGGCAGCCGTTTGGGAAGGACCTGATAACTGTTTGACAGTTAGCCGTATGAATCTCTGTGCCAGGATTCTCAAAGTCAAGTGAGACTTCGATTCCACCTCGGGCTGTAAATGAGATCCAAAGTTTCCTTCACTGAGCTCTGTTCTTCCAGACATCCAAAAGCAGTTGCCAACCACTGGGCAATGAACTCTATATAGATGGAAAAAAACTCTGATACACTGAACCCCCAGCTATCTGGAATTTAATCGGGTAAACATGCACAGTCAGGTATCCCTCTCATCCCACACTTGGATCGCTCCTGACACAATTCTGTGCAAGACGGGCACCATCTCCACTGCACAGCTGAAAGGCCAGAGGTCCAGACAGAGAAGGTGACCTGACAGTGGTCATGCAGCAAGTGTATCAGTAATGAGCTCAAATGGCTTACTTCCAAACGTGCAATGCAATCTAAGTAAAATATCAAAGAACTCGATCTCCTCTCACAGATAAAAGGAGAGAATGGTGAAAAAAATCACACAGAATTTCAGATGATAGAATAAAAGGTGTTCTACAGGTCTATGTTTTTCTGCTTTATAGGGAAAGACTGAAATTGATTTAGCAAAATGCAAACAGAAGTTGTTTCTTTCCCAGTCTCCGATTTATCATTTAATACTAAAATAGTATAAATAACAAATCTGCAGAATCATCTAGCCAAGAAACGTATGCATGCATGTAGAGAAAGACATACACATCTCACCAAAGTCTGCCAAAAGGTTGTCGTTCAGCTCAGCCTGCGGATGGGCTGTTCCCAGTGGTGGTAGTGATTTACCGAAGCGGTTATGACTATTCCACACCTGCCTTGCCTATCATATGCTTGCCAGTATTTCTGTCACTGTCCTGGCCTTTCCTCATATTAAACTTAGCCTATAATTTATCAGTTTTAAGAGATTATAACTATACATTTTGCCAGAAAAAACCCAGTTCATCTGTGCACCACACGGTACTTCGAATTAGAAAGTGGGACGTTCTTTGTCTCGGGCATTCTTCAGAATTTTACCCAGCAACTTACTAAACTGGGAAATATGTGCTTTGTGACAAGTACTGCCACGCTGCATATAAAATGTTAAATAGCAGCAAAATCAGTCTATTTAAGTTACAATATAACGTAAGGGTTTGAGCTTTTACTATATAATCCATTTTAAAGTACTCTTGCATATGCTATTCTATGGTAAAATTAGATTTTTAGCAAAACCTGGCCTACAAAATATAGCCCAAATACTTAGCATAACAAAACGTAATCATAGGAGCCACTTTGCCATCTAAGATGCAATGCATCCTGTAGATCTTTTTTTCCACTTATCTTTTAAATGCAATTTTCTGTCCCGCCCTGTTGAAGACCAGGTTAAATCAATAAAATAGTGTTGTAATATTATATCTTGCGGCAAAAGACTAACGTTGCTTCTAGTCAGTAGCCATAAAAGTGATAAAGCCAAACCAGATTTCATGTAAACATGCAGGTCTTTGACTGTCTTTATCTATATCGCTGCTTGTCTGTGGAAGAAGGCACTGAACCCCTCTGACACCAGAGCCCGACTTCCAGCAGTTCCAGATTTGCATGTTACCTTGTCCACAGAGAAAAATCCCTTCATCAAGAGCAACCACATCTCCAAATACAGAATAGTGAATTTGCATGGGTTTAAATGCATTTTGATCCATTTCAGAAGCATTTCTTGGTTTTCTAAAATAATGCAAACTTTCGCAAAATAGAGCGTCTGTCCCCCCCCCAGCTGTAAACCAGACTGTTCACACACACGCAGAGAGATGTTTTCAACCCCAGGAGAAGAGAAAACAGCCATTTAAAAATACGGATTAACAGGAACTCTGAAGAACATTTGTGCAGCTCTGCTCAAGCCACCTGTAAGTACAGGAGAAAAAAAAAACCCAAAATCTCTTATTGATTGGAAAGACTTTTCCTGTAAGATGCTTGAGCATCTGATGAGCACGCCAGCTTTCCAGCTGACGGTGTGCCTGGGCTGCGCTGCTCCGAGAGTCAGAGGGAATAACAACAAATGCAACAAATCATCTACTTAGTCAGCGGGCAGAGTCCAGCCTCGGAATTTAAAAACAAATCACTCTGCCTAATCGTTATTCATTGCGGATTTTTCCCTTGTACAGCTCTGTCACTGGTTAATAAAACACCACAAGATGACTGCCCACTTTAAGCAATTACGTGCCAGACGCGTCATGCAGTAGTTGGAGCCCACGCCATGAACACTTCCACAACACAGGAATACTGGGTGAATTTCACGGCCTTTCTATGGAAACATGAAGAAAATAATCGAGTGAGCAGAAGTGACAGGCCGCAGCCCAGTGCATGGAGTGGGCTCCACAGACGCCTTAAAATCTGCCATCTGCCATTTTGAATCCCATGAATACCGTGAGCGTAACCTTAGCCGTAACCCTACATGCATCCAGCCAGGAGTAAATCAGATTAGGTGGGTATGAAAAAGATTCTTGAAGATTACATGCAACATGTGAAATGCAATCACACCACTATACATGATAAAACATTACCATAAAATAAGCGACTGAAGGTCTGAATGATTAGGTGTTGATCCAAAGTGATTTTTAAATGTTACCGTTCAGATATAGTAGAAAATAATATCTCTCTTGCCAAAAACCAGTACTGAGCGGTAGAAAACAAAACCCACTACAGAACCTGGTCCAGGGGAAGGTGTCCCTGCCCATGGCAGGGGGTTGGAACTAGATGGTCTCTAAGGTCCCTTCCAACCCAAACCGTTCTATAATTCTACGATTCTACAAAAAGGCAGCTCTGAGGAAAGACATGGCAGAGGCACGGGTCTCTCCCCTCTGCCTAGCAAAGCTCATCATTTCCAAACTGTTTTCCTTTCTCAGTGTTCAAACTTTTACATAATTCAGGAGGAGTTCAGTATGTGCTGTTAGATAGGTCTGTGTCTGAGGAGCTGCAGCAGAGGATGTGCACCCACAATCAGAGATACAACAGGACTCACGTATATTTTGCCCCTCATTCATTTCTCAAAAGTATCACATATGTGGACTTTACAATAAAATCATCATAATTTTTTTAGTGCATAGACATGTCAAAAAATTGTTCTTCATGTGCTGATATACTCAGTTAAAGTTGATCTGAGATTAGTCAGCATAAGAGGGGAATTCAACACCCTTTTGGAGATGCACGTGCTGGACAATACTTCTCTAGTCTGTGTATGGGCCGATGTGCAATCGAACAATCTGAATCCTGGTCTAATTATACACATGAAACATGTCAAGCATCGCAAGGAGTGGTAGGAAATGAAGTCTAAAATTTCAGAGATTAGGTTGATGAAGAGATTGTATGCAGCTGTCAATAAAAGTCCTCTTCCTTCTCAACAAGTGCCCCCCGTGGTCACAGATCACTCGTGGGATACGCCATGCCTGACAGCAGGGTTGCAAGGAGTATTCTCTGAACCGAAGGGATATTGGCTTTATGCCCACTGTGAAAAATGGGCTTTGTCAGGAATGATCTATTTAAAAACTGAGCACTACCCAGGGTTGTCTTTCAGACACATGCGACCATTTGCAAGGTATCACATTAGCGGTGCTGATGGCTCCCAGCGAGGCTCTGGTCCCACACGAGACGGTCAGGTCTGCCCTCAGCTTGCGGCCGGGGTCCCTGGCCGGTCTGGGGGCAGCAAGTGAGCGGAGGGCAGGACATGCCACCCCGGGCACGGATCTGCATGGCAAAACCTGCAAGTCCCCACACTGTCATCAGCTTTCCCATGGACGTGGAGAAAGGGGACACACTACAAGGGCATAAGTGGTTAAATGGAAATAGCTTGTTTCCTTCCCAAAAGCCTTTTACTACCAGCGACAAGAAGTATCGTACTCAGTCCTCATTCGTCCTCTCCTCAGCACAAAGATGTGAGCTGCCCAGCAGGGAGGGGCAGGGGGAGCACAGTTCAAGACCACTTGCCTTCTGTCCCATCTAGATACTTGTTCGTGCCAGTGCAAGCTTAGGGGGTTCATTACTAAGCCTAAAAGACTCTTTCTTAGGGACCTAGGGAAGAAAAGAGCTGCTAAGGGCCAGTTTCCTTCTGATGCCTCTTTTCATCTTATGCATCCTCCCAAAATGTCTTCTTTTTTCTTCCGTCTGAGTCACATTCTGCTTTCCTCTCCCATACCAGAGCAGTGATTTTGTGCTTCTGCTTAGGGACTGTTTTAGAAAGAGGGGAAGTGTCTGTGCTGCAGCCACGGTAGGTGACCCAAGTGCGAAGCTGTCTCACAGCTCAAATGCTACGGCAGTTGTAGCGCTGAGTCTGTAACCCGGGACAGCTCTGCAGAGCAAACAGCTGGTGTCTGAGATGACTTTGGTGATGTGAGATGGTTTCAGAGACTAATGTTCTCCCAGCTCGCTATTGACACATGGGACAGGTAAATGAGATTTACTTTGGCGTCTCATTCACTTCTCAATCCATCTTCTCTAGTACCTTTCTTTTCTCCCCTCCAGCCTGTACGTGGAAAGGGCAATCAGTTTAATTAGAGATGTTAGACACATACGTGCCATTTGCAAATCTGCTAAGTCTGCTCAGGCAACTGGAACTTTGTCGCACACTCCTACTGCTTTTTGCCCCAAATATAATAGCAACAGGTTTCTTAATGCAGCAAAGAAACCTTCCCGTGCGGACAATGGACTGATAACAAAACAAATAAATAATGGAAGGGCAGCGAGTTTTAATGACATTTCTGCAGCTTCATCAAGGCTGTCAGAATATGCCTCAAATATTTATTAAAGTTCACTGCCTTCCTAAAGAAGCACCGACATCTCCATTTTACAGATGTAAAATCCAAGTCAGCAAACAACTGAATTTCTCCTACACAAACCATACAATAAAGAATCCCCTGCTCCCGTTTTGGGGCAGCAGCACATCTTCCTCAGTGGAACAGGGGAACCTGTGCAATCCCTCAGACCATCACCTCTACCAGAACGGTGATAGCACAGCAATCTGAAGGCGGCTTTGATCAAATCATTCTCCCTTTCTTTAAAGACCCTGACTTCCACAGAAGGTGACCAGAACGGGTCACCTCCTGCGCACAGGCAAGGGGTGGCACTAAAATTTTCTGACGTTTGTTAGAGAGTCAATCCGGCACTTTTCCCCCTGTGGTTTTCTTGTAACACTGTAACATCACCCCAGAAGAAAATTCTTCTGACAAGGCAGGTAGTTTTGATACCTGTCATTTCTCTCCGCATCACGGTTCTATTTGGTACTCCCACAGTCAAGACCCTTTGAAAAGCAGAGGCAGAAATCCATTAAGGGGCTATAAATGGTTGACTGTGACTGGCACGTTCTTTCTATCCCTTCAGAGAAACCCACTGAATTCTACAGGGGTCAAAACAAACACACAAAAGCACAAACAAACAGTAGCTGCCTTAGTCTTTGGAAAGGATTTTGTTGTGTGTTCCAGGAACTCATACTGCAGTATAAACTTCACTTTGAAATAAAGGACACTTTACGATTTTTAATTGCATCCTAACCTTTCATTAATTGGGCTTTATGCAGTGAGCAACATCACAATAATAGGTCTGCAACCTCTGCGCAGAATGCAAATGGGCCACTTTCAGGGGAGAGCACCTGCGCATGCCAGGCCGCCAGCCGCCGGGGAGCTGACGGACTCATCCAGCACAATAGAAACTTCCCAATTATCCAGTGGCCTTTGTTTCACTGGAATTACTTTCAAAACAAGCAACATCTGAAGAGCATTCCCCACCCACCACAAATTTTGGCATTTACTCATCAGAGAGGCATACAACAGCTCTAGAAAGTGATGGCTTTCAGCAGCTCTGAAAAGTCACATTTTAAATTTATTTCCATAATAATGAGTCCAGTGAACAATTTTGTCAGAAAGATTTATTTGCATACCTCACATTTATGTTTTCATGTCATTTCTGAAATTCCCATAAACAACGGATTTTATGGCTAATAAAAGTAATAATCCCAGGGGCAGTAACTTTGTTTATGGCTCCGGCTGCACGCATGCAGTCTGCCTGCATCTGCGCCAGAACGCCCGAGGAACCGATTCTGCAGGATGCTCAGCACAGCCCGGGCCATGTCTGGAGCTCACCTGTCTCTGCCTGCAATGTCCAGAACCCGCAGGATGAGGCCATAAAGTGTGAACTCAGGGCTTGAAAGACACAGACCCTATCTTCGGTGAGAGAAGGGAGAGCGCAAGCCAGACAGGCTCTCCCCACAAAGCCCACGGATGGCCTCTCATGCCTCTGCCTCGGAAAGACTTTTACAACTAAGAGGAACAGTTAATCACGGTCTCAAAGCCAGATTTCCTCTCTCTTTTTTTGCCAGGCTCAGGAGTCTCAACCCCAGCTTTAGGAGCAAGATTTGGCTTTCTTCCTGGCCATCTCGGTCTTCCTACTTCTTGTGCCTTACCCTTTGCAACCCCTCCGCAAAGCCCCGAAGCTGCAGTTGAGCAGTCGTTTGCCAGGGACAAGCGCAGCTGCACAAGCCCCGCTCGGGGAGCAGAAAGCCTTCGGTGCAGCCAAGCGCAGCCCTGCGGGTCTGCGGGAGCCGGGAGCAGCTGGGCGCAGGACCCTGCCTTGCCGCAGCAGCGCGGCGAGCCCGCACAAACCCCTCTGCTCTGCGGCACGAGGAGGGCTGGGATAAAATCCAGGTCCTGTACGTGCCCTGTGCACCTGGCAGGTTTAACTCTGAAATTTTAAGGCCGAGGTTCTCAAAGCCTCCAGGAGAGCCCAGCTCCCGGGGGTGGTTCTGCAGCTCTCGTCCTGCGACCCTTCCCAAAACGGGGCTCCAGGCAGGGCGAGGGCTCTGGCACCGCTGCGCAGAGGGGGCTGTGGGGGAGCCAGCAGCACCTGAGACCTCTCCTCTCCTCTCCCCGCAGTGGGCTGGCTAGGAATATTTCCCAGCAGAAACTTGTTGTCCCTTGGGAATTACAATGCCATTTGTTCTAATTCTTGTTGACATTTCATTTCACACACTATTAAATGAACCCCTTCAGAAGGATGAAACAGAAATTTGCTTTAGAAGAGAGAAGAATAATGTGTGCTTTAGGACAAAACAAGCTCATGATTTATTTTTCTGATATAGTTAACATATAGGTGGAAAGCATCCAGCCAACCTTAACCAGTACTGCTCTATCGTACATAACACTGTACTTGGTGACTATGGCAGCAAAGTCACTAACGTAATGCCACATTCTTCTATTATTATTGCCATTTTTAAACCAGTCATAGTATTTCTAACTAAACTAATCTTTCTCTTTGTTTATAAGTAGAGCTGAAATGCTTTCTGTAAATATCCAGTTTTGTATTTGGAGTAGTATGGTACTGGATAATGGGAGGACAAGTGTAAGGGAACTTAAATGAATCATTTTTTATTTGACCAATTTAGCAATGACATATTATATCAATCTCTCCTGTACTGGGTCTGTAGAGTAAGCAGTTACCCTGACACATTTTATACCGTCCTTTGAACAATATAAAATGACCTTAGGAGACAGAACAAGTTGCTAAAGGTAGCCGTGAATCTCTTTTACTGGCGAAACGGAGCAAGGAGGCAGAGGCGCGTCCTGGCCCAGCAGTCTGGGGCAGGAGGACACGTGGGGACGGTGGCTCCGGGAGCACCGCGGGGGACAGGCCACTGCCAGGGGGGACACAGCTACCAGCTCTGGTGCGATCACGTTACACAGGAAAAACCACACACTGATGTGAGCAGAGCTGGAAAATCCGGCAATAAGAACGGCTGCTATAAAAACACAGCTTCCTCCTGCTTTCCATGGGCCTTAACTCCCAACGTGCTACGTTTAACTTCTGTGGTGATTAAAGCTCAGCAAAATCATTAATACTGAGACTTTCCTCACTGTATCATGTTAAGAAATAGACTTTCTTACTTATTTAAAGAAAATAACCCCCTTTTTTCCCTTCTAAATCTGCTTTCATAGGGGAAGTATAATACTGAAAAATGCTGCAAAGGAGTCCATTTGTATACGACTAATCATCAATTTTATGAATTTTTATGAAAAATAAAATTTATGGGGATAAACAAAGGCCGTTATTTGCAGAAATCACACAAGTTCACAAGGGCAGTGCATCAAAGCAGCTTGCAGGGAGGTGTCCCACAGCGTTGCCCTGTGGGCTGCAAACGTGGGCATGAACTGAGGGGTGTTGTCTCCATCTGACACCTGGGCAAAGTGAGGGGCGGAGGGACAGACGCCCAGCCCGACCGGCCGAGCTGCCGGCAGGACCGTTACTCTTCGAGCCCAGTACCTGACTCTGGCTGCCAAAAAATGCCGGAAACTACCACAGGGAAAAATTCTTTTGAAACAAGGAACAATTCTGAGGATGGTGTGAACTTCTACTTTCTGCATTTTTAAACTAGGATTATGTCATATAATATCCTTAAAGATATTCCCCAGGGCCAGTCCCTTTTACAGTGAATAATATCTAATCACCCATTTCTTCCCATATAATATACTACTGCCTTCTAAATTTGTCGATCTAATTAGCTCTTTCCCCTAACACTCAGTATGATTAAATCTGTATTAAAACTTTCTGTGCAGCACAGGAGCAGACACACCTGAGCATTTTCTAAATTTAGCAGAGGACAATATTTAATGGGTTATTTTTAATGGAGAATTGCTCATAAATGAATTCTGATTTGAATTTCCTCAGCCTCCTTATTTTTTCCTCAGCTTCCTTAAATTGTATATCAAGCAGATTAGAAAGAATAATGGAGAAACCTACCTTGTACCATCCATCAAGTATCTTTCAGAACTAAATTAACAATGAGCACTTTATGCAAAAAGAGGAGGAAGAAACTGGGTTTCTTTATACTTCAGCTTCATCATTCTATAAGATGTGTCAGACTAGACATATTCGGACTCATCTCGCAGTTTCCAGGTGCTTTAAACAGAGCAAACATAAGGGCTGGGAACAATTCTTGAGGATTTTCATAACTTGCATTTAATCCAAATTTTAGAAAGATTGGCATGTATTTGGGGTAATTAACAGGCCCCTTTGTGCGTTGTGGAGCAATGACCTGATCTCCTTTTCACAGACCGCATCAAAGTTACTGTTGATATGAACCATCAACGCATCACAAATCTTTTAATGATTTGTCACGCACCAGCGCTCTGCAGAGTGCAAGTGCGAAGGCAGAGCCCCTTGCCCCGGCAGCCCGTGCCCCGCTCGGCATCCGCGTGCGAAGCCACGTGCTCCAGGGGAACCTGATTTTCTTCTTCCTCCACTCAAATCGTGGGGGCTCCTTGGGGCTCAGCTCTGCAGACCCACGGGAGATGGGGGATGCCGGGCACAGCACTGACTCACGGCACTGGGAAATGCAGCCTCTGCACCTCTCAGAAGAGCGGAGCAAAAACTTCCCCTGCACTCCGCCGGCTCCACCGCCCGACAGAGAAAACGGGCTCTGTTCTCTTCCCCAGAGCCCAGGAGATGCTGAGATTTTCCCTAAAGCCACAGGCTCAGGAAGCAGAGTCTCAGGGGTTATCAGAGTCATGCAGAAGCAGAGGGTAAGAGGACTGGCAGATGTTCCCCACCAAGGAGATCTCCTGTTAGAGCAACCCAACTGCGTCAGATGCGAGAGCTGAGCTGTCTCAGACTCGGAGAACAGGAGCGACTCAGGGCTGTTTCCTCAGCTTAGGAGAGAATTTAAATTGCTCAGTGCAACTGGCAACTAAAGAGGCAAAGCAGGAAGGACGGAAGACCTGACAATATCAGCTCCAAGAAAAAAAGGGTAAAAATCTGTGATGGGATCTCTTCCAAATCCTTTCACTGTCATTCATTAGGCAAGTAAGATGGGAAACCATGCTGGTGTTGCTGGGGGCTCTACGACTGCCTTCACAAAACCCCACAAAAGTCTTTGCGTGCCTCTAATTAGAATACTTTCTGTTGCCAGTACAGGAATTTACCTGAATCGTGTCGTGAGGGTTGAAAGCCGGTTCTTGGCCCATTTAACTATATGGCCACCTCTTTCATTAGAGTCCACTGCCAGAAAGATAACCAATTCCATCTTCATAATTACAAAGACATCCACAGCAGGAGACAATAAGGTTGTTTCTTACGGAGGATTTGAATTACTTCAATTATCGTGTCTGAAGCCTCCTATTCAGGGAAGCGTGAGGTTTGGGAATACTTTAGAGCAATCAATTGTGCCTGATTGGTTATATTCAATAAAACTAGATGGGAGAATCTTTTTTTGTTCCCTTTAGGCAATACAAGCTCAAAGACTTGTAAAATCTCTGTGCCCCCTTCAGGGCTGTCACTTGAACAAAACAAAGGCACGAGCTGGAGAAAGGAGAAACTAATATTCTGGGTGTATTTAGGCTGCATCTTCCTGAAAGAACAGTTTATCCTCACATGCCATCCACTGAATTCAAAGAGCTGTGTTAGGGAGGTCAGCGCTGTTACCCTCCTTTTGCAGGTGGAGAAACTGAGGCACACAATGGAGAGCGATCTAGGAAAAGGAATCACTTCTGCTCGTGTTATAAAGGCAAGAGAAAGGGAGATCCAGTATGTTACTGTGCAAGGCTATACCTGGCTTCCAGTAGAGTACAGAAGCAGATGAGGAAGATGTCATGAACCTATCCCTGACCAAAGGGCAGATCCATTCCCAGAGTGGATTCACTCTGCAAGCAAAATCCAGCCAAGCTGAAGTCTGACCTCCAGTACGAATGAAGTTCTCACAACTAATTAAAATGCACTTTTTCTTTCTCTTCTCTCTGCTAGTCAATAAGATAAACAATAGGCTAGTGGAATACAAAGAACTTGCTTTGTGCATTGTGGATTCTCAAAGATGCTTTACAGCATTAGATAGCAAACAGAAAAGCTGAGCTGATGATGTGTTTATTTCTGTATAAATGTGTGTTCCTCTGGTGTCACTTTTGGCATGGAAGAAAAGAAGCATATTTCCTCCTAAACACTTACGGCCAGAGGATTTAAAGCAGATCCTCATTAAAAGATTTGTAATCCTGTCTCTGGGAGGCATGCAGAAGAATGGGTATGCCTCAAAAACCTACAATACATTAACATTTTTTGCATAATCCACTCCTATTTAGCCAGACCTCCCACTTACATTTAATTTGAAGCATAGATATGAGTTCAGATTGGTTTAAAATTCTACACTGAACAGAAACTCTTTGTTGATTTGAGGCCATAGCTAGGATCTTACTCTCATCTCTAGGAGTTGTGGCTGACATTAAGAACTGCACCAAATCTCTGAACAACTTACTGGCTGCTAGCTTATTAAATTTGCTAAAAGTTTCCCCTAAGAAAAGATTATTTTTCTCTTCATTTCCACCTCTGATCAAAACCCTTACACCTAAGTCAGATCATCCTGTTAAACTAAAACCAGTTAATACTTTCAGGTGCGATTCTTCATTAGCCCTAAAATCTCTTTTGGGGAGGTAGGAGAAGTGTTCTTTTGAAGTGAAACATGTATTTATGAAAGCCACAATTGCTCTGCTCGTGCGAACAATGCGCCAGTTCAGCACTCCGTGCTGGATCAACAAAGCACTTAAGCACGTATTTCATTTAGGCAGGTGTTCAAATCCTACTGCCTTAAGCAAAGCACATCTCTAAGCGGGTTGCCGTACAGACTGGTTTAAGCATCAGCTTTGCTGTACTCTGGTCTATAGCTTAGCCCTTTTCTGGTAAGCTGCCTAAGACAGCACCACCACCTCTTTCAAGAGCTAGACAGAGAAAGTTGCAGAAAGTAATATCATGCACTCCCCAAGGAAATTAAAGTGGTCATGCTGGAGCTAGTTTCTGCGATGGAGAATGAAAGATGCTTGCATTATCAGTGAAGTATACGATACTGTGAAATAGGGCTGTGCCTTTGCAGTTCATGCCCAAGTTGAAGCTCTATCTTATCTCAGGACAACCTCGCAGGCCGCTCCTACTTTTGCTTTGCAAAGGAGGACATCAGTAAAGAAAAACGTCTTTTTCATTATTATTTTTTTAAGTGTCACCTGAAGGTTTAAATTTAGTAATTAAAAGTCCCTCTATGCTTCAGCATGAATTTTTAAATATAGTCATTAAAAATAAGATAAACCTTTAGCATGATCCACCTTACATAACTTCCTCCACAATTTAAAAATAACTTGTACAACTTTCTAGTACTCAGTGTGCATCGCAGCAATTATAGGAGAGGCAGGTACCCCGACCGCAGCGCACGCAGAGCTCGCACCTCACCCCGTTCCTCGCCAAGATCTTCCTTTACAAGAGCTTTAGCCTTTGGGTACAGAATCTCCACAGTGAAAGGGGTACGACAGCCTCCCGCGACCGACCCGACGAGTCTGATGGGCCCCGGGGCTGCCGGGTCGGTGGGGAGGCAGCTGCGTGGGTACAGCTGTGTTGCGGGGGTCTGGTCACCCTTCTGCACGTGGTGTTTCTTTACCTACTGCAAGCACATATAACATTTTAAAGAGCTGTTTATGTCTGGAGCTAAAAGAAGCACAGCTCTGCATTGTAGCTTGGCTCCTGATTAACTGAATTACCAGAGAATCCTAAATCTTATGTTATTCTGGTCCAATAAATATTAAAGTCAGGGAAAAAGCTCATTAGAAGTCCCAAGAGTATAGATCCAAAACAGCTACTTTGTATTTGTGCTGAAATCAAACACGCATTAATAGCGCTTCATAAAAATCTTCCATGTATTGGTCTATACAGCTCTGCAGCTGAATCCTCTGCCATGCACGGTGGGAGGACCAAGTATGAACGCTCTTCTGTTCCAGATAAAGTTCCTGAGAAATTCTCAGAAGCAGCAAAAAAACTGGAAGCCAGTAAGAATTGCAGAGTGGAAAGAAATGACCATGTAAGAATGATAAATGCATTGGAAAATAAGGAGAGCGAGGATATATATCAACTTAGGTATATAAATCATGTAGATGCATGATGAATTTGTTACGCCAGCTATGCCTGTTGAACTGTTAAAGCAATGCTAAAATATGATTGAGGCACATGTGAGAAACTCTAGGCAAGTCTCCCAGGCCTTCATTCCTGTCTGGAGTAAATTATTAGAGCTGTACTCACCTACGTTTACATTAAATTAGGATCTAGCCAGTTTTAGCTACAGAGAATTATTACTGAGCATACCTCAGGCAGAACATCATTGGGTAATCAGACACACATGTATTTTCTATTTCCCAACTGTATATCGTCCCAAGTCTACCCACTACGTCAAGCTTTCTTCTCCTAAACACACAGACACCTGCTTTGGGTGTGCAAGAAAATCCTTCAGATGAACTCCTCCACCTCGTAGCATGGCCCTGAGCCGAACCCTGGAGCAGGAGTCGGGGACCAGCGTGCCGGCAAGCAAGGACCGTGGCAGGGCATGAGTGAAATGGGCTCAGGACCTCGCGATCCTCCCGGGGGGAAGAGCAACCCTCGGCGTGTGGATCCTGCAGAGCTGACGCTGCAGCCCTGCCCTGGCTGCTGGAGCTGGCTCCGCGTTTGTTTTCAAGCAAGGAGCCAGGTCGGACAAGACCCCGGGAGTCCTGCCTGCCCCGGGCAGCGGGCAGCACCGCTGCCGGCTGCCGTGCCACCGCCTGCCAGCCCCGTGCCAGTTTGCTGTGTCATTGCACAGCTATTTATAGACTCACGGTTGTATCCAGGGAACCGGAGGATGTTGACTAGTATTCTTCTATGAATAAAACATGGATATTTCCCTGGCTTGAGAAGCTAAGAGCTGCTTTAAGATTTAACGTTATTCTCTCTGATTGGGCTCGGCAGCTGAGCCAGTTACTTGTACTTCAGACACAAAACAAGGGATTTGAGACTTGGCCTAAGAGAATACGTTACAAATACTAAGTCAGTATGTCCTTTGCTGTGACAAAACGGCACTATTCTATCAATATTGTGGGAAAAAATGATAAAACTTCAGGAAATTTGCTTTTTCTGCAGATAGTATCCTTTTCTCCAGTTTTTCTTTCCCCAAACTCAAAAGATACCCTTCCTTGTCAAATGAGCACAAAAAATTTCATTCTGAAATTTCTTTGGATAATACAGGCCTTGGTAATTTTTTCATATCTATAATTATAAATGGAATTTAAACAGAAGGCATGTCCACGTTTTTTCCAAATACTAAATCACACAAGAGGAAAGGTTGCTTACTTCCCTTTCCTGATGCCCAAGCAGAAGCTGACTTATAAGGGCAGGGGCTGCCCACTCTGTCCTGAGTTTGTACTACTGGGATGAAATCCAAGACCACCAAAAATCCTTGCTAGCCACGGAAGTCTAATGGGGACCAGATCAGCGTAGTAACACAGACAGACAGGCCAACGACGCCCTCGCCCTTGCAAAGGCTGACGCTCCTCTTTTAGAGACGTATTCAGGCAAAGGGCAAGACTCGCTCTTACCGGTGTGCCTTTATGCTACTCTGGCTTTGTAGGGCGGAGAGAAGGAGCCTTAAGTGAATGCAATGTGATTTATTCCTACCCACAACCTTTCAACCATCAGCTTAGCGAAGGGAAGGGAGGCAGGGTGCCTGGATGGTTAGCTTTAAGCAACCGAGCTTAGGTATGAAAAGCAATGAAGGCGTTGCAGCACACAGCACAGCACGTGGCTTTTCAGTGGGTTAAATGAATCTCAGCGGAGCTCTGCGCTGTTGCAGCCAGGCTGCTTCCGGTACATCCCAGCTTGCTAGCACCAAACCTGCTTTGGGATCTCTGCACTGCCAGGAATTCACTGTAGCTCTGCCTGCAACGTCAGTAAACAAGAGGTCTGGAGTGTATCCAACGATACAAGGAACAGCCCAAATACTTCACCCTCTCCTGGTTAAGACACTGAGTGTTCTGATTTGTTTCCTGCTGAATTCCCCATTTCTTGCCCCTCCTTCTTACCATCGCACATTTGCTAGAAAGCATCCGACCTGATACATACTGCATTATTGCAGCTTTACGCCATCCTCACACTACAGAGTTATACCAGCATAAAACCAGTAGTTTATCAAGGACCTTTTACACCAGATCAGTGGACAGATAGACTGAGAGAAGGAGAGAGGAGAGGAGATCCACCGTCTTAGGCGCAACATGTCCTTTTGTTGATCGATAAGAATACACATCCTGCTACCTGCAAATTACCATGTCTACCCCAACCTCTCTCTCCCTGTTGAAAAATTAACGCCAAGTTTCCTACAGTGGCATCTGAGATGTGAAACGACAAGAGGAAGGTCAATTTGGTGGATACGTTTCTGCGTACAGTTTTGAAGTAGGTCAAGTAATATAGGACTTGGCATCACTCTCAAAGTAATCATAACTGGAATTAAATTTAGATTTCAATAATGAAGGCGCTTGAAAAAGTCAAAACTCCAGGCCTGTTTCTGTGGCCCCTCGTTCCAGCAAGAACAACCCCATGACTCTATGGTCACCTCGAAGGATTGATAACATAGAGATATTGCCAATTCACCCAAGAGAGTTTTTTATTTTCTGCCACTGTTTTTGTCAACCTCCCTGGACAAATCACCATCTGGTTAAGCATAGCACTTTCACTGTAAAATTACAGTTTATTTATGAGCTCCTATAACATACATAACCATATAACTGCCTCTGCAAGATGAACACATACCATCAGCCTATGCTTTTACAGCTGAGGATACTGCAGCATGGGAAGACGAAGTGAGCTGCCCAGGTGTGTACCGCAATGATGGGACGAACCCAGAGAAAGAGCTCAGAGTCCCCTTGTACTTAACCTGCATTACTCAGAAAGTGTTCCTTTCAGGTTCAAAAAGGCTTGAGTTTAATGTATACTGATCATGGCTCACTAAACTGATTGGTTTGAGTTGGATTCACAAGAAAAATACCAAAACATTGCAAGAAGTCTGTTTCTCAGTGTTTCAAACCATCCTGCATTAGAAACCTTGTAAGAAGAAAGCCTGACCTAATGAGATTACCCAGGCTACTATTTCCAGGGCTAACCGCACTGAGGAAGAACAGAAAGAAAAGCACATTACTGACTGATAAATAAAATAAAACTCATTTTCTGATTTATTCTGTAAATCAAAATGCTAAAAGAACCTCTAAGGCTATATTAAAGCCGTGAAAAATGTAACACCAAATCAATGTTAAAGGCCATCTCAGCATCCTTTTATCTAACCAAAATTGTAAACACACTGCTACATTCCCAAAGCACAAAAATCCATTTACACTTTGCATACTTGAAAAGAAGTCTAATGCATTTTGAAAACCACAGACTTAACTGCATGCTTCTCCCGTTTAATACAGCAGGACTTAATAAGATTTGCAGGAGGCAGAAAAGGCAAATTGAACCCTATAGTTGAGCACACAATTTCAGGTTCCCGGCAGAGAGGCAAACCTGGTGATGGGGAAAAAGTAACACCAGAAGGGATCAAAGCAGGATAACAGATGACCAGAAAACACAGGGAAAAGTCGTGAAATATAGACTCAGTGCTCAACTTCTTGCAATACTTCTCTGAACACTTAGCAGATGATTTGTAACAATGACGGGGAGTCAGTTTGCAAAGCTAGGTCCCAAAAGGATTTTACTTCTTGTGTATAACTGCATTTCAGAGCTACCCAGGTCTTGTTAGCTTTGGGTGACAGAACTGGACAGCTGAACTCTGCAGGAAAAGGCTGCTTTGGCTCCATAAGTTAGCGCTACTCTTGTCAGCAAGCAAGAACATGGCCTCCCTGAAGAAGCTGGTGCATCCTCAGGGAGACTTACATGTCTTCATCCTACCCTGGCTGTTATCTAACAGCAGGTCAGTACTTCTACCCGAGAAGCGCAAGCCTAAACTTCTGAATATGACATGAAAATAGAAAACCCTGAAACCACACAGACATGATCTTAGAAAGACAGGTCTCAAGACATCTAAAATTTGTAGTCATTTGAAATCATCCATGTAACTAGCCATCCGCCCATCCATGGACGTACCCCTAACAATTATCCAGTGGCTTTTGGTCTCTTTACTGACATCTCAAAGTGTCCTGCAAGGCTGTAGAAGCACTGAATGGTGAGTTCATCATCTCAGAGGCCTCTTTAACCTCTGCCCTGTTCTCAGCACTTACACTCCCACAACCTCTGTGAAGCCCACGAGTTTGGAGAAGCATAAACGCAGGTAATATTTTTCCCTCTGCTTAAAATTAGAGAGGCGGACATTAAGCTTAGTTTAAACTGGTATATACACAGCAGAAAGCCGAGAGCTTATCCACAAGTGGTCTAAAGCATGGCACAGACTCAAATGACTCAACACAACAGATGCTCTTTATACCTGTCTGACTTTCTGCACAACATGTGCTTTGATCCAAAAGCTTTTATGGTAATGCTTGAGCCAAAGATCGCTGAGGAAAACAGAAAGACTCCTGTTGACTCGAGTAAGCCCTCGATCAGGCTGTCAGATGGAGGAACTGAGCATCAGTTTTGGAGCCAGTAATGTAAAATGTGCACATGCCAAATTAAAAATATGCTCCTGTGCAGTCACCACAATAACTTACGTTAATTCTTCCTCTGTTTCCTTCCCCCCGCAAAAATATCTTTTAGCAATGATCTGGGAATAAAATATCACTCTAGGAAATCTCTGCACATCGCCTGGCTGCTGCCTTGTCCTCTCTCTAGAGATCAGGTGTTGCCAAGACAACCCGCGAGGAAGGAGCCATGCACGGGCTGGGGAGAGTGTAGGTGGCCCGAGGAAAGGGGCAAGGGGTCGAGCAGGTTGGGAGTGGATTTCCATGGAAAAATCGAATACTCACTTTGGAGGGGGCATACGAAATTACCAAGGATAACGTTTGTCCTTTTTCCCTTACTGTCTGCGTGGTGGTTTGCCGAATTCCCCGGTTCTGACACAAAGTTCTGAACTGTGCAAATAAATCCAGAAAAAAAACTGGGTTCACTGCTGCAAGCTGCCTTGCAAAGGAAAGAAACCCGATGGGGCTCCTGCGCCTTCGCTTTTCGGTCTCCCACTGTCTCCTTTTCTCGCCCTGCTCCTCTCCCATCTCCATCCCGTATCCAGCAGGTGTTTCCATGGCAACACCATGTAAAGCATCCTTCCCTCTGACACGGGAGAAATGTTGAATGGCTGAAAAGAATTGGCTTGGGAAAACCTGGAAATTCAACTAAAAATAGGAAAGGAAATAATGGAAGGTGACGGTGGAAAGCTGCCTGGGGTCTTCAAACCCTTTCTGGAGGTCTCGTTACAGGCTGAATGCAATTTGCTGTTTCTCTCTCACTCTGAGGAGAGGAAAGGTTTTTGTTTTCTTGTAAGATGTGAAGCATCTCTGGCAGTGTTGCCCCTTCATTCAAGCCTATTGTTAGCAGTAATTCTCCTTAATTCTATTTTATCACATAGAAATGATTCTGAGGGACCGAGAGAGCAAGGAAGGAGTAGCAGAGCCCCAGAATGCCCCCTAAGGAACGGCTTCACTTGAAAGCATACACTGTACAGTAAATCGGTGTAATTTGTGCTCCTATGTCCTGCACGGCTTTACAACAAGTGACAAATCAATCATTATACAAACATCCTTTGATAATCAGTGTGGTTACATTAATTATGATAAATGCTTTTAGCAGCTGCAGTATGTGGACGCAATGCATAATTGCATAGGAATCATATTACCCTACTTTTCTATTCATGTCCTGAAGTACAAAGTCTCTCAAAAATTGCCATACCTCAATAGCTGAATGCTGAGTTTACAATCCACTCTTCCAAGTGTTTAATTGTAGAAAATGCAGAGTCCATTAGTATTGCTGTTATTAAATATTAAGTAATATTCCTTGAAAAAGAACCATTACCACTTTACAAATTACAAATATACAGGAGGACTATATCAGTTTCCTGACCCAGGGGATTAATTGTAGCAGTTGTTGCACAGCAACCCAGTACAGCAGATTAGGACCTCACCTAATGAATAACACTGCATCCAATTGAAATTGCAAGGAAATTTAGCTTGGCAGAATGCAATTACAGAAGTCTAAATCTGATTGGATTCCAATATTTCTGTATTCTTAAAAAGTGCATCCGTAATGAATGGTAAAGAGCAATAGATGAGGAACATGTAATTCCCATTGGCCTTAAAGACAGAAGAGGGGTGGGGGCTGAAATGTTTTGAATTAAAGCGACAGATTCAAGAAACAGATCAATGGATACATCTTCACATAATTAACCTTGGGGATTCAATGCCACAACACATCATTAGGAGTAAGAGTTCAGCTTCCTTTTCAGAAAGGCCGGACATTTCTATCAAAACCAGGAATTGATGGTCAAAATAATACAATATGAATTTAGAAAAGGTTATAATTCTTTTGAATTAATAGAGGAGTGTCCTTGGTGGTAGGTTTTCCTCTCGCTGCCTGCTCAGGGTCTCTTTTTTTCAGAAGCAATTCGCATTTGTCACTGTGAATGACAGGATGCTGAACTGGACGGATTTCTGGAGGAACTGCTCACAACAGTGCCTGTGTTTATGCTCCCTCTCATCCTAATGATTGCAAGGAGCCAGACCCTTGGTTTTACATCATATCACCACGGAGCTTAAAAGAGTCTTTCAGGGGATTTTGGTAAAGCAGAACAGCTACATTAATTGTGTAGGAAACCGAAAGCGCATGTTTCAGCGCTTGCTACAGCATCTGTGTTATTCCTGCAGTAAAGTTATTGCTGCCAAAAGGATTTTAAGTTCAGTTTTAGGCTAGAAAGACCTCAGTTGTTTGGAGAGTAAAAAAATGGGCATGGCATAAATACCTAGCTAGACTCTAAACCAGCACAGAGAAAGGAAAGAAAGCGCGCAGGAGGGCTGCCTCGGGAAGGCGGCCGAACGGCTCCTCGGCGTTCCAGCTGCCACTTCTCATCTGGCACGGCCAGTGCAGGCGAGATGATGGAGCAGTTTGACAAGAGCCTTGATATATTAGTGTTATGGGAAATCAAAATGAAAAAATGTGCTGGAAGGCTCCAGCTGAATCACAGCCTGGCCTTCTTGAAATGGAGAAGAATTGCACAGACCACACAACCAGCCAGGTCCGAGCAGAAGCCTCGACAAGGAAACTCCTGTTACGCTCACTCCAGCTGGGAGCGGGCGTAACAGCAGCCTCGTGGCATCCTGATGCCCTGGAAGGAAGCACAACAATGGTTAGCAAAAAAGCAATTTTTAAAGCATAAAGATAAGTAGAAATTCTGCTTAAAGAACTATTTAGAGAGGATTTTCCCCCAGAAACTGACTTTTTAAGACACAGGATTTTCATAAAAATAATGAGGGCTGTAATAAATTCTGAGTCTAAACATGCTGTTCCCAATGCTTTATACTTCAAGACACCCATTTTACAGGATAAGGGATCCATCTTATTTGAGGCATGTAGAGAAAGACTTTGCAGAAGGATTTAGAAAAACACTCATTGTGTTTTCAGAAAAAAAACCCCACCACTTCAGAATAAAGGAGACTGAGGAGACACAAGTCTAAGGATACTCCTGAAAGACCTCCAGGAGATTCCTTCTGCTGTCTTTTACCACCTTATTCTTTAGGCTTTGACCAGAGCCTTTTCTTTTCTTCTGTACCTGAGTTCTTCTGAGGAATCTGTGTCCTCAGGTCCTCAGTGACCCAGCAGTCCCAGTGGTCCGCCCCCAGCTTCCCCTTTGCTACTTTCAGGCATGTAAATCAGCACAGTTCCAATAGTCATATCACTTTTCAGCAAAGACGGGTTTAACCCTGTATTTTCATCAGTTTTCCCTAAACCTCTTGGTATTGAAAGATCTGAACATAAACCCTCTCATATTTGGTGTGGTTTTGGAGTCTGATTTAGAAATGGCTTGAGAAGAGTTTTTTTTCCTATCTTTTTAGCCTTTGTATCAGTCATTTTATCTGATATATGATAAGCTCAGATGAGTTTAAACTGATTCATCCTATTTTGTAATGTTTAAATGTACTTTGCTGAAGCTCCATCATAATGTCACACACTTTTAAAATGAATAATTCATCCTGCCCACCTCTTCTGAAATGCCAAAAGGATACTGCGCCTTACCAGATAGAAGCAAATACCTTTACTAAAAAGTACACAAGGAAACAATATAATTTAAGAAAAAATACCAACCCAAGCTGCACCACTGCAAACCTCAATACCACAATCTCACGTGGGAGAACACGTTAAGACCCTGAAGGGAGGGAGAAGGCTCTTTTCCAGGGAGGGGTCAGACCAGGGATTCAGCTGTTCTCTGCATTAGGCACTGATGGCTCCGAGCCTTCTAACGGGAGTCAAGAAGTATCTGAGGCTCACTGACAGGTGCAGATAAGACTCTTCTAGCAAATGCCTGTCAAGAAACTGTGCAAGAAATGACATTGATTTTATCCCCATGCTGGTACTATTTCAGGGAGAGCCTTTGTCAGTTCTATATTTAGCTGCTGTATTATGTACCTTGCTTAATAGTCAGGTAGAGTTTTGTCCATTCTGAACCCAGCAGGGATCAGGTTAAGACTCCGGAATGAATGCCACTTTGTGCGAAACCAGTGTTTGCCAACAGGAGTAAAACACAGGTATAATGAAAGAAACCCGGAGAACTTCAAATAACAGGCAGAGGAGTTTCCCACAGCTGTACAGCACGATGGTTTCCTGCGGCCGTCGTGCAACGGCACACTCGCACCTGGGGCTCAGCGGGGTGAGACCTCCCACCCAGCAGCGCCCTCCCAGGGCAGGGGGTAGGTGGTCTGTGGGATGTTCACGGCTCCCACAAACACACCGCAGCGCTCCCCAGAAACACCGTTACAAATGCCCCAGCCATTGGGAGGGGGGAAACGGCCTGGGATGGAGGAAGATGAAGGTAGTAGAAACCCCAAGCCAGGCCTCTGGGCACAGAGGGTGTGCTAGAAGAGACGAGGAGGGGTCACAAACCCAGGCTCACGTGGATTGTAAGTTTTGTCTTGGTCCAGAGCAGAAAGCAGCATCTCACTCGTTGCCCCCTGGCCAGCGTCACCGCAGGAGCTGGCCCCTGCTTTGGCCACAGCCACTTGTCTGTCCGGCAGGAACCCAGAAGGAATTGTCTGAAGATGTCAAATAGGACATCTTGCCGTGGGGTAGCACCGATGGAAAGGCGGGAGCTGGGCTCCTGGCCGGACACTTGAACAAGCAGGGCCATTTGCCGGAATCACTTGCCCCCCGGCAGCCCCCTGTGTGCCTCTTACAAACAGGTCTCCAGCACAACAGAGCACTCCCCAACGCCGATAAAAGCATCGCTGCGCAGCCCGATACTTGAGGGCCTAAATTTTCATTTGTATTTCATAAACATTTCATGCAAGGGTATTTTTACTGAATCATGGACAAGGCATGAAACAAACTCTCCACTGGAGAAACTAAAGGCATCTGATCGCTTTTGCTGAACATTTGCAGCACTACTGGGAACACTGGGTGCTATCACTCACGGCACACCACTTACTCTCCCTGGCAGTGTCTGAAGCAAGGACAGACTTGTATCAAGCAATCTTGTTTTTGTGGAGACAGGCTTTCAGAAAGCCAAATTCAGCTCTCAAAACACCTTTTGAGTCTGGAAAAAATAAAAATTTAAGCAAACTAAAAAAACCTGTAAAACTCCATAGTCATTTTCCATCAAGAGCCCCATGCTGCTCATCAAACATTGAAGAGCAGTCTGTGAATATCTGAAAAAATGACCTCATTGTCATTCTTCAAATCTTCCCTTCAAGCCTCAGAGTGCAGCGATGCTTGCAAAAGAACACTAGATGAGTCTGGAGTACTGCGGCCACATGTTTTCACATTCACCAGCATTTTTTCCACTCCCAACTACCTTTTTTTTATATGGTTGAAATGCAAAACGAATGTGTCGGCGGAGCCCCTGTACACACACCCAGGCTCTTTCTAAAGTAACTTGCGCAGGGAAAGAGAACAACGAGCCAAATGTTTTAGCACCAGTTGCAAATCTTGCAGAGTCTTAGTTACAAACCCAAGGAGCTGAACCGCATAAAGCATCGTGCTGCTATGGACATTTCCCAGACAGACCTAATTGTCAGCACTTTGGGGCAGGACTAAGTGAGAAGTGTTTAGACACCAGCTGAGGACTCTGTCTGTAATGCCTTAGAAATTATTGAAATAAAATTACTGAATCTTCATTGGTCTCTAATTAATCTCAGAGGGCTGATTACAAGCACTCTGAACTCTGGTGAGAAACCAATGTGTGCAGGATCCCTTAAAAAGTAGGGTAGGAAAAAACAAAACCATAACACTAAAGGTGTGGCCTGAAATTGGGCAGAGAGAGCTGGGGAGGGCACAGAGGCATGTGCAGAAAATTATGGTTACGTACAGCTCTAAGCAGGGCCTCCCGTGATAACTCACGAGGGATTATGTTGTTTCTAACACAGATCTGTGGCAAATTCAATACCTGTGCACGTTTTCAGCACCCGCTCAGCCTGAGTCACGCTGCTTTCCTTTCAGACACTGGATGCTCCTTGGGGAGCAGGAGCAGAGCCCTGGGCTTGTTCAGAGGCCAATTCAGCAATTGCCTCCTGGCTAGAGAGCGGTGGAAGCGGTGCAAGGTCCACTCTACACCGCGAGTCAAGCGAGCTGGCAGCGTGGGCCTGGCACCGAGGGGCTGGGGAGGAGAGGCAGCTCTGAGAGCAGAAAAGCTCGTGACTCACTCCCGGTCAGCCTTCAGAGCGCAGGGACGGGGGAGCGAGGCGGTTGCTGAGGATTCACGAGGCTCCTATGGCTTGTGAACAGACCTGGGAAGCTGATGCAAAAATAGATGCAATCTCCTGCCGGGTGACTTCTCTGAACCCAGTGCTGGCACTGGCTTAAGTGAAGGCAAATCTGGAAAATACCTTCCTCCAGAGCATGCTCTCATCGGCAGAGCGTGCCTCTGCGAGCATCAGAGGGAAGGGGCAGCACATCGCATTTCAGCAGTGGGGTCTTCTGTAAACGATGGGAGGCAGAAATATCTGTGCGTCAAACAAGATATTGAGTGCTATACATCATGCTGCTCCAGGTAGCGTGCCTGGTGCTAACCCTGCTCTAAGTGAAAAACGAGCCTGTCTCATCCCTCCAAGGGCTGAGACGCACCCTTGGGAGGAAAATTAAATCTCCTGCAGCTCCTTTGGGAGGGCAGCCCTGCCTGCAACGGCATCCTGTTGTCTCCATGTCTGTCTGGCCCACTTAGAAGGCAAGCACTAGGGACCTGACTCCTGTCCAAAAGTAAAGTCTAAAAGAGAGCATATGGCGTAGGTTTAAGCATTTGGCTACTATTGTAGCTTGGGAAGAAGGGACAGCAGCTAAGTTTTGGATGCCAGTGAAAGCTCAAGGTCCAGCCACAGAAAGTCCATTCCTGGGGGATAAGACTTACTTAATGTGACTAAAGTACCCTTCCACCATTTCACAATCATTGAAGGAAACTGTGTGCGATATTTATCGATATATCTCTATGTGATTGCACAGTGTTTTTATAAAGCCTATGCAACCGATCAATGGGGGGAATGTCCCTTTCCTATATAACCCATCACTCATAGACCAGCAGTATTATTTATAGCTGTGTATAAGACAAAGCTATTAATTTCGGAAGTCTTGCCAGGCTCTGGGCACCTAAATGCCCAGTGGGAGAAACAAGGCAGAATGCACTAGTAAATAAACACAAGATTGAACCACAGGAGCTCAGGGATTTGTTAACAGCTTTTAAGGCAAGAAGGGAACATTGTGATCACCCTGGTGCTGGCTGTTCAGCAGCAAAAGGCAGAACACCCATCTACTTGTAGATATGCTGTAACTAGAGCGGGCTCACGACTAATTTGCTTAGTTTTGAAAAACAGTAGTGTTTTCTATCAAGTTCAGTCACCTCTTTTTACTATCATTATTTATTAGGTGACTTGGTTTAGTCTTTTGCTCCAGTACCAGGCTGCTAGGGATGTTGCTAACAGTTGCTAAGAGATATTCTCTGCTCCAAAAGTCTCACAGTTCAAGAGGAGAAGATTTAAAAGTGGAAGGGACCCACTGTGCAGAGGAAAAATAGAGGCATACAGACTGACTCCTGAACTATACTGAACTCTGTTCCTGATTCAGCAAAGCAAATCAGCATTGATTTAAATGGTGGTTACAGTAAAGCAGGTGCTGAAGTGCTTTGCTGGACGGTGACTGGGACACTGAGGGTCTTGATGGATTCAGCCCAGCATTTCCCTGTGGCAGTTAAGTCACTTTTGTTATATTTTGCTATAATTCTGTCAATTCATGAAGATTATCCAGCTTTGTCTCCTACTAGCCATCTGCAAAAAGAAGTCAAATAAAACTCCGTAATGAGTTCTCACTGCAGAAATCTTTCCTACCATCCATGTTTTGGGCACCTTTGACCTCACATCCCCATAGAAAATGATCTTTCCTACACCTCATGGCTATGATCTGTTAACACTGAGTTTTACATTGCATTCATATCCCCTGTGACATGACTTAAACCTCAACCAAGACAAGGATAAAAGGTGTAAAAAAATCCAGTTATAGCTTCTTTATAAATGATGATTCCATTTAAGAACTAGAAAGTACTATTCAAGAGAGGATAAAAGATACCTTCTATAGGAACACATAAATTTAGAAAGGGACACACAGCTTTCGTGATTCATAGGAGGATTTACTATCTCTATTGTCTCTTATCATGCCAGTTTAAAGCTCCTCTGTTGCGAATGGTTTCAAATTAAATTTCTGGGGTACAATCATGCAGAAAATGATCCACTGACTACAGTGCTAAACTAGGGGTTTGGCTGTGTGGGTTCAGGGTGCTCTTCTGCTCTGGAACCTGCATGACCATAGTATCTCTGTGTCTCAGTAAGGGTTGTGAGTCATCCAGCTGCTGCCATTACACAGATGAAGTTAATAAAAGAGACAGGGCAAACATCCTGTTTTGTTCTTAATTCATATCATCAACTAAGACGTAGCTTAATTAACCAACCTTCTCTCCCTCTAGGACAGTCTGACTGTCATCACTTACCATATGTAAAACACTACCCAGTGTCATTATATACTGTTCTTTATACTAAATAGACGGATCACAACATCACCACGATAAGTGAACCTACTGTCAGCAGTCTGGATAGAAATGCCAAAGACGTAATGGGTCAGAGAGACTTAAACACCCTCTCAGCTCTAGAGCTGATGTCTTTCTTGCTCATACATGGTATTGAGACTGTGCGTGGAGCAGAGCTAATTCTTGCAGAATCATTCAGAGGCCTTTTTCCTGCTTGTAAATTATCCTCAACCTGGCTGCTCTCCTGCCACATGCATTAGCATGCAGCATTTCTCAACCAAAACATCGAGCAGGCAAATCCTAGCCTGTGAATTGCTGTCAAGCTCTTCCCCCGGTAATAATCCTCTCATCTGTAAGCCTATGATCTGGTGGGATGCCTGGCACCCCCAGCCGCAGAGGAATGGCTCTGCTTGCCAGGACTCCGAGTATCCACTTGCTTCCCGACTGACTGCTCACAGGTATTTATGCAAGCATTTACAAGACTTTTCTCAAACACTCCTCTCAGTAGCCTGGATGCAGGTGAAAGCACCTCAAGAGGTGTTGCAGTTGAGGAGAACGTCTCAGCTGCCACTGCAGCGTGTCAAGTGCTTCATCCGCTTCCCTCGCCCTTCTCCTCCCGCTGGCAAGCGCGTGCTGGGAGCAGGGGCTGGGGGAAGCAGCAGCTCTGGGCACGTGCCAGACCCATCCTGCCGGTCATGCGAGGGAAAACAATGGGAGTGGTAAAGCCTCACGCCAACCAAAGTGGTAGAGAACAGGAGATTTTTGTGTTTGACAACTAGATGAGTAATCATCCTGAATTCCCTGCTTCACCTTAATCCCCCGCTGAGTCACTGGGTCCCTTTTGATACCCCAAGCTGGGTGACTCCTCTCCTGGAGGCTGCCAGGGATTTTTGCCATATGGCAACAAGGAGATTTGATTAGATGAGTGTTTCCTATTTGTTTTAATTAGTAGTTTATTAGCCATATGTTAAATTGCACATTTCAACTACTCAGCAGTGTTACTGGAAGTCAGAAAGTACCTGGACAGGGTTTCTGTTGCCTCCTGAGCCAGGTGGGTATTTTCTTTGAACATAATGTTACCTGGTGGGAGTGCAGGAGTGCTCTCCCTTGTCTCATCCCATCTCAACTCATCTCTTCTTGTTGTACTTAATCTCATCTGCCACCTCTGCCAGCACTGGGCAGGGGAGCAGGTCAGACCTCTGGCTGCCTACCAGAGCTGCCTGTCACATCAGTGGATGCCGATGGGCCTTGACATTCCCAAGCTCTGGGAAGTCTGCCGTAGGACACCCAGGGACCTCCGGGGAGAACCTCCCACATGAGTATTTTGGTGGTGCTCCTCTATCTGGGTAGCAGGTTAACAGGAGCTTGAAACCTCTGCACTAATCACACTGTGGTGTTTGCACCTCTGTCTCTGCATTCCCATCGATCAGTCATATAAAAGTTAACGGGAAATAGATAAAGAAGGTCATAAACAGCAACAGAGTAGATTCAGTTTAAAACTCACTACAATATCCACAGAGACCTGAGAGTGGTTTTCACCCAGCCCTAGTGCACAAGGTTTTATTGCAGACAGATTCTGGCACCAAGGGCTGCTGCCGCCATATATTTTACAGGCACACAGCTCTTTCTAAGAATAGCTAACCAGTTATTAAACAAGTCCCGTACACCATCCCACTTCTTGTCAGGAAGCCACTAGAAAGGTACTTGCAGCATGTGACTAAAAACACCACCATAAAGCACTGGGCAACTCAGGAAACATCCGAGTCCTGTGCGGGTCCGACGAGGTCCGGCGGTGCCTCCGTGTGACAGCTGGCAGATCGCCCGGGGAAGCGTGCCTGGCCTGTCCATGGCGCCCTTCGGCCACCACAGGACGCCCCGATGGCGGTGGCTAGACAGCACGTTTCTTTTCCCTTTAAGAGAGTCGCCTGTTGAGATTTTCAAGTGATAGTCGGATTTCTCCAAAGATTTGCCCAGGGCTTTTCCAGCTCCTCCGAGTTCTCTCAGTGACTGGCGTTGATGGCATTTATAGACTTTTATCAAAGTTCTATTCTCCAGTGCTACAGTTTCAGGTTTTACTACTTCTGCACACAGAAATGCATGAATACGCTACTAATTTTACCCTGGACTACCTTTACTTTTTCACATTCTTATAGTTTTTCACTGTTATCACACTAGATGTCGAAGTAATTGCACAGAATTAAACACCAAATTTTGGTTTACTGGCTAGGTTAATTTGTTTAAATTTGTTTTCTTTTTTTTTTTTTTTTTCCCCTGAGAGAACTGTGAACATCATTTTATACAATCATCTCAATGGCCTCTCCATGACTCTTTCCCTCCTTCACAGAAATGTTAAATATTTTGTTTCCCGCTTGCACCTTCCCTTGGAAAACATCTTTAAATTAGGTTTTCTTGATTCCCATGCAGAGTCCTAGATGTTGGGATGGATTTTGTATCCTATTTTCCCATCAGTTCAGGAGCTGTAATCGTCTAAAATGCAGTAACTTCACTCTCTCAGATACTACCTTTAATCAACATGTTACTCTGATTCACTTTTATGCACTTGTTCCCTGTGTGGGCTCAGATCAATTTTTAGATTCTAATGACTGACACATTTTTAAAATACATTTCAGTTGCATGCTTACAATAGATCCCAGGTGCACATTTGCAAGTGCGGATGATTACAGCCCCAAACCCTTGCCATTTGCAATGCAAAGGCCAAGCAGTGGGTGGAAGTGCTCACAGCCGTGCTTGCTGATGGGAGCAAGGTGGAGACTCCATCACCCCTGCAGCAGCTCCTGGGGCAGCAGAGCTGCCTCCTTCCCCAGCACAGTGCCTGTGCTGCCTGCCCTGGGCTGACAGCAGAGACCAGCAGAGTCTCAAGTCTTCCTCCAGCCCAGCAGACGTACAGGTGCTTTCCAACAGCCCAGGGTTGAGCACATAGCTCTGACTTCACTAAATAACCCTGAGCAGAGCAGCAACGCTGCTTCCCATGGCTTGATAATAGAGTTTCTCAAGCTATCATGTTCCACTGCCCTCAGAGCGATTAGTACATCAACCTATTAATACTCTGTGTCCTTTCCCCAGCCCGGGGGGGCTGTGCTCTCTGTAATGGCCAACAAGAGGGATGAGAATGAGGGAGAATATTTATTCTGAGGGTGGCATGAGGAAACTGAGACTATACAGCCATCCACCTAACAAGAACCAGAAGCAGCATCCCTCCCCTGGCCTCATGCCAAGCTCAGTCTTGTCATCTCTGCTGTGACAAAACATAGGTGCTTACTACAAGAGCATTACAAAGCATTGCTAATGGAAGGAGATTTTGATCAGCAGGCCCTGGAGAAGGAGTTACACCCAACAGCGAGTCCTGGAGCTTGTTCACATTGCTCTTCATTGCTCTTATCAATCCAGCAAGCCCAAGCCTGTACGTGCTGACATACAGGCAGTTCCTTTTCTCCAGGAACCAACTTCCCACTCCATTTCAAATGTGTTTCAGCTCACGCACACATCCCTGAACCCTCCCCAGCTCCTGCATTCCCCCGGATTGCACTGACCCGGCTCTCTGAGACACTGGAGTTGCAGACCTTGAACGTGACACCAGGGTCAATGAGCTCTGCCAGGGATGGGGCAGGAGAACATTTAACACCACGCTCTGGAGGGCTGCAGTGCCTATGCCACACTACAGCAAGGCGAACCTCTTGACATTGAGTTTCCCAGTATCTTGAGAAGCAGACTCCCCCATACCCCACTCTGCTGACGGTCTCTCCCCATAAACTGAATCCCACCCGTCCCAGCTCATCTGGTTCGCCATGCAGAGGAATCACCAGCATTCTTCCTGCAGCACAAGATGCTCATTTGTGTACAGAGGCAATGAAAGAAACCTCCCTCTAAGAAGTGATGAGGAGCTTCATGTTTACTCTGCCCGGTATATGAGAGATTATGTCACTGGTCATGTTATTAAACACTGACAAATGTGACAAAACGTGGCATTAATCCTTGAAGCCTACTGAAACCAAATATTCTGTTCGATTTGGTAACAAGTACAGATAGAAACATGCTCTGTGGCCTCACTGTAGTCATATTAAATATTTAAAGATACTTACTAAATACACAAAGGATCGGAACTTCCAGCTGATCGTTGGAACATGCAGATTCTGGGGAAGAATATGGAAAGGCATGCAAGCCAGCAGCTCCGCCTGGGTGTGAACAACTGGAAGTTATCCTTCAGCTGGAAAGTAAGACAAATGAGACAGTATTAAAGCATCAGATAAGAAAAGATGTTCCCTTTATTAAAAAATAGCAGTACATTCTTTACATTTAGCATAAAATCTGCTGTAATTACCTAGCAGTTGGAAAGCAATTTGCAACAGGCTTTATTGTTCAGCATCTGTACCAAATTCTCAGGAAAACATCCACCAGGGAATAAAGTAAAATGAGATGTGCCACAGTAACTACAACATTTAAATGCTTGCACAATGGAAATTTCAGTGAGGCTTAAATGAGCTACAATGCAATTCTACTTTTGTGTTGCTGCTTTTGTTTTGCTACTTATAGGGCTCTGTTTTTGACTCCAGCTTCTTTTTCTCCTGTATACACACACCCACCAGGAATGCTACAATCCACATAAACTAGTAAGGTTATATTACAGAATAAAAAAAGTAATTGTCAAAAGAAAACCCAAGTCTATTGCAGCCACAGAACAAGAAACATTCTGGCAGGTACCACCACCAGGACTTCAGTATTTATCAGTGCATGCACCTTTTTGGTTTTAATCTGTACAATAAAGAGAAAAGGTAAAATACCTTGCAAGTTAACTAATGACTTGCAAATTCACCACAGCATCCCAGAGTAACTATTTCATCCAGTGGAGAAAACTGGAGCTCACACAAGGTGGTGTGGATGCTTAAAGGAAGCTACGTTTTACTCCTGCTTAGCCTGGTACAAATCCCGCCTAACTTCACCACAAGTGAGACAGTCAGTAGAACTGTGATGGAAATAAATAATTTCAAGTTGTACCAGTTTTAAAAAAAAAAAATAAAAAAAAGAGAGAGAGAAAAAAGAAAAAAAAGTAAGAGTTCTAGTTTTGCCTCTCCCCAAGGCAGGGAGCATACATGTGAGGCCATCCAGGAATTCTGTCTCAGGTATTGAAACCTGTGCCATGTGGGAAGGGAATACGAGCCTGATGCTCTCTAAATGGTTCCCAACTTCCCAGGGGACCTCACATGTCACTTAGTGACAACCATTAATTTATCGGATGCCTGTTTATTCCTTCTTTCTTTCTTTTCTCACTGATTAAATAACATTCCTTGTGATTTAATTTCAGACCATCAAATAAAATAGGAATGTATCTTTGCAAGGAAACGTAGCTTATGTTCCATTCCAGCCTGAAGCTAAACAGCATAAACAAATTCATCCCTTTCGGTAATGAGGACATGATTGCACGAGTGCTTGGAATTAAGGAATATTAACAAATTCCCTATATTTTTCTCCCATCCAGAATTATGTTTCAGAACTCTGCCTCGTGCTTTGCTACCCTACATTACCCTGTCCCATCAGGCTGTGTGCCCTCAAGCCTCCAAGCAGGTTATCAGTCTTACAAAATGCATAGGATTAAAAGCGCATGTCTTTAAGCTCTACAGGCTGAATTTCACTCAGCGTGATTGCATGGATACAAATGAGAACAGAGCTTGATTCTAGATGTTTACAGTACCATGCTATTTGCTTTAACATGCTGACTTCTGATGTAAGGCAAGTTCCACGCAGAGGAAGTTAATGTCTCTGTCCTCTTTCAGATCAGAGCAAAGCACACTCCAATGGGGAAATCAAAGTCTTATTATTAGGTAAAATAATTCCCTCATTCAAGAGAAAGAGGAAAAATTCAACTAATGCTCAAAGAAATGGGATGATCTGTGAGTGAAAGGAGGCAATGTAGATGTGATGACAGGAGGGATGTGACTGTGTGCTGTATGGGTTGGTAGGAAAGCCAGGAATAATAGAGAGCAAGGAGAATCAGACAGACATTTACAAAAATCCTAGACTTTATTCAATGAATTATTTAAAGTCTATTTCTGAACTGGCACAGGAGGTCACTTGATCTCCAGAAGGGAGCAATGGGAGCCCCATCACTTCTGCCATTCAAAACTCAAACGAACAAAGTGATAGGAAATCCACAGCACAGAACCACCATCCCATGGCTCCAGGGAGAGGACTATTTGACCTTAGTAGACTTCCCCTCTTTCTAGTATTTCTGTCTCGTTTGCAGCCCTGGGAGTTCACAGGCTGAACAAGCTTCACTGGGCAAATACTGACACTTCCATACATGTCAGTACGTCTGGACCAAAGCTGTGGTCAGCTTCTTCATGACTGATGGCTTAGGGGTGCCATCATGAACAAGTAGCATCAAGCTGGATGAGGCCTTTCAGACTAACCAAACAATAGCATTAAATCGTAACAACCTAGTCAGGAAAGACTCATTTTAGTAAGACAATACCGAAGAAGAAGGCTAGACGCCATCCAACAAAGCCTCTGAGCTGCTAAGCAGCCTCGGGAGCTTACCCCTGGACTAGTGCCCTGAAGCATATGAACATTGTGATGGCCAAACTTTGTCTTTATTACAGCCTTATCTAAGAGTTGGAAAAAAGGATAGAAATATGAGCTGAAAGTGATGAACTAAATCACATGAAGGCTAATTACTTTAATGACTTAGCCAAGGTCTCACACAGTATACCGCAGCAGTAACTTGGGAACACTAGTGTCCCAACCCAGTTCTACAGTTGTAAGATCATCCTTCCTACTTTGCTTCAGAGAGCACAGACAGATTAACGGTAGACAGATCTTCCCCCACACATGGCAAGAGCTTCTGCAGCCCTGACGTCTCCAGCAAGTGCCCTGTTCCCAGGACCTGAGGGAGCACAGTGCATTTGTAGAAAAAGGACAGTATACCTTAGGACCAAGGTTATTATCAACAGTCCAGTTTTCCAAGTCCACTGGGTGAGGAGAGGTTGAAATCACTCTTCATTCACCAAACAGTCCCTCTATTCCCTCACCGTGGAGGCGTTTACTCATTCTCTTTCTAGACTCTCTTTGGTTCCCTGTCCTACAAATATCCTTGACAACAAGCTCCGTGGTCAGAGAGGAATCTAAAAACGTACACTTGGTTTGCCTTGTTCAGCACACTCAGAGTGGCTGGGTTTTCCCATAAATAACCATACTGCTAAAGGTGAACAGGAACAACTTGTGATATGTAGACACAGACAGAAAGAATGAGTTCTGGGCAAAGTCGAGATACACAGCTTCTCTCACTCCTATTCAACTGCAGCAATTTCACATCTCTGGGAAGAAGGAAAAAAAGCTTCAAGCATGAGATTATTACATTTTGTACATTACACCCTAATAGAAGCTAAAAATAGACCCTGACGGTTGCTAAGTGCGTTTCAAATGGCTTTCCTTAGAGGTAAAAATGGGATTTTATTTGAAAAAGCAGAAGGTGGGATTTATAACATCTTGGGAAAGAGCTGAACAGAAAATCGCCAGTTGTCAGAATAGAGAAGCAGGGAGTTTGCTATTCCTTTTCTTCTCAAGAGAGAAGGCAAGGGGTGTTTACTGAAAGACTATTTAGGGCTTCCTAATGCACCACACGAAAAATACACATGCAAACTCATGGCACTTCTCACCCCTTCCTTTACACAAACCCAAAGGTTCTTACAGGTCCCACCACACCGCAGGGCACATCTACCCTGCTGCAGACAGCAAAGGAAAGTAAAAATACCTGTATTGGCTCCAGGTGGTTTCCCTTGGCTAGGGAAGCACAGAGCCCTGTGCGAGCCAATCTCCCTGCTTCACAGGGTACGCCTAGCACGGGGTTTGGGACCATGGGACAGGAAAACCTTCAGCTTTAGCCTGATAATCGGGGTTAGAGCTCAGGTGAGTCTGAACCCAGTGCTCCCCCGCCAGGTAATCGTCACCACACCAAGCACTGAGGATGTTAACAGCTTTCAAGCTTCCACACAGACTAACTCCACTCCGTAACTGCTTTCTGTTTAACCATTTGGCACGACAAGCTTCATGTAGAAGGGCATGTGTAAAATAAAGCCGTGCATGCCATTGCAGTTAGGGCAGTGTGTTAAGGGTGAAGCCTGTTTGCCTTTCTTTGTAGGTCTGAAATACTGAAGTGGAGGGACTGACTGCCATTCTCACTAAAAGCACTGTGGTTATCATTTTGTAATTAAGAAAATGAACTGTTTTAATAAAGATTAAGAGTTGTAATTGAAAGACACCTTATGTCAGAACAATTTTTGAGACACACTCCAGGTATTAGGAGAGCCATTTCCTGGAGTAGCAACTGCTGTAGGACTAGGCAACTTGTTAACATACCTACTTGGCAGAAAACAGCCTCGGGATAATTAGAATTACGGGCACGCAAATAGCATGACTACGCTGTTCGAAATGTTTAGATGCTGTTAAAGCTTATGCAGAAACAGTCACAGAGAGAGATGAGGTTGGGAAGGACAATAACCAGAAGCTCAAGTATCTGAGGCACACTCTGAAGCATCAGACTTTCTGTGCGACCTCGCAGCTCTCCAGAAATGAGAATCACTGGGGGGGGGGGGGGGGGGGGGGGGGCATTAAAATGTTAGAAGAGTAAGATAATGGTTCAAAGAGAACAGGTGTTATATTAATGGATACTTATGCATTGCTGTAGAAGCACATATACTGAAGGAAAAAAAAAAAAACCAAAGAAGAGAAACGTCATTTATTTTCTTGTATAACTTTTTCATCACAAACTCACTGTGTCCTTATCAAGGCAGCACATTAAAAAAGAAAAAGCATTATCAGAGCTGAGAAAGAAAAGCTGGTTTTAGTCAATTCTGTTAAGGGAGACAAACTTAGATACATTTTTTACATGCATTGTCAAACCAAAGATCTGGGCTGTATGCGTCTGTGGACAGTAATTGTGTCAAAATAGATAAGTGTCCTAGACTCACTCTGAACACTCAGCGTGGTTTCTCTGTCCCACCTTTCAAATGACGTCGATTTGAGAGGTGTTGATATTCAGAGGCATCTGTGGTTAATTAGAGAATATTGCTCCGGTTCTGCGTTTTATAGGAAACCAATGCATATGTAAATGCACAGCATGAAATTTAGGGAGGTAGCTGGGTACGCAGACAAACGGCGACTGCCTGGCCAGGTACTGGTTCTTCATTAGCTATGGTCGTTGTAACAATTAGAGACGGCCTTGGGGAGCGCATGGGAGAGGCTGACAGGTTTTCTTCTGTTCAGGAACTTGCCCTGTGCCCAACATCAGAGTCAAATAGAATATTTCAGTTCCCAACACACCCACTGCGACTTCATTGAATCACCCTCCTTTTGGATTCATAATACAATGGAAAAAGATAGAGAAAAATCTATTTCAACAAAATGAATTTGCCTCTAAAACTTCCATTATCAGATCAAGTTTATAAAAGAAAAGCAGGCAATTAAACCCAACTGAATGTTTCACAAACAAAATCATTGAGGTTAAGAATCTACATTAATATGACAAAAGCCAGGAAATTACAAACTTCTGACTGACAATTTATCCCCAACCACCTCTATACAAAGAACTCGGAACATTATTAATGACCCACTTTGTCAGCAACTTCCTTAACTTTAACACAGTTTTCTCCTTTTACTGTAGAATTTGGGACATCTTTTATCAAGTACTAGATAAGTCTTAATCATGATGAAGGTTATAGAGTTTATAGGGAAAGTAACAATGTTTTTCCGATGCACTGGTTAATAACCTGCTGACAGGTCTTTCTCAACCGTACTCCAAAGGCACAAAGAAAACCTCATTACAGCAAAGCCCAGGTAGCTTGAGGAATGCCTGCTTTTATTTGTGTATTTATTTTAAATCAAAAACATTGCTACTTTTCTCTCCTGACAGAATTCTACATTTCCTATGCAAGTCAGTGTATGATAAAATAGCAGAATATTCACCAGTGTCAAACAGAGGATTTTAGCAATAAGCTTCAGTGCAATGTGAAATATTGTAACAATTATTCCTTGTGATCAGGATGTTAATCTTCCTTTTTCAAATAAAATCCAAGGTTATCAGTATGATCTAGCAGTTTCTCAAAAATTTCAAAACAGTATTTCAAATTATAAAATTCCTATTTTGTGAGTCCTTGGGTTCACTGTGATCAAAAGTCATTGACTTAATTTAACTCAGAGCCTCCCATTTCCACCCTGTGCAGCTCTTTGACTCAACAAAATCTAAATTTGTGGTTGTTTAAAGATAACCTAAATAATATACATACTTGTGTGCATACAAATACACACATGCTTACATATATATGTGTCATTTAAAAATGTAATGGAAAACATTCCCAGCTCTAGTTACCTACGCTGGAGATACACGAGAGACAACTGAAAGCCTCAGGAGTACGCCCAAAGCAGTAAGAAAAGTGAAAATGTGTAAAACAGACCAACGGCCAGAAACAAGTACAGATGAAGAATACTTTTACTGATAATGCCCTGTGTGTCTGGATTTAAGAGTCTGGATAATTTGATTCATTATTAACATGCTAATGTAAATGTCATCAAATCTCACGACTCGAGTGTCCAGGGATCACCACAGGGAAATAAATAATGAAATGTTCAATTTTTCCCGAACTCTCAAGTCCCGGTTCTGCCGAAGGCAGCGCCTATCAGGTGGGATGGACACGAGGTTGTTTCTGCCACCGCCCAAGGTGCGACAGAAAAACAGAGAGAGAAAGCAAACGTATGCAGCACTGGTTTTCCATACTGCAAACATTCTCCAAGCCTGTGCAGAGGACATAAGACAGAAAATAACAGCAGTGTCATCAGACCCTAGACCCGCCCTGTGGTGTGCATCACATCACATCACATCACATCACATCACATCACATCACATCACATCACATCACATCACATCACATCACATCACATCACTCATCCCCCTTCATAAGCATGACAAGTCAATTCTCATGCACCAGCACTGGTGTTTCCCCACCTCTGCCAGGGATGGTCTACCTGGTACAACCTACACCGACTTCATGTCATTAATGCGTTTCAGCTGCTACAAAAACCCTGGCTAAATATTTGGTTTCTGGAGCCTTTCGTGACCCGTTTCGCCCACTTCAAATGTTTTGGCACAGAAATAGCATCAAAGAGCTAAATAGAACTTGTTACTCATAACGTCCCTTTAATCTTATAAACAGCATTCAGCAGATACAGATCTCAGCAGGGCCATAAAATTAACGTTCAGGGCCCAGCTCGCAAGGAGAACGATGCTGGGTGAGCAACTCCGCATAGCAAAGCATATTTCTCAAGGTGACATGACCCCACAGAAATATTTGTCAGTGCACGCTGCACATATTGAGAGCTGGAGAGTCATCCTAAGCACATAAATAGCATTCAGTGCAGAAAAGGCAAGAAAAATTACTTACGGCATAACTGTGGAGATGTTTTTCTCTGAACTTACAGAGCATTGCCAGACACTGGTGACTGTGGCACAGTGTGGGGCCACGGAGGACTCGTGTGACGGTCCAGAACCAACACGACTTGTTTTGTGTATTGTATTTTGGTATGACAGAGCACAAGGTCTGTCCTCATTGCACAGACAACAAATTTGGGAAGGAGGGGAACTGAAGAAAACCCAAGAGAGAATTTCACATCTCTTAGCAAATCCCTGCATAAAGCGGCAAGATCCAGATTCCTATTTCTTTGTCCATCACATTAGCAATTTGCAGTGCTTGCCAGGCAAGGGAGAAAATCAGCTGGAAGCATATGAGATTTCATCAGCTCTCACAGTCCCGAAGTTGGCCAGTGACCCCCACTCCAGAGGCAAATTGAAACCTCTCCCGCATGCTGGGGCCAGCGCGGGTGGGATCAGGCAACTTGCCCTTTGCTGGGCTGGTGCAGACAAAGCACCGGGCAAGGAGTGGGAAGCAGAGACTCGACTCCCAGCCCTTGCACAGGACACCAGTGTGTTTTTATGTATTCCCCTCCAACCAGCAGCTTTCTCAGCCATATGATGCTGATAACAGCCAGCATTTCCTCACCTCAGACAGGGACTATGAGACTAATGTGACTAATGTCTGAAAACAGCTTTGAGGCAGCTGGATGGGAGCGCTGGCATTATGATTAATTCCATAGACTCATGTGGATTATAATATGCATGAAACCAAACCACTGCACAGAGGACATATGATATTATATTGCTGTTGTCTTTGTGGGCTTTTAGCCTTTCAGCATCAACTCATAACCAGCAAGAGAGGGCTACATATCACTTGTCTAGGACACTCAACAGCTCTTCATGTCTTCCTAGAGAAGGGGACATAACAAGAGCTAATGGCAAACACCAGGGGAGCCAACAGTACAAGTCACTACAAAGCCTGACCAAGGCAAAAGCCTGAATCACATTAAGAGTTCAAAGACAGTGATGAAACCAGCACGGCACCCATCAGGGTCAACACTGGGGCCGTGACAGCTTTCACAGGGAAATAACTCTTCTTGCTGGGATAAGAAGCGTGCCACAAGCGAGAAGACCTCCCCACATGCCCGGGCTTGCCGGCACTCTGCCCTGTTCCAGCTCCTGCTCCCGGGGCCAGGAGGCTCCCGTCGGCTGCTGCCAGGCTGCTCACAGGGGTCGAGCGGGAGCCCTTCCCTCCCCGAGCCAACACTCCTGCTCGGACAACCTCTCGCGTCTCCCAGCTACAGCCAGGCCAAATGGCATCCTACAGGCAGGAAGGGCAACCAACTCCATCCTATCAATATAAAGGGAGCCGGTGCCAGTGAACACAGGAAAGTCTCTTCTGCTCTGCCCTTTGGCAGAGGAGAGGATATGGATTTGCCCAAGGTCACGCAACAAGTGACTGGAGCTTCAAATAAAATGCAAGAAACACGGGTACCAATCTCACTTCCCAGCCACCATCAGGGCCACCTCTTGCAAGAAGCACTTGAGGGCATCGTGGCACATCAAAGCAGCATCACAACACACATTGTGTCTCAGTTAATGCAGTCTTTGGCAAAAATGATATTAGGACGGCTGTTTCAGTGAGAGAGGGATCTCCAGTACTTGTGAAACTGTTCCTTGAAAATAGTACGTTATACTAAGCTGTCAGCTCTCCTTCATCCCTGAGCAAAACACATTTCTTTTCCTCACATCTAGCACTCTTCACGGAAGGATGCGATAAGTGCAGACTTTCACTTAGAAGATTGGGGTTTTTTTTTAATTAAAAGAAGAATGTTATGTGAGATTATTTTTATATGCAATCCGCAGATTAGATCTCTGGCTGAGAAACGGTTTGTCTACAACCACCCCTGTGGTCACAGGCACTGCTGCCTATGCGTGTGCCCTTCACGGCAAAATCAAATTGCAACGATCATAAAGATTAGAAGATTATGAACACAGACAAAAGACAGTGTCTACAACATCCACCAGTAATCCCACACTCCTGCCTGGCTATAGCTCAGTGAAATGTAGCCAGAACACACATTCTCGTCAGAATTCCTTCCTTCCCGGGAAGGACAGTGATACAGTACACCTCGCAAGGGAGGTGCAACAGAGCTTTAAATAACCACTTACAAACTTCCCTTGCAAAGAAAATTACAAGTCAGTTAATGCCAAGAAATCCCAGGCTAAGATTGATAAAATAGGACTGCCTTCTGCATTTGTGCAAAAGGAGTTAGGGAGGCACGTGGAAGTTTTTGGCACAGCAGCCAGAAGGAGAGGGAATTCTCACTTCTGCTTTTACTGAGAACGTCTGTTTCAAAAGAAAGAGCTGTGGTTCGGTTCTAGTATAAGACAGCCATGATTTGATTAGGGTCAAAGGAGTTGCATCCATTTGCAAGGGGGGAAATTTAGCACAGGAACTTTATATCTAAAGACTTCACCTGAAGTCCTGCGTGGAGCATATTTTCCTGCTGGGTTACAGCAGAGCTGGAGTCAGCAGGACGTCAGGGTTCAAATCAGGTATCCGCAGACTGGTGAGACGTTTCACCTCTCTTTGGCCAGTTAATTTAAAACAGGATTAATAATTCCTACATGATTAGGATTTTATGAAGCTTAATTAATTAAAGGTCATAAAACGCAATGAGACCCGCATATGACAGATACCAGATAAATCCAGACTATTAGTATGTAAGTCACGCTGTGTTTGAGTCCTATAAGCAGCTCTGTGGAACGACTGCAAACTGAGCCACAATGCGCTCCCCCTCGCCTCCCCTGCCCCAGGGCTGCAACGGGGCGCTCGGCTGGGGCTCAGCCAGGAGCAGAGAAACCCCAGAAAATCTAGAGGGGAGAAAAGAAAACCCACAACGGCAGAAGGGAGGATTCACAATGGGCATGGGTGCAGAACACCTGGTGACCAGACTGACTCCCGAGGATTCAGCCGGCACCACGCCACTATGATTCGTACAAGCACGCTAAGCGCGGGGTCTGTCCACGTGGGTGTGTGCGAGTGTTCGGGCACAGAGAGCCGTGCACATCCAGGCCCGGGCGTGCACGTGTCTCATTCAATTCAAATGAGCTCACTGTTCTCCAGGACCTTTAATTACTGAAAATGCAACAAATCCCCTTAAACATGCCAAATTGGGGTGGGCAGAAGGGGCTGTTCAGGATTGAAGTAGGATAGAGAGAATAAAATGCAAATCTCCCTGCAGTTTATACTTATGACTAATACCTATCACAACAGATTCATTTGGAAACATGCTTGTGACGTTAAACTTGTCAATCCTCCCCACCTCTCCAAGCCTCTGCTCTGTGACATGCCTGTGCCAGCTTCTCCAGGCCTGCACAACAGTTGCTCAGAAAATGTCGCATCTCTCCAGCTTTGGATCCTGCTGCTAGGAGTCAACGCTTGAGAAGCGGCACTTGCAGCCAGAGACCAAAGTTTTCAGTGTATGAGTTGATGGCGTCCTGAGAAACAAACATCCAAGCCATGCAAGGGTTTTATAAATAAGCATGAGGCATCATCCTTAATCTGCAAAGCTGCATTCAGCGATCCCGAGCTAACCACGTAGGCAGTCTGCAGCTGCTGCTCGTCGCAGAGGCAGGGCTGGGGCTGGGTCAGCCACCCCGCTCACTCCGGAGCCGTTTCGGTGGCTCTCTGCGGCTCCCCTCAGAGCTCCCACCACCACGGCTGTGTGACATGGAGTGTGCCACGGGGGTGGCAGGGAGGGGACTGGTGCTGCACGACGCACTGGATGTCCAGCAGCACCCCGGCATTTAGCCAGTCACCCGGCAGGGAAGGAACATGTGCAAACGCCTCCAACAGGGCCAAAGCTAGAGAAAAAACTGTCTGAAACTGGTCTGAACTGGTGGGGCACCTAACGGGATGACGATGACATGCGTGGCCATGGCACTGAGCTGAACAATCCCAGACCGCAAGAGCATGTGGAAGCACAAAGGGAAGAAACAACCTGAAGGAGAAGGGAGATTATTCACAGAGGGAAAGGCTAAAGCTGCAATCCAAAAGCAGAGATATTAGCGTATGAGTAGATCATTTGCAGTTCTTAAAGAATGAGACAAGCAAGCTAAAAAAAGAAAATGCTATACAAGGAGCTGAGCAACCTCAGCATAGGCATAAACTGCCCTCGCTAATTGCACATTTGGTTAAGCCTTTAGGAAATCCTGCATCCTCCTCTGGACGTCAAACACTGGGAGGCAGGTTATAGTAGCTTGGCCAGGGCTATTCAAGATACCTGAGTTAAATTAAGCTCCTTTTAGCGGGGGCAAGTCCCAACCACCTCAAAAAAGACTCTGCCCTGAACCAGCTGCCAGAAGACCCATCTCCCACCTTGGGATGTGGACTGTTAATGCCTCTCCTGGGGTCATGGAAGCTGGTGGAAGCATCTGAGAAAGACAGCAGAGCCAGGGGGTGGCAATCTGTCCTTCCTTCTCTAAGGAACTAGCCCACAGTTTCCAGCAGCTACTAAATGATTTGAGACCTGCAAGCCTATGGATTTTTCACTGGTAATTAGAATCCTAGATCCAGTATTTAACAGTACCAGCCATCCTGGATGTGCCATGGATACATGACAGCACGAGGCCCTGCTCTGCCTCCATCTCCACAGAGGAGTTCTGGCTCTGGCTTTTGAGCACTAGGCTCTGCCTGTATCCTATTTAAAGGAGTTTGTTGGTTGGGAAAGGCTCCAAACCTCTTAACAGACCACTTCTGTCTCAGTGAAGTTATCAGGAAGGATAACAGTGCAATTTATAACTCTAAAAAAAACTGGCCTGCATTTGAATAAAGCCATGACAAATCCATATACGTCTGGATTCACTCTGCGTGGCCAGGTAGCGATGGTCACTTAGGCATCCTGCTTCACTAAGAACCCCGTACAAAAACCCTTATGTACTGCGAATCTATATAAATACATTAGACAGAGAATGAAAACTGCATTGAGATTAGATTTCCATCTCTTAACATCTACATACATGACAGATGGGATTAGTAAATGAACAGACCACTGAAGGAAGGAGGGAGGATTAACAATGGAAAATAAAAAAGGTCGATAATCAGTGGCAGCTCTTTGGAAAAGAGACTTAGGACAAATGGCACAAGCGGCTTCAATTTATTTACTTTGGCAAATGAGAGATGCAGAATATGAAATGAAAGAACAATCTTCCTTTAATCTGCAGGGAAAGCGGGGCTGGGTACAGCCCACACAGGACATCATAGCCACTAACGAGGAGAGAGTTCTCTGGGAACATGCACTGACAACTCTAATCATCCCGTGGTCTGGGAAGCTTAGAATCCAATTTCAGCTCCAGCTATTATTGCAGAAGTTTTAATCCCCATTCTTATGCAAACAATTTGAGGGAATGATGGATAGATAAATAAACGAACAAATGAATAAAAATCAGGCTCACACACTGACGCAAAGGAACTATTTCTCATTGAGATGAGCATCACATGCTGGTGTGAGCTTGTGAATGACAGTCAGTATGAAGATGAACATGACAGGCGGAGGTTATCCTCCTGCTTATGCTGGCTTTAGATCAACTCCAAATTTTATATTCCAGACACAGCAACAAGGAAGCAGTGACTGCTGTAACAGCGAGCACAAATGCAAAGAGAGAGCCCTGTTCTTCATTTATGTCCAGACAAAGAAGATCTGACCTATGAAGTCAAAATTTATGAGTGACATAAATAACCAGGTGGTGTGTGATTCTACTAGACCCAGGCAATGTCATATAAAACCACACTCGCTCTACAAAAGTCCACCCAAACAGCTGTCTGGGCTCCAGCACTGACCTACAACAGATGTTTATAGTTTTGGGGGTTTTTTTTAATACACATTTATAAGTTTGTGGATCCTCAACTCCTACAGCAAAAGGGTCCAGAGTATTTTTTTGCACTGTGTAACAGAGTACTTTCCATTGCTTTAAGTTTGAGAGTGCCTGCGTCAGGAGGTTGCTTCAGTGAAGCACAAGCGGTTTGGATTCACACTGGTCACAATACTTCTTGGGTGAGAAGATTTTGAGATTGGGGAGGAGATTCCCACCGCGCCTCCTGCACTGGAAGTACTGTCTGAGAAGGACAGGGAGGCAGAAGTCCACCTCTGCTCCAAAGCCACTGCGAGAGGGACTGAACTCCAATGTCCATATTCAGTTTCCCATCTCCTAAACTTGGGCTTTACACATCTAGCTGCCCTCTTGTTCCTCAGTTATAGTTTCATCAGAAAAAAAGTAATTGGCACCATTCCACTTTCACCAAAACATCATGTTTTTTCTTTTCCAAAGAAGAATGAAACTGTACTGTTCCCCTCTGTCCAGTGCCGCACTTTGTACTAAACCGACTCAAAGAGATTCTGCCCTCGGGCTCCTGAAAACACACAACATCTTTCATTTGGAGAGAGAGCGAGACCAGTGCCTTCGCTCCCTCAGAGCCAAGACGAGAAACAACCAAGAAAAAGAAGTGCTGGAAGACCTGGCTAACATTTTTCAAAGCTCTTGCATTTTATTGTTTTCAAATGTTGATGCAGAAGAAGAGACATACATAAGTCAAAAAATGTACAATCTGTGTTTCAATCAGCTTGACTGGATTTTCATAATTTGAATTTTAATGATTCAGAATAAAACACACTTTCATCAAAACATCACTGGTTCAATACAGTGCAGGAAGCTTAGAAGAAGAAAAACCCCTAACCATCAGCAGGGCTTCTTTGCTTGTGGTATATCCGCTGGATATATTAATCCAAATTCTGTTGGAAGGAGATCCATTTTTACCACTTCCCCCCTCTCCCAACATACCCATTAACTGGTCTCTTTCGTAACAACCCCTCACCCCAAACTGCCACAAAATTGATAGAATAGAAATTGCCTTCTGTGACAGCAGCTAGAACCAAGGCAGAGATTGGGGGGGGTGGGGGGGGTGGGGGGCTTGTTTTGGACAGCCACCTGGAAGGTGCTCCCAGGCTGTAAGACTGTACCTTTCACTTAGACTAGAGCTTTTCACTAGCACCAGAAGGAAGTTAAAGATTAGTTTATGCAATCAGCTTTTAGTCCATTTACAACTTTCTGCATTAATATTAAGATATACACTCTCACTTTTGTCCAGACTGTAAAAAACACATGAATTAAAGATATTTGAGAGTTATTTAAGACTTGCGCCCTCTGAACAGCTCCCTCAGAAGGTGAGCCATCAGGTCTTGGCCTCCCATTTGGATCTGACTCTAAAACACATTTGCTGCTTGTTAGCAGATTAACAGATGAGACAGAGGGGAGTTAAACATAGCCAAGGTGTGAAAAGTAATTATAGGCTGCTGCATCAGGCTGGGAATAAGAAAAGCCAGTGTTAAGTGCCTGCTCTAAGAGGTGATATCTATCTTTACTGGAAAAAGAAGAAGGCATAGCTGAACCTGTTTGTATCTTATGTAGTCGGCCTGAATCTCATTCTGTATCTCCAGATGAACATTGTTCAGACTGACTGCACTTAGATAAACTTTACTCTTCTCAAAGTAACAAACCAATAATGATTTCAAGGGACAACGAACTTTCATCGAGAAAATGGTGGGGGGGTTGGATTTTTTTGTTTGTTTGTTTGTTTGTTTTCAAATCAATGAAGAGACACACGTGGTTGCTCTGCTTGGAAAAGACCAATAGTCTCCCAAATTTGTGCAAATGAAAGTCAGCCAGTCTGGTGTGTCTGACTTGAGAAATAACAAAAACCTCCAATTTACAATCCAAAGAGAAATGAAGCTCCCCCGCTCTCCAAAATAAGCGATATGAAACAAAGACCATATTAAACTGAAGCTCTGAAACTTTAGAACAGATCTTAGCGAGAGCCGAGAGCACTGCCCATTACTGGTGCACACTCAGGAACAGGCCAGCAGGATTTTATTGGCAATCATGAAAAGAGCCATTTGTGGGAAACTGGCTCAGACTACCCTTAAGCCATCTTTTAATCAAAACTGTCTTACTGTTGTTCCTTGCTTCTAGTACTGTATTCACCTGTTGCCTTTTGCCTTGTACTGTGATTGTAAACTCTTTGAGGCAGCGTGTATAGCTTTGTTATGAATGAAATCCAGGTGTCATCAAAGTCAGGGGTGATTTGTCACATCAGCAGAGGCAGCTTTTCATCACATGTGATTTTGTGCAGTGTCCATCATGCCAGAGCCAGGGCATCCAAGACTGCTCTCACAAACAACAGTGAATGATGTAACGTTATGTGCCCTACTAGCTGTTATTATTTGGCTACATTATTTACTGATTGGGTCAAAACTTTGTTGTTATGAACCTTATGCATCTTGATGCAAATTCACATCAAGAATGTGAGTGAGACTGTAATATAATCTGAGAAAGTAATATTTTACACCAATTTTTCATCTATTTTAAACGTATATAACTGCACAAGTTGCAGGGCAATGGAGTATCATTCCCTCTGGGGCTGTATTTCTTTAAGCCACTCCTCTGGTTCCTCAGAGGAAAAGCTCTAATGTGGGAATTGCATAGCAAAGGTGATCATAAACAGAAGAAAATAACATTTTTTTTCTTTCTTTTTCTTTTAATCACCCAAACTTCACCAGCATTCCAATGACTAGATAAACATTTCTGCAGTGTAAGTGAAGTAGTTTAGCACTAGTAATTTCATCAGTCAGAGGTTATGACTTATGCATTTTTTGAGTTCATGACTTATTCTTTATGCATGCACAAGAGCTAACTGCATCCAAGAGAGTTCTGTGCCTGTTGGTCTGGAGGTGTATTGCCATATGTTTGGTGTATACTTAATTAACACAGTGCAGCTGCACTGCTTTCCATCTGTATTATAGATTAGATTTCTATTACACATCTAGGCAGGAGTCCCACGATTCATATTTATTAAAATAATTACCCCAAGATTTAGATGGTTGGAAGTACTCAGTCAAGCAGCCCAACACTACTTTGCACAAGGAATATTATTCAGCTGTGAAGCAAAACTGAATAGCATGAGTACTTAAGTGGTTGACATGCATGCAGTCAGAACACCAGGCTTGCAGACAGAGGTTAAAACAGAGCCTGCTGAGCATTTTTTCCAGGTACTGGTTCTTAAGATATGAAAATTACCAAAGTGTGACTTGCTAGTGTATTCATATTCAGCATCAGATTCAGATCATTTTTTAGCCTCCTGCAATCTTTTTCTCTAGGCACTAGAAATTTAATTTTAAAATTCGATTTGTACAATGCGCTCATTGGTCTTTAGTATCTGTTTATGGAGCACCTGTGGCTCAAAATGCATATGCCTGTGCAAATTGGTACAGGTGCAGCAGCTTGAGTAAGGGTGCAAACTGCACACATGCATTTCAGTCAAGTGTATCTCCAGTAACACTTTTCCTGCCGTACAAAACCAGCTTGCATACAAGTACACTGAGGCCACAAGAACAGAACAAATCCAAAATGCAAACACATGAATTAAATGTGACCTAACTACAATGTTTAGATCCAGGATCTAATTCCAACCTCAAATACATTTCAAGAGTCTGGAATACTAGGACCCAGAGCTGTGGTTTGGGTTTGATAAGAAGGGGACATTCATTTAGCATTTTATGTGAATGTTATTGTCTTATCCAACTCTGAACCAAGGAAGTAATCTAACTAATTAAAGCCCAAATCTATGCAATTATAGACAGCAACGCATGGCTGAGAAATAATCAAATTTACTTTTCTTATCCATTCATAAAGTCATCGATATAATTTTGTAAGCTGGTTAAGACCTGCACGTAGGAAAGCTAAAATTTCCAATTACCTAGAGAGTCCAAAGGGCACAGCACAGCAGCTGAAGCTGTTCTCACGCTACACTTCATTTATATACTGCATGTCTCAAAATGGTGTTTCTGATCCCATGCCAGGCAATGGCTAGTGCCTGCTAGAAGCAGAACTGAGATTGACAATCACTTTGGATAGGCTGATGAATAGATATCAGCTGGCAACTGGCACCTGACAGATAGTTTGGCAAAAGGCACTGATGTGAAAGACCTTGTGAGTTGAGTTTCCCAATGAAGTTGATCGGTATGTAGTTACTCTTTCAAGTAAGCCGCATTTTTAGGTCTCTTAATTTGGGGGTCCAAAAAGTACTCTGTACTTGCTCAGTGTAGTTTTTGTACACAGAAAAGGTAAATCATAAAACAATCCATGTGTGAAAAGCTGTGTATATATAGAAAAGGAGCAGTTTCACGTGTGTCCTCGGCTGGGTCCAGCAGCAAGGCAAGCTGGTGGAGCCTGAGCTGGAGGTCTGGCCAGGTATTGCCATAATGAGTAGAATAAGAGAGCTGGGGATAAGGGGGTAAGGTACTAGGCATTTTAATGGCATGATTTATGGTATCTGCTGTAAAATGCAGGTTTTCTGCTATTAGCCAGTGTATTGTTTCCCCAGCAAAGAACAGGCAGCAGAAAATGACTGTTTCCAGTTTTCTTGTGCACCATGCTAGATGCCACTGCACTGAGAAAAAAAATGCCAAGATTTTGAGGTCTCCAAATGTTACAGCAGGCCCCGAAAGGGGATGGTGTTGGCACGTCTAGAGAGCATTCAAACCAGATCAATAACATTCAGATCTTCCAGTGCCATTCCTGTGGTCAGAACAGATAAACAAGCTGCTTGGCTTGATGCTTCTTGTGCCACTGTACCAGCCTGGGAAACGCAGGGTCCAGTTCTGGGGGACTAGCTAAAGCGCAGGTGTTGTGGCATTCCTTTGTTTTTTTGTTTAAAGCAACAACAGTGATTTGGGGAGAAGCAAACTCATATACTACTTGAGTGCCAGATGCTATTTTGGAACAAAAGTTAACAGGGCTGTAAATCTAGGAGGTGGGGGAATTATTGGGTCACTTTGAATCGGCTGCTTCCACAGCCCTTCTGTTAGGCTTATTAGCATAGAAATTTCTAACTTTCCAGCTGAAGAATTTTGGCTGTTTTATGTTTAGATTTGAATTATAATAGACTTGCTATAACTGGAGGGCAGAGATAGGGAGAGGCACAGGAAATATGCTTAAACAGCTTGTTGCTTTTTTTTTCTTAGGGATTTTTGCCCCCTTTAAAGAGACTGTTGTTTGGAAACAGCAAGAGCAACAACACTATTAGTAAATATTAAATAGAAATTCCAGGGGAGGATGCAAGAGAAGGAACATGGCAGATTTTGCTTGAGAAGTTAAATGCAGTTTCATTGATCCATCTAGCAGCCACAGCTCAGAGGCCGCTTTGTGCATTTGAGCTTTACAAAAATCTCCAAATCCTCGGGAGCAGGCTTAAGGAACTTTATCCATGTGTCAAATCCCCACACTGAAGCAACCTCAGCTGCAACAAAGCTATCCTGAACAGCATGGAGGTGGTTACTGTCACCCCAGAGGGGAAAAATAGACTCTCTAAGAATAACTTTAAAGTCTTCCTCTTGCTTTGCGTGCCCTCCTCTGCTCTCTGTAATGACATCAGCCATAGCCAGCATCAGAAACATCACAACCGTTGGCTACACGACCAACTACTGCTCTCTAGCCAAGCCCAGCGGTGGTACGGCAAAGGATCCGCTGGGACGATCCAAACCAGCACGCTCCTCAGTCACGGGCAGAGGCACACAAACCCAAATCAAGCACTGAAAATGAGAGCCCTCTCCAGGAGACCATCACACACATGCCAGCAGCCAGAGTGTTTCTAAGCTCCTTGTCGCTAAGTCTCCTGGTCCTTTGAAGTAACTGTTTGGGTTTGTTTTTTTTTATTTTCACCAAAGGCCACATACTTCAGCGTATGTCAGCGGCAGATCAGTAGAGGACTAGAAGCATGGTGTACCAGAGCAACTCAAGTAATTTAAAGTGCAAAGCTAAAACCTCCCCTTTGGTGCAAGCCTCTACTCTCAGGTGTCCTACAGACAAGCAACTAGAATAGATTGTTTTACACCTGCCTTTCCCCCCTTAACTTTCCCTTTTAATTAACATTACAATCTTCAACCAAAGTAGTGCTTGAGATGATGTGCATTAACAGAAGAGGCAGAATCACATCTCATAGTAGAAAGCCGTATTTTGCAAATGAACCTAATCCTTTTAAGACTTCCAGCACATGAACACACATTTTCTTGCTGGCTGCTGCTTTAGTTTTATACCTAAATTCTCAGGCAACTCAGAATCATGGTAGAAAATTTCATGCTGCACAAAGCTGCTTATCAGCATCAAAAGAAATGAATTCAGATGGTTAGGAGAGGAAGAAAAAAGATTTTTTAAATAACAACATTTATGTTGCACTACAAGAGCATACGAGGTGGGTTTGCTTTTCAACTTCAGGAGAAACTGTTCCCCCCTTTTCTTGTCACTTTGAAGTACATCTGACTCCCAAAAGCTGTATTAGAATAACTAGGCTGTTTGTACATAAAGAACTGATGGGAAAACTTTATAGCACTGTAATCACCACCTCTCCATCCTACAGTGTCCTCAGCAAAGGAACATTAATAAACATTAAAGAAGAGCGTAAGCTAGGCATCTTTCTAATTAAGAGTGGAACAGCCTGCCAGATGAGGTCAGTCCCCAGATGGGGTTGAAGGGCAGTGTAAGCATGAGAGAATAAATTCAACGTAAAGGTCATCTATATGGATTAAATGATCTGAGCAGTCATTTCCAGAGCCATCTTCTGCAATTAATATTTAATTAAAAATAGAAACATTATAAAGTTTAGCTTTTAACCAGCAAAATTATTTCATGTCCCATAAAACCTTTAAACACAAGATCATGCATTCTTTCTCTCTCCCTATACAAAATAGTCTTCTCTGGTTGTGAGTAGAGCTGAGCAACCCAAGAAAGGGCATTTCAAGGGCAGTCAGTCTTTGCACCTTAAAAAAAAACCCACCTGAAATCAGTTTCTAGTGACCAGAGATGGCATTTAAGAGCTGAGGGGTTTTTTTAATTCAGTTGAGAATTAAATGCAATTTCTAATCAAATATTCATCAAAATACATAATGAACTTAAAGAACCAGACTACCCCAGGGTCATCAGCAAGACCGTGTTTCAGAGTAGAAGGTGATGGACAAAAGGCACTTGAGGATGTTTCAGGTGCAATCTGCTGATCTCACGAAAGCGTTACCTTGCGCTAGACCCGGAGCGAGCTGTGGCTGCTGCCTCCCAGCACAGCGGAGCCGAGCAGAGCCTGGCCCGTGCGTCCTGACCCTGCTGCCCTCAGCTCCTCTCCTCCAGGGGACCTGTTAAGCTGTTCAGAACCAGCAGTTCCTAAAGAACTAATAGTAGCTTTTCACTTTGCATATCTCCCTGGACCTCTCCTAAAAGTGCCTCCAGCATTTGTTTAGTGTGATTTGAAATGTTCTGTCTCCTATGACTTTGCTGCCCAAGAACTAGGCCACCAAGCAAGTCACTAGAGGAATATTTGTTCTTCAGCACTCGAGTCCTTTGTAACCTACTTCCAAGTTTTAACCTACACCATCAGAAAGAAGTTGGGAAAGGAGGTTCAGACTCACCATATCAGTTCTTCTTTGGAAAATGCAAGAAAAATTCACTTTGCCTCTACAATGCGTGGGTCCTTTCACTGGTCTGAAGTTTGAGAAATTTAGGTCTGGTTCCCAGCTCTATCACCAATTTCCCATTTGACGTTCAGAAAGGTACACACTCTCCAAGCTTCAGTTCCCTGTGAGTGGAGATAATACTAACTTATTTTCATATGAGCTGGGGATATTTTTCACAGTGCTATGAAAATTAGAAGTAATCTAGTTCAAAGACTTGTTTTTGCTTCCCTCAAAGTCAACCATAAAATCCCCTTCACTTCAATAGTGCAGGATGAATGCTTTTTTCTTTAAGTGCTTGATAGAGCTTCCTCTCTTTATTCTTGGAACTTGGGGTCTTTCTCTGTTTATTTTTATTTATTACAGGGACAAAACATGAGATTTGTCATTGTTTTCAAGGGTACCAGAGATGTAAGTCAAAATCTCCATGTATCTGACTTCTTGAAGCTCTTATCCTTTCTCACTGGTGTGACCTTCTCCAGTCAGCCTTTCTGGTTTGCCCACTTCTTTGCTCAGGGAAATTTCTCGGGAGAGTCCGGGCCACTCTCTGCTGGTTACCTCCTCGCTTTGGAAAGCTGCTATTAAACCTATCTGAACTTGCAGGAGCAGCCTGGCTAATCCTCTGTGGAAGGAGGCAGAAACCTCAACACTCACAGGAGCATTCATCCATCAGGAAACAAGAACAGGCAAGGAAAGGCAATCAGCTTTTCCAAGATGCTAATAAGAAGGCACAATTAATCTCTCTACCTCTTACTCAACCCCTGCTGCATATATAAATTAAATTAGCAGCCATATATATACACACACATATATAAAATACCCTCTGATCTAAATGGCACTTCTAACTTGGAAATAAAAGGCAAGAGGTAAAACTGTTCAAGTTAAGCAAAAGACAAAACATGCAACATCATTCCTCACACGGCCCACGAGGCCCAGGTATTATTCGCATTAGGTTACATATGCATAAAAAAACCCCTTTGAAATATCAAATATTATTTGTTGCTAATTCTGGTTTGCAAACAACTGTCTAGGGTTTCTGTTAAAATATGTCAGAGCTGTTAAATGCCTGTATAAATAATAAATGGGAAGGGCATGTACTAAGACTAAGGTCTCTCTGCATCAAGACATAGACAGCACTATGTTTTATTAATAACAATTTGAAAACCACAATGAAGTAGGAAAATGGTTCCTCTGCCAGGATTTTAAATCCCTAGTTCACAACCAAGCACAGCCCAGAGGGTAACGGTTCTAACTTTATCATAAGGACTTTACCAGAACATTTGGACTTGTACATACAGATTTAAGAGTAGTAATCATCTTTGGTAGTGCATTCTTTCTCAGTTCCATGTATATATTGATTAATAGGCCTAGGAGTGCTGGTGAAGCCAACGTTGCTGGGTGTAGCAGAGCGATAGGTTACCCATAATCACTGTCTGTAACCACCTAGAACACCTCCTAGTGATGTGCCTTTCTAGACAAGAAAAACATTTTCTATAATACGCTATTACAGGTTACTAACCCCTTAAAAACAGGAAAAGGGAAAAATACTATTTTTAAAAAGCTTTTCCATGTCTAGCTTTTTTCCTTTGCATAGTCTTTCTGTTTGATCTCTGCATGACCTTTGGGTAGTTTTATACCTTGAAACCACTTTCACAGGATCCTTTTCTTTAGAGGACAGTGTAATCCCTACACGGAAAGCAGTATTATAACGATGCTGATAGCCACTCAGTTTTGCTGGGGTATTTGCCACCTTAACTAGGTTATTGGCCTGAGCAGGCACACCTGTTTCCAAGTTAACATTCTACACACAGTTAAATACTTCAGAACTGAGGAAGGGTTCTGCCTTTAAAATATAAACTATTTCATGATATCTTTGGGACAGCTGTAAAAATCTTCCTCCAATTTCTATCCATGGCTAATTGTGCTATGATTATGGAAAAATATTATGTCATGGATGTGCGTACACTGATTATTTCAGTAGAAATAGCCTTGTGCATTTCTAAAAAAAGTCTAAAACCCTTTAGGTACAATAGGCAGTGACAGATGGAGCCCAATTTACATAAAATCACACAAGCATCAAGTTCTGTTCAAGTAAGTCAAAGACTCAAAAACAGCAATACAAAATACTTTCAGCCTCAAGATGCGCGTGTATTACTGTTGCGAAATCTCTGGCGATGGATTCTGATTCTTTCTACTTTTGCACTTCAAAAATTACTTGTTGGTATACAGTTAGCATACAACTCTTTGCAGATGGCTTTGAAGAACAATCAAATTATTTAAAACAAGAACTAGAGCGTAATCAATTAAAAACCTAGGACTTGGGTATAATTTTTCACAACTCCAGAATTCAAAGATTCCCTTATGTTTAACAAATCTACAGCACAGCAGCTGAAAGAACAGACTTTATAGCTCCTTGATTTAAAGGATCCTTGTTCTTTGCTTTCACATAATCAGAGTTCCAGAAGGGTTTAGCTCCCACTTAGGTGCCCAGATAACGCCTAGATATCCAGAACACAGCCTGTATTGCGAGCATGCAACTGAAGAGTGGGTATCGCAGGCCGTGTTGCCTACACCCGTGTCCATGGCAGGCAAAGCTGTAAACAGCACAGTACTTAGGGAGAAAATCCTCGCTCTGATAGAGATGTTGTCCCCCCTAGCTGCTCACTTCTTCACCTATGACCGCCTCGGATGCAGTAACCTTTTCTATGCATGCACTTATTCATCCGGTGTTTTCTTTAATTCCTCTGAACTGTGCGTGTAACAGCTAATGGCTTCAGCGACAGCTAACAGTGCCACAGGTTTTCTTGAAAGAGGTGACACCATTTGTGTAAGCGTTCCTCTAAATTTTCACATCTCGTCTAACCCTTAGCACATGCTCTCCTTTTACTGATGCCCCAAGCAGAGACGCTCACGCTGCCTTGGGTGCTCGGCATCTCTCCTGCACAGCCAGTCGCATCCGCGTCCTGAGCGCCTGGTACCATAACAAAGAAACACAGCCCTTTGCGCTAAAGACACATAGCACGGTTTTATGTTTCAGTCACTCGCACGTCCAGAAACTTCAGTCAACATGCAGGCCAAGGGCAGGTTTCCTTTTAAAATATGAAGTTCAAAAACCTTTGTGAAGGTGTAGTATCTGCTAGGCATAGCGCTGTGTTCATTAGAGCATAGCTGCCTTCAAAGAGGAGAAGATGGAGATGACTCAATTTTATATAATTAGTATTTTAAATCTGGAGTTATTCAAGTTAATTTTATAGATGCCAAAGGAAAACAAATATCTGTGGGCACAGCTTACAATCAGAAAGTATTTTACCTGGAAATTAAACTGAAAAGAAAAGCAGCTTCTAAAACCACAGTTATATCATATTAAGCTAAATTCCTCTTCTAAAACCACAGTTATATCATATTAAGCTACAGTCCTCTTTGGGGCCAGCCTACAAGAGTTTTGAGGAGTGCCCTGCCATCCTGCATTGCACACACTGGAGTTATACCCCAGGAGTTCATCTTTTCATCCCACAATCAAAATGTTGGAAAGCCACAAGGAGAGAACTGCAGTGAGGTGAGCTCGAGTGCGTTCACAGCCAGGCTGAACAATCTAACATGTAACACCTCGGTACAAAACATCTTGAAGGTGCATTGCATAGAAATATGACCTATAGGAACACTGAGGCCAAAAATTTGAGCACAGCTCCAGGTCTGTTCTCCTTTTTTTAAATACAAACACTATCCTAAGGTTTTGAAATAGTGACTGCCAGATAACTCATGAATATAAATGCACTTTTTGAAATTACCCAGTTGAAGGCCAACGTTTACTTATCTACAGGGGTGTGTTGTGTACAAAAAAATCGCTGAAAGTCAAACTAGCCCATTTACTTACTCAGAGGACCTCACAGAAATCTAGATCTAAAACAGCTGTGAACTAACGCCTGATGAATAAGATGAACCAACTCCCCCAACAATATATTCCGCCCCTGGTGTAAACTGGAGAAGTGAAACATCAAAGCAGTCTCCAGAGAATGAATTTTCTTGACATTTTGCTCTAGATACAAACCCGATCTTTGTTAAGCCACACCTAATACTGAAGTACCAGTGAGTCCAAAGGCAGAGAACGCCACACTGGCATGCAAAGGAAAAAAAAAAAAAAGAAAAAAAAAAAGCCTGATTGTTCCTGCAGAAGTATCACAGAGATTTAAGCTTCATTTAACATCCCACCACACCTGCCCTTCACTAGAGCGCACAGGCAGGTAAGCCACATTCCTCCAAGCCTGGAATCAGAGCCTGCGCTCCGTCTGAAACTCGAGTTGCACAAACACAACTGCTCTGAGGGGGGGACACTGCAAGAATCCCAAACCCACCAAGCACTGGAGAGAGAGAGCATGAGAGCAATAGTGGTTCTTCGCAACTGCCTGATCTGATGCCGTTTCATTTCAGCTGTGCTGTTAGTGCTGCAATTGTCATGCCAAAACCACCCTGACCTTTGCAAACGTTAAACTCTACGTCAGACTCGGGACAGAGATAAGTATTTTTATAGCTGATATCTATCCCAATATCTAAAAGTTAAAAAAAAGTTTAATTTTGGCCCAGCCCCAGAATGATTGTCTTTCTGCTCAGCAGACCATCATTTGAATTGCAAGTGTTCAGTCATATTTAATAAAAATAATCTATTCTTTTAAGTTTTTCATTAATTACAGAGCATGCATTTCTCTGTTCACCCAGGATCTACCTGTCAGTGTGCAGAGTATGCTCTTCACCATGCTACACACACAAGCTTTTAACTCAAAGGGAAACTTCAGAGAAATGGGGAAGGCCTGTAGTCACCAGACCAGGCTCTAACGTGGCCTGTAAAGTACCCAGGCCAAAAACAGAGGAGGAAGTTACAGCAACAGCCTGGGCTCACCGTGTGCAAAAGCCATACTTCTTTAATGCCAAAAGCACTAACAATGCTGGAAGCACCAACAATAGCGAGCGCTGAACAAGTCAGGATTTCAGCATTTCAGACCACCCGTTCTGCTACTCTAATCTGGGTGCCTCTTGTCCGTCACACCTGTACGCCCCAAAGGCTTGGTCCAGCTGTCCTCCCCTCGTTCTGGAGGAGGGAAGGGGAAACTTGATTACAGGGTAATGAGGTTAGTGTTAGCCCCTCGCTTATGACAGTGCAGGAGAACTCCCAGTGTCCCAGCTCAGGAGTCCTCAGGCTCTGGGAAGAGTACTCTCTGGCAATGACAGAGCAGGGATGGAAACCAGAGTCCCAGTGTCCTATTTTGGCCTTGACACTGGCTGTTCAGGCCACACTTTCCACCAGCTGACACATTTTGTCCATCTGTGAGTTATACCGTATGTTAAAGGATAAGTCCAAGACTATTAACCTGAACACAGACACTCCCAGGTCCCAAGGGAGACAGGACCAGACTGCCTAGACCGTGCCCACATCTACTTGCTACGAAGCGCCTGCCTACCTGTGGGGCTGCACAGGACCTGACGCTGCCTCGGAGGTCTCAAATCTCAGGTGGTGTGGAGCACACACCAGACAACAGCAGCAGCGTGCTCTGAAGGCTTGCATCTGCTCCCGGGAGGCAGAGCTGTGCATTTAATAAGGTTAGCTAGAAGGTTATCACCACAGGGGTCAGGAAGCTTTACCTCCTTCATCACAGCGCTCCTGCTTTGCTTTGCTCTCCCACTCAAATCAACTGTTGTCTCTAACTAGCTCAGGAGGAAACAGATTGCATGTGCTTCGAATATGGACCCGCAGGGCCCCCTCCAGCAGGGTATTTAGGTCAGTCTCTCCTCTGACTTCCACAGCTGTTGAGCCCAGCTCACCAAGTCAATGAGACTGGTGACGTTCTCATCATTTAACACCGCTTTACCTGCCTTGCTTGATTATTCGAAGGGTCTTCCAGGATAGCCGATAACAGCCTTTTGTCGCTTGGTGAAGGACTTCTTGAAGAAACAACTGCCTTGTGGGGTCAGTGAGCAAGCCTGTCTCCTATGAGCTTTTGTCACCTCCAAGGCTTGCATGATAAATACATCTAACTGTACACATTTGTTTTGTATCTCAGCCAAACAGATGGCTTGGGAGAACCGAGGGGATATTAAATTAAGCTAAGGTGAACCTTCTGGGAAAATTCAAGGGAACTTAATTGTATAGTATTAACTTTTACCTATTTCTCCCTTTTTATTTGGCAAATACTTAGGAGCAAACTCTGCATTTAATGAGGAAGAAAGCACTGATGAAAGGATATTTTTTTTTAACATCTTTAATCTGAATTCCTGCTGGTGCTGCATATTTTCCCACTAGAATGCTTACAGGTGATGAGGTTACCCTGCAATTTTTTACTGATTACACCCCAGGCTAAATTAGATACAAGATATATGTGTGTATATATATATATGTATGTATAAAAACTTCAATATTAACCACAAAATCTTAAACTCGTCAAACAGAGCCCTAATCCCTCTGCAATTTGAAAGCGCAAATGTTATGTATCGTATGCAATGTACACAGGTTTTTTTACAGAACAAAGAGATATGCACACAGACCTCTGCTGTCAATGGCATTGATGACTTGACATACTAGTTATGTCTCTAATTTGTCCAGGATAAACTGCAGTGCAAAGGTGCAATTTCCAGCAGGGTAAATGATCGCAGGACTAGGAATAGAATCAAGGCTCTCTACCTGACCCAGCTCTGGCTAACAGATGAAGTTATATTCTGAACAGACCCACTCCAGCAGGGAATTGCTGAGTCACCTTGAGTCATGTAGGACTCGAGAAGGAACAACCCTTCCTAGTTAATGGAGTGTCTTCTGTGAGGACTGAGGTCTAATGACAAACTAATCCACAGGAGGGGTCTGTTAATGGGAGATCGAGCCTTTCGTCTCCAGACTTCTGTTTTAAATCTAAACCGTATTGGTGCAGACTAAAAGTCATCCACTCCTGACAGCTAACTGGTTGCCTCTGAGAAAAGCATCACAGAATCCTGTATAGGCCATGAACAAACAGATAACCACAGCATCTTATGTCAGCATTGATAAATATAGATACTTCTTATATAAGAAGGGACATTCAGGTCACTGATTTTTTAGGAAGATGTTCTCATTGATTTCCAATAGAAAATTCTGATCTTAAATATTGTCTATAATGACACTTTGATATTATTAATGTCATCTACTGAATAATATGAATGCTTAATCAAAGTGTAAATAATGATTATGAAAATACATACTGGACACTGAGTCAATGCAAAGAGCTAAGTCCCTCATTTAAAGAGCAAGAGAAAACACTAGGGATTAAAGGGAAGGAAATAACAGCTCGTCACTTTTAGGCAAGGGTAACTGAGGAGAAGAGAGCTTGCTTAGGCTGGCCAAGGTCACATAAAGAGCCAGAAGTCACATCCCTTAGAGCCTCCGCCCATGGCTTTAACATCCTGTAGATGACATCTCTATGACTCCTGTACCAATAAATCTCCAGGCAAAAGGAAGCTTAAACTGGAGTAGTAGAAGGTATGGGAAGCTACCTTTGGGTTAAAGCCCATGCTAGAAATGACGAAGGACAAACATGTAAAGTTTATCAACTAAATAAATCTTAAAATAAAAGGATTTAGGAACACTGCAGTGATCTCACTGCTTACATCAAATGCAACCTATGTGTACTTTCATATTATATTTACTATTATGAAAACATAAACTGGATTACCAGGGCTTAGTGCTTAAGCAGCCTGTTTCATTAGGAAGGCAAGGAACTTTGGCTGTTCTGATAGCACAGATGTGATTTAGACAGGACAGAGAAAAGATGAGGACCAGGATGTTTTCTTTTTTAAAGCACAACAATTATACCAAATAAATAATATCACAACACCTTACCATCTCATATACATAAATCCAAACAAGGCTGGAGGTTCTGAACCGAGCAGCCTCATCCCTATAAGGATGTATGTGAGCTCTGTGAAGTCATTTAGAGTTTTAACATCATTTTTCTGTGATAATGTGAAACCTATCGGGCTCTCACTGAAGGGTAGGGAAGTTTTACCACGGTTTTCAGGGGACAATGTTACTATGCGAGGTACAATTATTAAGTGTAATGATGGGAATAAGGCTCCCTTTGCTGGGAAAATGCTGGTTCCACTGAAATCTAAAACCGCCCATTTGTTTCAAAAGCGACGTGATTTCCTTTTAAAACCAAAAACCAAGAACAGCAAGAAAAATTCCCTCCCAACACAACCGCAGGCAGTGGCAGCCAGGGCATGCACCGGCTGGCTACCTGCAGCAGCA